>VFFE01007140.1:1860679-1947179 GCA_008921705.1 Burhinus oedicnemus | reverse complement strand
TCATTCCTTTCCCCCCCCCCCCCCTTCCAGAAAATAGCCTCTGCACCCTTTCTGACTCTCTGTTGGTTGTTTCTATTTCAAAGTCCATTTATGCAAGGTATTTGTCAAAGCTTGTTTACTTGCTTGCAATCCGTGGAAATATTATGTGCTATTAAAATCAGGCCAACACTGACTTAATAGTCTTTCTGGGAATTTTTATGTTTGGTATCAATGTCTGCCACTATCTTGCAATGGTAGCCTTGTTTAAGATAGTGCTTGAGGCCAAAAATGAAAGGAAGGCTCTTTACTCCTGAGACATTTGGAGTGGAACCTCCCCCACCCCCTCCGGAGTGCTTTGCCGTAATGGCGAGGAGAGATGAATGGACGATACTAATGAAATGTTAAGGAGAGAGACTTTTTTTGCTTACATAGTTTGGGCATTCCTGCAATTTAAACCAGAGCAAACCTTTTGTGCCCAAACTGGGCACACACGTGAAAGCATTTACTTTTAGAACAGCAATTTCCAGGCTTGGGGTGCAAAGGCAGCCTAGAAAAGCGAAAAGAAGTTCTGTTAAAATATGCCTCTTGTGACTGTCCAGTGCAAAAAGCTTTTGATGCCTCTTGAGAACCAAGAGACAAGAATCCATTTAGGAGTCTCCCAAATGTGCAAGACCACCAGTCTTTCTCACTAGGACATGAAAAAAGAGCTGCTTCAGCAGTGCTGTAAGGCAGAAGAAAGGAGGGGTAGGGGTACGGAACAAAAACCAGAGATGGAAGTGCCTAGAAAGTGGGGACCAGCTACTGCCATTTATGCCAGTTGCTGGCAGGCGCTGGTGAACCCGGCTGCCCAGCTCAGCTTGGCAACACCAGCTGTGGCAGGTGTTGCTTTGGGGCTGAGATTGGGGTTTTGCACAGGGGAGGTGCCGGCTCTTTCCACATCCCAGTAAGAAAAGAAGAGCTCAGAAAATTTGCTAGCACGTTACTAAATCTTGTGTCCCTCCTGATGCTGGGAACCTTGATAGGCTATAGTACCAAGCGGACCTCTGCTAAGGGCACGCCGATCCCACCCGTGGTGATGTTCACCTCTCTAGGTTCAGCAGTCACTGACAGGAATGAAGCCTGGGATGGAGACAGCTTTGAAGAGTCCCTTGGACAACATGCTCTAGTATTATTATTTAACTCAATAAAGCTAAACTTTCTGAACAGGTGCATGTAATATTTCAAGTGGGCAAGAAAATACCCTATACATACTCTTATGATTAAATACACACTGACTACATGTACATTGACTAATTATGCATTAACTATTCACACATTAATGAATTACATACAAAGGCACTGATCCACATAATGGCTAATCCAGGTGTAACTGTATGTACAATAGGCTCGGAGAGGGGTGTGTGGATACTATAGTTGCCTTCATGGGTTTCCTTAAAACAGAGAAAAAAAAAAACGAAATAGCTACATGTCATGAATTAAGCATTATGTGTTTTCCTGGTTGTCTACTTTATTGGTATTTTTCCTTTTTCCTCACCAAGATGTTATTGAAGCCAACTGACTCATGTTTGCATGTGGAAACATTAACCCATTGCACACTAGGAAACTGGGTTTAATATTACAAAGCTTACGTGTGGAGAGATAATTTTTTTCTCTTCTTCCTTTAATATGGTGTCACCTGCTATTACCAACTGATTTGTTGTTGCAAAAGAAGAAAATTAGCTCATTATGACCAGTAAGCTTAGACTGATTTTCTGCATTTCTCAAGCTGCGTTTCAGTAATGGCCCATTTAAATTTGCCACTGGTCCCTGTGACTGCCAGCCTAGTCATGGAAGAACAGTTTTTCTTAACCGTACTGTTGGAAGCAAGAATAGAAGTGTGCTTTGCAGCGTAACAATGATGTTATGTATGCTTCAATGGTCTGGCAAGAAAAGTCAGTACGCTGTAAAGAACTGTCCATAAAATGTCCATCCCAGCAGAGACAGGCATAAATGGTTCAAGCAAAAATCCAGGCAAACTTCTCAACAAAGAGGCTACAAAGACAGGAGCAATAGAACTTGGAGAGAGAAAAGGGAAGGGTTCAGAAGAAACATCAAGAAATTACACGCTACTTACTCATGCCTAAAACTTATATCTGAAGCACCTTTGTAAATAGGCATGTAGTACACCATGAACTCATACCTTCAGTCAGCTCATTTGTGTAAATGACTGAGACCCTCAGATGAAAAGCTTGGCATATGTACAACACACATGTGGGCTTCAATTTGGTTTAAGCATGTAAAATTTTAATTTTTTATCATACCTGTTCCTGGCTATCACTTTTAGTCTTCCAGAACCGTTGACTTCTCCTTGCCCTCCGTTTTCCCTATTTTCTTTTCAGCTTTAGTTGAGCGTATGGGATAATAAAATGGATAGTGGAAAAAGTGAAATATAGATATCCAAAGCAGTCCAAGCTGGCTATATTTCAGCAGCTGAATTGCAGTTTGTTGAACTCCTGTTGAATTTTATGATGAGGTATGCAGAAAGCATGTTTCCTTGCTGATTAAGGAATGTTTCACATGAACCAGGTTAACCATTTTTTAACACAAAGCAACCGGCATCAGTAACACTTGGGAACATTTTGTTTCTAATGCATCTTGAAGGAAAATTGGTTGAGCTTCAGCTGTGGAGAAGTCTATAAGCAAAGCTTTTACACATGCTTTACGTCAGTAACAGCTTCAGGAATGCAGCTAAATATGTTGGAAATGAACCAAAAAAAAAATGTGCATCTGTAATAGGATTCTTAGGCAGCTCTGACCATTTGGCTCTGATGAAGCAACATTTGGAAAACATTAGGGAAACGCCTTGGGGAAAAAGCTCTCTCTCTGGTAGTCTTAATTTTCAAAGGGCACAAAAGAGACTCAGAGACTGCTAGAATCTGTTATCTTCAGTATCTGTGTTCCTCTTATACACCTTAGACTGCTGTCGGTTTTTGAAAGTTATCTTAAAATGAAGACCCCTTTTAGGGGAAAACTTTCAAATACTTCAGAGCTTTCAGCAAACACACCGCAGGGCCTCCCGTTGAATGGACAGTGCTAAAGGAAGAGAGATATACAATTAGAAAAGAGCTTATTAAAATATTGAATATACAACATAGTAGACTGTAGAATGACCCAGTTCAGAAAAATGATACAGCATGTACTTCACTAGCCTTTTTTCCACTGAATAGCAAGACGAGTGCTGTCCTAATGTACAATATTTTAACACCCCAGTTTTGAAAGCCAGGTCCCATGCCAATTTTTACGTGAAATGAGATTAAGGAGAATAAGATTTATAGGGCTCAAAAGCTAGGACTTCTGTTGCTGTGAGTCAATGAATGTTATAATCTTTTTTTGTCTATTAGTTTTCATTTGATGGTTTTCCCTTTTAGGGATGACTTCTCACTGAGACATCGAACCAATTTGAACACTTACGTTATTGCCAAATCATAAAGATGGTTAAGGACATGGTAGACTGACTATGAAAGAGCTGTCTTGCTAAGGAGGAAAAAATAGCAAGAAAATCTTCTCAGACTGTTTCCACTCTCTTTGAGATTGCATTAGTGGTCACTCTATTAGTCTTTGAAAAGCATTAAAATATTGTTACTAATCTAAGATCTTTAGAATACAGTAGACTACCTGTAGAAATAAAAAAATTCTCCCATACTATCAGAATTTTTCTTCTCTCACTTTTTCTTCAGAAAACAAGCAAACAAGCTACATTCCACTAATTGGAAAAGAAGAAATCCGAATATTCCATTTCCGCATTCTGAAAAAAAGTAAGCCAAAAGAGTGTGTTGTTACTTTACTTAATAACACCTCAAACTTTGTACTATGGCAGTTTATCAACAAAATGCAGTACAACAGTAACAGTTGCAGCACAGCAACTCATAGTTCAGGAAGAATCAGAAAGATAAGTCCATCTGCTTCAGACCACCAGAAAGTCTTCGGGATTTTGTTGTTGTTGTTGTTTTGTGTGTTTGTTCGTTCTGTTTAAGAGCCTGGTGGCAGTAGACCACCTGATATATTTGATTTGTAAGTGATGAAGCTCTCCTATTGTGATAGTAAGTCCTTTATTACTAAAATGAATTTGCCTCAAACCCCTTAAAATCAATAGAAATAAAAAAAGAAAGAAAATGGGGGGGGGGGGAGAAGGCAGGCATCTGATCAATTGGGTGGAGTGACATGCATCTATTAACCAGTTGTCAAGCAATTTTGCTACTGTTACCGATTTCAGAGGCACATTATCATGACTCCTCTCGGCCTCATACCATCTGCAAGGCAGCCTGGACACTTAGCTTCCATTCTGGCCTATGCAGCATAAAACAACAGATTACACATTAAATTGTGTAATTATGTGCCGAGAGCATTGTGCAAACCTACTGTAATATTGGTTTCTTGGAGGACATTAAAGAATGGTATTTGCTTCTGCAGATGCATTGGAGTCAGCTGGGCTGACAACAGCAGCCAAGGATCTGGTGGCATGTATGAAGAATACTGCCGACTTCGACTTCAGTGAGGGCAGATCGCTCCTTGATCACTCACAAGTTTGTATTACAGTTCTAGCAATAGACGTAGAAGAGACGATATCACCAGTACTCTTGATAACAACAGTTCTGTTGGCATATTGGGTCGAGTTAATTTTGGAGATAATTCTAGCTGAAGCTGTTCAGACTATAATGGGCATTAATTTAATCCATTAGATTTGTCCATTATCTGCTATCTTGGGACATCCTTCTATTCTGACTGACCAGCATGAGATGTAACACACACTGTTAAGAAAATAGCTGCTAATAATAGTGACTTTAGTGAAGCGAAAACACATGCTAACAGAATTCCAATGCATGCAGGAAAATATGCTGGCAATTGCAGCAAATAAAACAACACAGTAACTGTGCTGTTGTCATAGTGCAACAGCTGCGACAACACAGAGCATAAGGAACAACAGGAAATCTAAAGGAAAATGAAAGATGCTGCCCCTGAAGAGGAAGTCTACAGAACAATCCACCTAGCTCCATAACACCATTTTACATCAAAAGCACATAAAATTATCTGGGAAGTACCACCAGGTACGTCGCATCACCATTTTTCTCATATGCATATGAGAAAGAGACTCAAAGCTCACCGCACCCATCTAAAGAGAGCTCAATATGTACTCTGCTCTGAAGGACGGGTGAGCCTTTGAACAAGTCATTTGCGTACTGCAGAGAAACTTAGCATGAGACAAAAGGATAAACTGGCACTAAATATGTACCTCTGATTGTCGTATTCTATCCTAAACTGAAACTTTAATAATTATTAAAGAACTACAATCTATGCTAGAAAAACATCATAGTGTGAAAGAATTTTGCCCATAAACCTCTCTCCTAGCCTTTAAATAAAGCTCAGAAGCTTGTCTGACCTGATCACCACTAGCAAATGGAAAGGAAATTTGCTGCTGGTGATCAGGTCAGACAAGTTTCTGAGCTTTATTTATAAATTCCTTCAGGTCATTCGCTGCTGAAGCTTCCAAACTATTGGTGCCGTTTTGGTAACTCTGTCACGCTTTATAGAGGTATGCTACCAGAACAGGAGCAGCACTTGCTAGTACTGATGGTCAAAAAGAATAGAAACAGAGAACTCTGGAGTCAGGGCACAACAGTGGAAAAGCAAATAGAACAAGGAGTTCTTATTATCTGCTTTGAAAATTTGTAAAATACGTAAATGCAGAGCAGCTGGAGATGTAATATCCACTCTCAGAACATCTTTGGTGCCTGAAAACGAGGATCAGCTTTTTCCATTAAAAAAAACCCCAAACAACAACATATTATATTTCAGTCCTGTTTTGAAAGTGTAGACATTTAATCTCTGTTGTTTTACTCTGCTAACCCTTTCCTTGTGGGCATTTGCTCAGCACTTGCACTCGGTTACATTCTAACACATTGCTAGTACTCAAGTTAAAGTGCTTTTTTTTTTTTTTTTTAAATACAGCAGTATCTCTTGAGCTTTTAATCAGAGACATTTCCATGGCATGACCCACTTAGATCTGCAGTTAATACTGTCAAGTATTTTATTTTTTCAATTCTGCAGGGTAAGGCGTTACAGAATGGCGAAGCCACCCATACCACGAAACACTTGCCAAGGATACTGCAGAATCACTGTCTCCTGAGACACTTAAGCTGGACTGAAGAAAGCAACAGCAAACAGGCAGCACAAAGCTGCTCAACGTTGGCTGAAAAACAGTTAAGTAAATATTTCCATCTGTACACTCCCTGACACAAGGATTACTGCTAAAGCTCAAATTCTGAGACTCAGGCTTAGTGATCAGTGGTGCTATACAGGCTGCACCGGCTCAGCGTTTCTTCTCAAATCTTGCCAAGGGAGCGCCATCTAAGGCTAAATACCTCTTAGATTTCTTTAAGTTATGTGTGAACAGTGAAACAGTGAAGGAGTGAAATAACTTCCAAAAAGGATTCCAGTTCATTTGTTGAGACTGACTGGAAATAGCCAGAACCATATCATGTCACGTTAGTCGTTCCAAAGCCTATTCCCAAAAACATTGTCACTTGATTGCAAGACATTGTTCAGCTTTGTCAGATCTTGGTCAACTTAATGCGATCACGAAAACCCATCAGCAGGACAAAGTAAAGGCTGTACAAATACTCTAATGTATCATCACGGACCTGCCACGCCATCCACTGCTGTGCTTTCTTACCGCCAGGTGCTTTGGAGACACGGTCTTCCTGAAAAGCTGCTTCTGGCCAGCACAGGATCTCTAGAAACATGTTCAATGCAACAAATAACAAAGATGAGATAATGGATGGCTTCTTGGTGCACAAAGGAAACCTGATGGTAAGGGCAGGGTTTTCATGTTATTTCTAGGGCAGCAATTCCTCTGTTCCAGTGCTGGCTCTCATCGTTTCTGAGAAAGTAATGGAAAGATCAAGACTCAAGAAAGGTGGCAACAGTAGAGTTGCTTCAGCCAAGGTGGCCTAACACCGTGTTCCTTTTCTCCTTTTTATTATCCCACTGTTCTCTGCAAGTGCGAAGTACACTTTTGTCAGAAATGGCTTCTTCTGGCAATCCAGGACAGCTGTTCAACTCAGGGCAGTTGTTCCTAACCTCTGCTAGATTGCAGCTTGCTGCCTCTGCTTCAGAAGAGGCTGCCTGGAAGCTTGTCCCATCCTTTTGCCTATAGCAGCTGATGTAAGAGAAGATACTGCTTTCTCCATGCAAACCTTGCCTCTTTTCTTCTGTGATAAGAGTTTCAAACAGAGAAGGAAAAACCTAAGACAAGGCATGTGCTGCAGTATCCTCAGCAAGTTATCATAGATTGACTAACGTTATTGATTTATAGTGCAAACAGAGACTTTTTAAATAAGTATTTTTGTATCAGTTATGCGATAAAATCAAAGTCTGCTATTAGTCAATTAAGCAAGCAAGCCCATTATGTAGTTTCTAGTTACAATCTATTTAAACAGACCATGATGGCAAAACCAGAGGGGCAACTAGTTTTGATCTAAACAAAGTAAATTAAAAAAACTTTTGAAATACCAGGAAAGTGGTATTGAAACCTGGACAAATATGTTAAGGCTAGATCACCTTTAAAACTGATTGACTAACATCCATGTTGCACATCCATGGTTTTGAAGCAACTTCACCAAGCATTTCCAAAAGTAGTGAAATTGTTAAATATATTTTCAATATTCAACCATAGGTTTTTTTCCTTCTTTTTTTAAGGTGAAAATACAGGAGAAACATTTTCAGATGACAAAATATTTCCTGTGAAACAGCCCAGATTGCAAAAAGTCTTCCAGGAAGTCTTTTAGAGAGAGCTAAGTGGGTCAGTATTCATACTTTTCTGAAAAACCTGTAGAACAATTACCCTATATATAGGACAGCATAAGGCAGGCTGGAATTGCACAAAAATCATGACAGAGAAAAATATCGATTGTCAAGATTTTGGTGAGTGCTCGACAGCTATCATTCAAAACCATTGAATCAGCATCCACTTTGAGAAAGCAGAAGGAATATTTCCTGTAGGAAGCTTATTCAGAAGAAGCAATATATTTTGTTTGCATTGTTATAAAGCCCATCCAGGGTCTCCTAGATGAAGGCCACTTTGCAAAGAACTGCTTGGGGCACTAATCTGCAGCCGTAGCAGTTCTATGCTTGCTAAAGAATATAAGTATCAGAAAGCACAGAAGTTACTAAGCTAGGTGTGGGTGACAGCAGGAAAGGAAGTCAAAAGTTGCTGAGAAATCCGTGCTACCATTATCCTGTCTCAAACCAGCAGTCTGGCAGGTGATCATGGAGTGTCATTGCATAGACATTTAGCACCAGTCAGCTGGAAAGGCTACGGGGGGTGGGTGGGAAATCAAGGCTGTTGTAGCTAGAAGACAACAAGCAGCTTACCAGTGACAGACAGTTTCTGCGCTTGCATTTAGACAGAAGGGTTCTTCTAATTTTACATGTTATCAAAAAGTACATGAAGATATTGCTGTAAAACTAAAAAAGGATCTAGAAGCACTAAAAATAATTTATCTCATAAATAAATTAAACACATTTTACGGCTGCATTCAGTAAATATTTTACATGAAGAAAATTCTCTTAGGATGTCCAAGGAAATAAGGAATATTAAACAACACAGAAGTAGGACTTCATATCAAGATCATTGAAGACAATGGGAAAGAAAAAAAAAAAAAAAGGCCTGTTAACTTCAGTGACCCCAAGATCATTCACAAGATACCTACATTTCATTAGTATTAAAACAGGGTATTCGGAATCAAGCTCTGAGCTGGGAATCACAGGGTGATCTAAGCAATAATTTTGTTTTTAATATACAGAGATGTTTTAAATGCTTTCAAACACTTGCCATTAAGCACTTTCTTTTTCTGTCTTTTTTTCTTTCTTTTTCAGCAAGAAGGTATATTCCCCAAAATCTTTTCAGCCAGCTGGCTGCATATTGCCCAAAGTTGCCTCCATATGTCTTATCGCTCTGGCTTCATAGCATATAGCTTTACAACAATTTCAAAGGTAGCAGAAATAGGTGTTGTGAACAACCTCAGATAATTAAAAGAACAGGAAAGAAAGTTCATTAAAAAAATTCTCACAACACATCAAAGAAAGTAGCAGTAAGCACAGTGATAGAAGTACTGCAGTCACTGTCACTGGACAGTTTTCCCTGCTGAATACAAAAATTAACATTACTATTTCTGCACTAGAAAGTTCCAGAATTATTGGATTGGAACTGTCATTATTTTTTTGAAAAGTCTAAATGAGCCAGTCTGAATCTCTAGTAAATAGGTTCATAACTGAAAGAAATTTAAAGATAGGAGAGATAAAACACAGCAAAATGAAAAAACACAAAACCAAAAAAACCCTAACCCCAAACCAAAACAAACCAGCAACTCAGGCAGCCAACAGAAGCAGGCTGCTAGAGATGGACAGGCAATGTCCACAATTTTATTCACTACCAACTTGACCTCTGTTTTTTAAAAGTTACAGCTCCCACGTTCAGCCTTCTTGGGACACTGTAGAAGGAAAGAGCTGGATTCAATCAGTGTTTGCATACATCAAGGAACAAATTTCACTTCCATGGAAATCGAGAGAGAAACTCCCCTTAACACACAGAAAAGTATGATTGAAATTTTAAAAGAACCTACACACCTTAGAATTTTTGTTGTATCTCTACTCTTGTCTCCAAGTTTTTCTTCTGAAATATGAATTGTCAGCGTCTTTCCTTGAGCTTTGTTGCCAGTGCAATACTGTCCTAAACAACCTGACTTAATTTTCTCCCTACTGCTCTTGTATTTATGAAACTAGATCCAAGAATAGGCTAATATGAATAAAAATGATACTGCAATGTAAGTATTTATGCCCAAAGCTGTAATTAATGCACCCCTGCATTCTTTCCCCCTTCAGGCATGCTGCTGCTAACCAGTATTTTAAACACTAAAATTCATACGTCCCTCTTTTCTTGACTAGACTTGACTTTACATTTCTCCAGTCATTTGCAATTAGATTTCTGGACATACACTAAATTGCCATTCCTGATTCGCGATCTGAGCCTAGCTGGATTTCACAAACAAGGTGGAAAGTCTCCATCTAGTAGATGTTCTCACAGCACATTCATACGCCACAAACCCCAGGTCTCTGCAAGACGCTATGTCAGCCTCATTCTTTTGAAACTGGACATTTGAGCTCAAACCCAAGCCTCCTAGAAGCTCAGGTATTCTTTGCTGTTCTTCCTCTGGCCAGTAGCAGACAGGTTATTTAAGCATGCTTCTGCAGTCTGTGGCAAGAGCTGTAGGCAGCACAGGCATGGAATTGTAATAGATCTCAGGAAGAAATTTTTCACTGAGGGTGGTGAGGCAGTGGAACAGGTTGCCCAGGGAAGCTGTGGAGGCCCCATCCCTGAGAATGTTCAAGGCCAGGCTGGATGGGGCTTTGAGCAACCTGATCTAGTGGGAGGTGTCCCTGCCCATGGCAGGAGGGTTGGAACTACGATGATCTTTAAGGTCCCTTCCAACCTAAACCATTCTATGATTCTGTTCTATGGTATTGGGAGCAGCCTGTTGTATTTCAGGCAGACTTTATTTTCCTTCTTCAGGCAAGAGTCATAAACAACATTGGATCCAGTTTACTAGTTAAAACATTTCATAGAATCATAGAATTGTTTAGGTTGGAAAAGACCTTTAAGATCATCTAGTCCAACCAGTGACCCTACTCTACCAGGTCTGCCACTAAACCATGTCTCTAAGCACCACATCTACACGACTTTTAAACACAGCTAGGGATGGTGACTCAACCGCCTCCCTGGGCAGCCTCTTCCAATGGTTGATAACTCTTTACGTGAAAAATTTTTTCCTCATGTCCAGCCTAAACCTCCCCTGGCGCAACTTGAACCCATTTCCTCTTGTCCTATCACTAATTACTTGGGAGAAGAGACCAGCTCCCATCTCACTACAGCCTCCTTTCAGGTAGCTATAGAGAGCAATAAGGTCTCCCCTCAACCTTCTCTTCTCCAGACTAAACAATCCTAATTCCTTCAGCTGCTCCTCATAAGACATGTTCTCCAGATTAGGTTATTATGCCTGTGTCTGGTTATACATATCACCTTGTAGAAAGGACACAATCATGTAGGAACAGCCTTACAAGGAAAAGCATCACCTTGATCTCAAAGCAGTCCAAAGCCAAAGCATTAGGCACAGTAAATCAGAAACCTAAAAATTCAGCCGAGGGCTCACACTGTACTCTGCATCTGGAGCTACAGTATTAACAGGGATGCCAAACAACTAAGTTTGAAAAGGAAAGAGTGACATTGTGTTTTTTATGGAAAGGAAGGATGTAATTAACTCTGTGGAGGTCTCAAGGCTGTGGATTTGGACAGAGAGAGGTGCTGAGAAGAAGGATCCAAATGGCCAAAAAGGCCGGAAACTTAAAACCCCGTTAGCAACTCGACATATATTCATGCCCAAGAGATAAAAAAAAGTAAATAGCATACATATAAAAAAAAATCTCATTTTCAGAGGTTATACAAATATATACAGACTTATTTGTACTTAACGAATCAAAGAAAAGTTATTAGTCGAAAGTTGAATAATATTGGGTATCTGCACAAAATGCCAATAGGAATTTAGATACACTTGTTCCCCACAACCAGTACCAGTACTCTGAGAACAACCTTGCTATGTGGTCCCAACATAAGAAGTGTTTAGAAGAAATGACGTGTTAGTCACAAGGTGACTAAACGCTCTCACACAATTTCTTTGATCCATTTATTTGATCTATTCAGCTGCAAGTTAGAAAGGTCTTGCAGCATCTAGTAAAATCCCTGTTAAGAAAGATTTTAGATAGGAACTTTTCTGACCATTTATTCTGATATTTATACTTAGAAGTCAAAAAGAGCAGAAAAAACTTCTCCTCCAGCCTGTGCCAAAGAGCTGCCTTTGTAGTAGCAACAGTGAGAACTCTTCTACAGAAAACACGGTCATGGTCAGTGGCATTTCTCCATGTCAGTATTCATTCAGAAGAGAGAGCTGGTGAGGGCTGCGTACAAGCTGTGCTTATGGGAAAGGCTGATGTAGGCCTGTTCATTTCTAAATCCTAGATCTAAGCCATTCTCATGTCCTCAGTATTCCTCTTGGTAACCAAGGAAGTACTCCATGAGAGGCAGAAATGCAGAGAATCCCACTTCTAGATGCCTAGTTAGTCAGAACGTCTCTACAGTGCACTGCATCATTAAGGGAGAAAAACAGATGCTGCATTGCATGATCCTTGCTGTCCTTGGCTATCACATCATTAAGTGGAATTAGGGTACCTAACACCTTGAAATACCTGTTTTTCAAAGTGTCAATTCCCTTAATGAATCTGTCTGAAAGACAGCATATGATCTATGTCACCTCCAAATTACACTCTAAATATCCAGTTAAATTATCTGTTAAATAATGCTTCTTCTGGGCACACTCCACATTAAGGAATACGAAGGGAAGAGGCACTACAATAAATTTCACAAACACGTATTGTCCAGGAAGGATTTCCCACGCGAAACATTTACTGTCCAGTCCCCTGTCTGCTGGCCTCCTCTGACTGCAGAACACTCCAGTGTTCTGTGGACTGAACCCCAACTAGATAATGTCCAAATTTCTGCTGCAAACTGTGACAACTTCTTTAACTGTATTCACTGTCAAGCTATGCTTCATGCACACTCTCATTTCTTTTTGGTAATAAAAGGGGAAAAAAAAAATCCATCTGAAAAGTTATTCTGAAAGCTGGGTAACAAATGCCAGAGGATTCATAAAGCTGGACAAAAAAACATCTTACAACATACACAAGACAGAGTTAGCGTTACCATACACACAAGTGATCCGTCTTCACATTTTGTTTTTGAAGTTTTGAGCAATAAAACTTGTTTGTAAAACTAGTGTGGTTCAAACTATTCTATTTCTTGCTATTGAATTCAGACAAACTTAACAGATATGTATATATCAAACTGACATCATATTGCAGGAGTTTCTTCCTTGCCCGCTTTTTTACCAATCCCCAATCCACCTTTCTTCCTGTTATTTGTAATCCTGAAATGTCCTTTTTATTTGCTTTTGAGCTGCACTGAGGATTATTTTTATTGTTTTTATTATTCAAATCTCATCCTACCTCCTATCTGCCTTTAACTTTCACAGCTGCTCTTCATCTCAATGTGCCTAAAAGCATTCTTGTCTCCTGATCCCAGGAAAGGTTTCTGCAATCCCATCTGCCTCTTGAAGGCACTCAACTTTGCACAAGTACACTGAGAAACAGCTGCAGACATCAAGCTATTCTTCACGAGCCTTTGCTAGGGAATGCAGGAGTTAACTCTTCCCCATGTCTTAAAATTGCCCCCTTTCTTTGGTAATGTATATATCCCAGTTGAAGTGGTAAATAGGGACAAGGCACAAATAGTAATTCAGGATACTTTTTCTATATACATCCCTCTGAGATGATGTGGAGCTTCTTTGCTAGGTTGTTCATTTGCTAGGCTGTTCAGCCTGGAGAAAAGGAGGCTGAGGGGAGACCTTATCGCTCTCTACCACTACCTGAAAGGAGGCTGTAGCCAGGTGGGGGTCGGTCTGTTCTCCCAAGTAACAGGCAAGAGCACAAGAGGAAGTGGCCTCAAGTTGCATCAGGGGAGGTTTAGACTGGATATTAGGAAAAACTTCTTCACCAAAAGTGTTGTCAAGCATTGGAACAGGCTGCCCAGGGAAGTGGTTGAGTCACCATCCCTGGAGGTATTTAAAAGATTTGTAGATGTGGCACTTAGGGATACGGCTTAGTGGTGGTTTTGGCAGTGTTAGGTTAACGGTTGGATTCGATGATCTTAAAGGTCTTTTCCAACCTAAATAATTCTATGATTACTCACAGGATCAACTGCAGGTACACCTTTTCTTTATTACAATACCTCAAGTTAAGAAAACAACCCTCGGTGCCATAACATGAAAGACCTACGGGGAAGAGGCACTGGAGTAAGATCAATATTTCTAAAGAATATATAAAATTACAATTAATATTTTAAATAAATATTAGATCAAATATTAGGAAGCCAAGAGTCTGGGAAGAAAAATCTACTGAAATGGAAACTGATATAGAACTAACAGAAAACACAGAGCAAGTAGAAGAAACAAAGTCACAGTAAAGTCTGTTTAAGGATAGGGCTGGAAGTGCAGGGGAGTAATATATCTAGTTTGTAATACTGTAGTCCTCCTGCAGCTGCACAGGCAAGCACAGAAAGGACATTCACACTGTTCGCTCTGGTCAACTGGGTTAGGCATAACTCTGATGCCTAATTTTCACCCTCTCAGATTCCTGCACAGTCACTGCAGAGGAATAAGGACACAAACGAATGCTCAGCTTGGTTTTTAGTAGACAGAATTGATATAGAAAAGAATACGGAGCGATGATACTTTAGCTGGCCGTCACAAGCTAACAGGAGTGATGCAGCTGTGCTAGCATCCCAGACAGATGAAATGAGCCCAGGGAGAGCTACCCAATAATTGTCTGGTACATGAGTTAACTCAGTGCAGGGACTCACATTTGTGTCACACAGCCGCATTCTTGAGTCTTTTCTGCCTTACTGTCGAAGTTAATAGACAGCCCCCTTTGTATAACAGCCAGTAACACTAGTGCCTAGGACTCCTGTCCTCTTTCAGCCTTTTTCCCTTTGCCTTTTTTCAGACAGATTAAAAAGAAGGCATAATGATGTCATACTAGGACTACAAGGTATCAAACTTACGAGGTGCTCTCCTTGTTATCTACCCATTCCATTTTACTTTCAGGTAATATAATTTTAAGTTATTCCTATTATCTCAATAGCTAAAATATTTATCATTGTTTTTTGTGGTGGTCATCCAAATGATCTCAGTTGTTATATGTACTCTATAAAGAGCAGAGATGTGGCTCCTACTTTAAAAGTGTTGTGATCTCATAATGGGATCGGTGTCTATTGGCAATGCATGAAGAGCTGGTTACCAAACAGATGGAACAGTATACCGAGATATTTACTGAAACTTGTGGTGGAGCACACACGCAAAATGTCCTGTTGGGTGGTGCATGATGGTCTCTTAGCACCTAGTCACTCCTGTGTAACCTGGTACTGTAATAGCATCTCCTGTCCTACAGCCTGCCCTTTCTCTGTGTAATGCTGTAGCTTGGGCTAGAAAGAACCATGGCCCTGAGAAGGCTCTGGTACTTCAGCGTAAGAAGCCTCTCCGGAGATGTCCTGCATACCAACTAGCCCTGCACAGTGCAAAATACTATATTTGCACAAATTATTCATGTAGTTTCAATTTTCTAGAAAATAAAAAGCAGTGATCCGTTTTCCTGTGGTTACCAGGAAGTTATTTACAAAAAAAAAAAATCAGATTGGAGAACTTCAGCTGAAGAGAAAAGATACATCTTGCATTCAGACCTCCATGGTGAAAAATTCTTGTTACCCCCACTAAGTTGCTTCTACTATTAGTGGGAGTGCTTCTTGTTCTTGAAGAAAAACATAGCTTTAGCCGAAACCAGAGTAACACAAAGCACTCTTTCCAATTCAGTGAATGCAAACAGCAAGGTCCATATTTCGATAACAGAAGCAACTGTGAACAATGCAACACAGGTGCAAGGTGCTTAATCCATTACAGCTCAGATACACGAGCTGCAAACCCAGGGGTAAGCTGTTGGTTTTCAACCAAGCAGGAAATTAATTAAATGTATGAAGCTGAGAAGCCACCGGACATGTGGCAATACCTGTAAGACAGAGGCATGGCATACCAGGAAAGCAAGAGAAGTTGTGTATGTTCAGAGAAACAGGACTTCGACATGAATTGGTTTATCTGACACAAGTATGTCCAGGTAAAGTCTACCTTTGTGTCATCAGTTTTCATCCCAGAAACAATCATAAGAAGTCATAAATATTTAGCACTTAGGTCAAAGGGAAACAAATACTTATTTTTGTATGGAACCCACTAAAGTTACTTTAAATTACCTTCTAGAAATATTAGAGCATATACTACCCACGTGTATCTGGTACCGAGGAGACCCAGTCAGGACCTCCATATCCCTGAAAATAGCATCCTGGCCTGTATCAGGAACAGTGTGGCCAGCAGGAATAGGGAAATGATTCTCCCACTGTACTCAGCACTGGTGAGGCCGCATCTCGAATACTGTGTTCAGTTTTGGGCCCCTCACTACAAGAAAGACATTGAGGTGCTGGAGCGTGTCCAGAGAAGGGCAACGAAGCTGGTGAGGGGTCTGGAGAACAAGTGTTGCAAGGAGCGGCTGCGGGAACTGAGGCTGTTCAGCCTGGAAGAAAAGAGGCTGAGGGGAGATGTGATCGCTCTCTACAACTACCGGAAAGGAGGCTGTAGCCAGGTGGGGGTCAGTCTCTTCTCCCAAGTAACAGGCAAGAGCACAAGAGGAAATGGCCTCAAGTTGCACCAGGGGAGGTTTAGATTGGATATAAGAAAACCTTTCTTCACCAAAATGGTTGTCAAGCATTGGAACAGGCTGCCCAGGGAAGTGGTTGAGTCACAATCCCTGGAGATATTTAAAATATGTGTAGATTTGGCGCTTAGGGACATGGTTTAGTGGTGGACTTGGCAGTGCTAGGTTAATGATTGGACTTGATCTTAAAGGTCTTTTCCAACCTAAATGATTCTATGAAACTATTGACCAGATCTAAGGGTGACCTAGAAGCCTAACAGCAAGATTTATAGTCAGCAAGCTGAGCAGAAGGCTGCCTATTACAGTTTTGTGGTATGTAATAAAGAGAGGTGAGCAAGATCCAAGCAGTGCTCTGGGAAGGAAAAACCTGTCTTCCTCTTCCCTCCCCTGAAATCTCTGGATTTGCATCTGCTGCGGAGAAGGAAGCCCCTAGAGACATTTTCCTGCATCAGACTACCACTTTGGAGTTGTCTTACTTCACTTGCCAGTCATGGGACAATGACCCTATGAGGCTGTCAAGAATTTTGCTCTTTCAGCTCCCACTTCTGCTTCGCGATCACAGATTCTTCCCAGTGCAGCCCACTATTGTTGCCTGCGGCTTGTCTTGTACTTAACAGCTGGCTTTTCCCTCTCACTTCCAACTGTGAAATTGCATCCCTCCTTCCCCCTCCTTCACTTTGCTGCATCTCCCAAGTTCAGCATGCCATCCAGGCAGCTACCTTCTTTGTCATATCCCTGGAATACCTCCAATTTCTCCTTCATCAGCCTCTGCATACAAAACTATATCCAAGCTCTAGGCAACACCCTAAGAGAGCCATAGGATTTTCCAGAGCACAGCCAGGCTTATTGCCTCTATAGAGTCAAATAAATAGCCTAGGATAAAGGTGTCTGCAATCACCTCTAAATTCACAGAGAGACAGTCAGTATTGGAGCAATCTTCATCACAGCAATTTCACCGTATCGCTGGGAGCCCACAAAAGAAGCTGTGAAATCCTTATGGAAGTAGGACTGTAATGTCTAACAAACTTTTCTTCAGAAGTGGTATCGGTTTAGACAGCCTGCTCGAGGAGGATGGACTAGGTGACCTCTAGCATCGCTTTCAATCTTACTTCTCTATGATTTTCTATAATCTCATGGAGAGATTCCCCGAAGGGCTTTAAATTTGTGTGGGCTAAAAAGATAATTATTTTTAATGAGAGCCATGATTCTAGTCTCACTGTGCAACTTCAAGGGTGCTGCATAACGCTAAGTATATTATTCAGGTCCTGTGGAGCTTTCCCAAGTTAAAAAATACTGCAACCATTCCCCACCTGAAGTTACGTCTGAACAGCAGTATGGAGTCACTAGTGACACTGACAGCTTTTTCACCCTTTTCTCCTGTTATTAAAAAAACCCCAAAACATTACGGCCTCATCCTTCTTTGTATTGTTGATTTTTCACCGTGTCTTCAGTGCACTTAGAAAAAACCCTAATGTTTCTACATATTTGTACAGGTAGGGAGTTTGACCTTTCATGAGGATTTTGCCTTAATTAAAATCATCTGAAACAAGTGAAGTTTGCTCCTTTTCAAAGTAATTGGATTAATGCAAAGGTTTTCAGTGCCTACTTCAAACTAGTATAAATGGTCTGACATTAAATGAGGTTAAGAAGTCCCCGATAAACTACCACTACTGTTATTAAATTTAATTAAGATAGAACAGCAGGCAGTTAGAATGGGAAAGTGTTGCACAAAAATGGCAGCACAGAAAAACGACTCCGATGCTGTCATTAAAGCTAATTGGAAGCAAGTGTTTCTAAATGACAATGTAATTAACAGGCTAATGAATACCATATTAGGATTCTTATTAACAATGAAACTTGCAAACATACGTGGAAAACTAGTTAGGGATATCACACCATTAGACATATTACAAGGTAAAACTCTACAAACAAATTATGCAGTGCTTTATCTGATGATGATACAATGCTCCAGCCACGTAGCAGTAATTAAACCTTTTGCCCTCTCACCCTCCTCTTCTATCAAATTAAGTGATAGTTATTGCAGTTTAGCTATAAAACATATGTTTTGAGAAATTCTGCCATTCTAAAATTCTGCACAGAGCTCATGATATGGCAATGATCAAAGTTGGGGGAAGGCCAACGACCGTACACAGCCTACGCCCTGCGGCTAACAAGAAGCCACCTTTGGGATTCAGCACTGAACAAATACTCCACGCAGTTGAACAATAAGGGTTCTTCTAAATTAGGCTAATGTAGTTTTATGCATAAATGAAGTTATTTCCACTTTTAATAAGAGTATTTGGGCTGGCTACTTTTCCATGAACCCCTGCTAAATAGCAGATGGAACAGTGCTGGCTCAGATCTAGGAGACTGTCCTTTGCATGGCAGTTTGTCACCATTTCAGTCCTTGAAGTGAAACTTTAAGGACGGGGCAAGAAGGATGAGAGTTTTCAATGAGGAAGAGACCATAATGAACAAGGTAAAAGGTGGCAAAATGAATGAATTACAGAAAAGCCTGATGGTGGTTTAAGATTTCTTGCTCTAGAAGAACTTGGGTATGTCCACAGTGACCTTAAGGAACCTAGTATACTTGCTAGCTTGAGATAGCCTTACTAGAAGATATTACAGTTGAACAAGTATTAGATATAACATGCCTTTCTCACAGGGCATGGTTTATGTTTCATTCTGTTGCTGAAGAATGCGTGACCATTTTTTGACCAGGAAAACCACATTTGCAAATCTGGGCTTAGGCATGTAACAAGAAATCCCGCTTGTCCTAAGTCTAGTTGTTAAAAATAGATATTATTACTTTTAGTCAGGAACAGAGGCTCTAGAAAGCAGCGTTTTGATTTTATAGGCTTTTCCACAATGCAAAGATAATTGGTTAATAAGACAGTAATTTGGCAGACTTGTGACAGACCTTTGCCTCTGTTTGGTTTCTGCAACGTTGTTATTATTATATGCATTTTACAACACACTCCTAGCAAGATGGGTTTATCACCTGTTAAACTTGTTAACATGAAGGACTGAGTCAAAAGATTTGTCTTTCAGAAAAGACAGACAAATATAATCTCAAAGGGCTTAGCATATTTAAATAAGTTAATGGTTTTTTCCCCAGAGGCTGCAAATGGACAAACATACAGGCCTGAAAGGAATCTAAAGTATGCCACAGAACAACCAAAACTGCTGTGGATTATGGAGGCAACATATGCCAAAATTGCAGGATTTCATAAGAAATCTGAGGGAGAAAAAGTGAAGTGCTGAATAAAAACTTAAGACCGGAATTTGAAAGAAAGATTTTACTTGACTAGCAAATACTAGATGAGAAAATATGACACGAGTAAAGAAGTAATTACAAAAAGGAAGGAAGAAAATAATAATAAACACTTTCTTGCAATTGTACCAGAATGATTTTCTTAGAAGACCTTGCAAAGAACTTAATTTTATAAGCATTTTTACAGGTCAGAAAGGTTAAACTTTCATCAACAAAAAGATTTTTCAGTGGTCAGATCTGAACATTCAGACCTCTAAGCCAGGATATAAAACTGTATCATAAACAACAGGCAAACTATTGAATATACACGTGAAAAATTACACAATTTCCTCTGCCTCTACAAATAAGCATTTCTAAATAAACATATATTTCATCTTTAATTGGTCCATCCAAACAAACTGAAGCATATGGAACAAATTATCAAAACATATCTTCAACTCAAATATATTTAGTGGAAAACGTGAAAACCAAAAACATCTGGAGGAGACAGAAAGAAAAACAAATACAATGGCAATTTCTAGGAAAACATGGTTTAAATAAACCCAAAGTTTATCTCATAACCCTTGACTCAAAAATTGTAATTACTCCATATTCAAGATTCTTTTCTTCACAGTAACCATTGTGACCCAAGGAAAATTTTTCAGCAACTACTCTTTTGCCAAGATTGAAAACATTAACATCCTTTAAATAAAAAATCTCTTTGTGTAATCCTTGCTTCACAGTATTTCATGGAGCCAGTAAGCTCAGAGCCATACTCAGTTATGTGGACAGAATGAAAGTCTTGAAACATCAACAAAACCGACCATATTGAACCCTGAAAAAGACTACATCTTGCAAGATAAGAATCAGGTTATTTCAGCTGTTCCAAAAATGACATCCTATCAAAAGATTAAAATTTTTGGCTGGCATATATGTTTCTTACCTGTAATCCCTCAGAAGTGAGAGGTATACCTTTAGTTTAAGGTTGCTATTGAAGTGATCTGAGCATAAGTCAATGTACCCCCAAATGAAGGCAGCAAACACAGATGTTAAAACTCTTCATTTATGCAAATCACTCTAATTGCTTTGCCTTAGTTTTCTGAATCTCTCTGTGTAGAGAAGCTCTTACGTGGGTTAACATCAAAGTTGTTACAACATGCTCAGACTTATGTAACACACTTTTTGGTTGTTGGTGGCAATGTTAAAAAACCCCACATTCATGCTAGTGTGAAGTATGGCCTAAAGGAATCTTTCTAAAATTGGCAGCAGAAGCAGAACTCGTAATTTAAACAACTATGTTTTGTGATTGAGTCTTGATGCTCCTCAAAACGAATGGGGAAAAAACCACTACTTGTTCAACAGACTACAGAACAAATACTTCTCATCTTTGCCTCAGAGTAAAGTATCAGCTTAATCGTGCTATTGCTAGAAACAAGATGTAGTTTTCTTTGAAGTAATCAATCCTGCTTCTGTTCTGCTGCAGATTGCTTTAGCTGTCTGTAAGAGGTTGACTTCTGTACGGTCCAGAAAACACACGGACACGCTGTTCTTAGCTACAGCAGTTGCTGCTGTTCGGTCCAGCTAACTTTCTGGCAGACAAGACACTTTTCAGCAAATGTATGGTGACATGGGTTATAAGCATTATATCACACAATCACAGGCACAGGGCTGTCCTGCTTTTCAAATCACAATGTGTCCCAGTACTGTCGGCAATGTTCGCCTTGGTAATGAAAACAACAACATGTCAAGAAAGTGAGCACTTCCAAAGGGTGACTAGGTGGCAACTGCCTTTTGAAACTTCTGTTTCCACACCTCGTGTGTGTGTAGAGTCCCAGGTTTTTAAAGCATGGTGGTAAAGGCCAAGAGGAGATGGAGAAGGGACTATGTCTGCGTTCCCCAGCCAGAAATGTTTTCCTAGCATATGCCGACAGATAGACACAATAGCTACTTCTGTCTGCTGGAGCCCCCAGTACAATAGTTAACATTTACATTTTCTTCATACTGTTGTCTGGCTTGAAAAATAAGTCATAAAATGTGTAGTTTGCACAACTCTTTTCTATATTGTTCAAAACACTTTACTTCCTGGACAATAACCCACCAGTTACATCTAGTTAATTTACAGAAAGTTCTTCTCATGACCCTTTAGGCAATGCAGCCTTGGGAAAAAAAAAAAAAAAGCTTAAATTCTGTAGAATAAATCTCCATTAACTGCAGAAAAAAATCCACGCTGTATGGATGTAAGCTGAGCAAATAAGTGAATTCTTCACCTACGTACCTTTTGGTTTAGTATTCATTAATATCGTTCATTCGACAATGGTTTCATTACAGACATGCAAGGGAAAACTGAAGTGTAAGATTTATCTAGTCAAGCAGAGGAAGCTTATAAAGGTCAGCTCGTGTAAAGAAAGAGGTAACTACGTTACCACATAGTTTCATGTATTACTCGCTATGAATAGCATACAGTAAATAAATAGCAATCTCTAGCTTTTTTATAGTACTTTTCAGTTCCACGTGAAACAAAGCTAACACTTGAGTTTGCAGTACTAATTCCAAATACATAAAAGAAAGTAATCTTTACAAAGTCAAGATTTGTTTACAAATCACAAAAGAATTTGATCTATGATGCAGGTCTTGTGTAGCAATTGTAAACTCATTTTTTGCTCAAAAATTTAAGAAACTAGAGTTTCTCCATTTCCTTATCTTCTAAGGTGGGTGAGGAAAAAAAAAGGATGGGAAAAATAAACAACTATATAAATTGCTAAAAACACCTCACCTGAACATATATTTTATCTGTTCACTGGGCTATCTGGTTAAGAGAAGTTAAGATACTTTTACTGAACTGGAGCTTGCCTAAAAACTTACAAACTTTAGTGAACTATCCTGAAACATTAAATCATTGAGCTCCTCTCACCGTTTACCCTTTTTCCAAGCTGGAAATAATCTGTTTCCATTTCCTTTCAATGTGTCCTTTTGATCTCTCTTCCTTTTTGCAATAATGCTCATATATTTTACTGGAATGGGCTATTATTTTACACTGTCCCACACTGAACAGAGTCAAAGGTTCTAGAAAACCAATTAAGTTGGTTGTGGCCTTTAGAACACAAATCTTTTTAAAGCTTCAAAGATATCATCTGCATATCTGCTAACTCCCCTTGCTAATCTACCATATGGAATTGTTTGTTCTTTAAATTCAGTGCTTTCTCCTGTCCTCCTGATTCCTAGATGTGAAGATCTTCCATAAATCCTCCTCAGGAAGTCCATGTTAATGGTTTCACCCACAGGACCATCATGACTAATCTTGACACTTTAAAAGTACCTTCATCCTTCTACACGATAGTAACACAAAAGTGAACTTTTTCCAAGTGAGAGATTATCTTACAAAACTGACCCTTTCCTATAAATATCTATTCCATATATGCTAACTAGCATCCTAATGTCTACTTGTTATAACACCATGAGCCATTATAACAACAGAGAAGGAAGTCATATAATATTTTGTTTTGGGTAGAAATGTTGTTTCCCTAGAAGTGAAAATTTCAAAATTCTCCATACTGGTAGACAATGATCATGCAGCAGCAAAACAGCAGGCTATACCAATTTATAACAGCTGATTTTTCCTTACCTGACATGTGGTTCAAATCTGTCTTAATGTCTGAAGATCAGCAATTTGCTGGGAAAACATGTTAATAGTGAAAGGTTGCAGCAAAGTAAATTAATTTTTTTTTTCAGTTCTTTTCAAATATTTTGTGGGATACTTTCCACTAAGCACCTAAATCATAGTTTGAAAAGCAAGTTAAGAGTTGTTATAAAGATATAAGCCATATAAGAGAGCTTAACTCCTGGAAGAATAAAAATGTATTGAAATTTTTTGAAAGCTTAATTAAAAAATCATCTACTGTAGTTACCACTTAACAGCATCCAGTACATACTCAGATAAGTACATAAACAAATAAGATAAGCCTGGGGGTGGCATGCCAATGTTTGAGGGACGGTGTGCTAATAAGGTTCTTCAGTCTGCCGTCTCAGTAGAGGTAAGGGATGGAGATCCATGTGGCAGCAAAGACACAAGTGTTACTGATGTGTTAGAAACCTGGAAGGACTTGAGACCAGTGACATAGGAATTAGGGCTTGTCCTCCAGAAAAGGTGGGAGGATCAACAGCCCAACTGAAGTGCATGTACACCAATGCACACAACATGGGCAATGAACAGGAGGAGTTGGAAGCCATTGTGCAGCTGGAAAACTGTGATATAGTTGCACTCACAGAAACACGGTGGCATGATTTGCACAACTGAAGTGCTGCAATTGATGGCTATAAACTCTTCAGAAGGGATAGGCAAGGAAGAACAGGCTGGGCTGGGGTAGCCCTGTATGTTAGGGAATGTTTTGACTGTCTAGAGCTTGACAGTGATGAAAGGGTCGAATGTTTATGGGTAAGAATCAGGGGAAAGGCCAACAAGGCAGATGTCATGGTGGGAGTCTGTTACAGACCACCCAACCAGGCTGAAGAGACGGATGAAATATTTTATAAGCAGCTGGGAGAAGTCTCACGATCGCTAGCCCTTGTTCTCATGGGGGACTTCAACTTACCAGATGTCTGCTGGAAACACAATACAGCAGAGAGCAAACAGTCTAGGAGGTTCCTGGAGCGTGTGGAAGATGAATTCCTGACACAGCTGGTGAGGCAGCCAGCTAGGGAAGGCGCGCCGCTGGACCTGTTGTTTGTGAACAGAGAAGGACTTGTGGGTGATGTGATGGTTGGAGGCCATCTTAGGCATTACAATCATGAAACGATAGTTTTTGACTCTTGGAGAAGTAAGGCAGGGGGTAGGGAGTAGCAGAAATGCCACTTTGGGTATTGGTTTAATTGCTTTTGAAAGTGCAGCACCGATATGCCTAGGTAAGCATTCATGAACCAAATGTACACTGACTTAGGACCAAACTGAGCATTCATATAATGAAAAGTTGTACTTCCCGTGCCTCTGGAAGAATTGTACACGGGACGCACTGCATTTATCACCAGATGGAAAAGGAGGCGTTACTATAATTTTTAGATTCATGAATATTTAAAAAATATTATACAACATTTCACTTATCAAGACAGCACAGCTGAAAATCACTTGCAGCTTCAGTGATAAAATTTAAAAGTTTAACTTTGTTTATGACAGAGAACAGACCATGTCAACCAAAATAAAAAGTAAATTCTCATTAGCGGGAAAAGTGTAGAGACCGAATAGTGAACAAATAGGACCAACTGTGAACAAAACGGGACCCCTGTTTAAGATCTGATGTGAATGACTGACAGCTTGCAGAGCTTTTTGCTGCCTGAAAGAGACAAGCTGTCTGAGAGATCTCTGGAGGACATGAGGGTATCACTGGGGAAGGGTCCCTGTGCCCTCTCTCTTCTCTCACGTTCCCCATGTGCTTCTGGCCAGTGGGTAGCAGGCAATTTGCATTCTGGGCTACCAGATCTTTGGTTTGACTGAGTGTGGGCTTCCTATCTCCTTCCCTTTCAGAAACTTTGACTGACATGCTAGGGTCCAAATTGGTAGAAAACAGGCACAGAGTGACTGTCCTCAAGATGGGAGCTGAAAGAGTGAGGGCACTACAGTCCAGACAGGTAGTTTCCCATGCTTGAAAACCTACCAGAATAAATGCTCAGAGAAAATGGAAATTGGAGAAAGAAGCAGCCCACACATTTTCTTATGGACAAATTATGACAAATTATTCTTCCTTTCATGTCAGGATAACAAGTCTAAATGACAGAGGAGAAGCAGTAGCTGTCATGTCGTCTTGACTTCAGTAAGACTTTTGACATGCTGTCATGTGAAATTAATATAAGCAAGCAAGGAATCCGCCAGCATGAGGGGGCACAACCTGTTGGAAAGGTGGACTCAGGAGTGTTGCTCACAGAGGAACTCACGTAATTGAAAGAAAAGAATATGGGTAGGTCATCCGGTATTGTTCAAGCACTTTCACTTGTGATACAGCTATCAAATAAAAGCCCGGCTGACAAAATCTCAGACAGTACTAAGCAGAAGGAATGAAATGTTTTGGAAGGGAAGAGCAGACTGCAAAATAATCTTGAAAAACTGGAGAAGTGTCCCAAACTGCAACACACCAAGATTGAGTACAAAATCTGAGTAGTCAGCTGCTTGAAAATGGCATGGGGATAACCAGTCATGGCACATTTTCTGGAGAAGACAGCCAGTCACAATCAGCCATGTGCTGGCAGAGGCATGCCAAGGAAAAAAAAAGAGGACCAAGAGTAGCCTACACACAAGACAGGAAGAAAATCTACTGCTCAGCCAGAGGCTGGAGGGCAGTCAACGAATCATAAATAGCACCAAGAGACTCCGAACAGCTCATAAAAATACCCAAGGCATAAAAATACCCACATTTTCAAATTAACTCAGAGTCACAAATTCAGACAGACTAGATATTTTAAACACATCTCCCTCCCTGCCCACTCATCTTTGCATGGAGGAACATCACTTCTGGTCCTGAATTACAGCATAGTGCTCACTTTCCTCTGGTCCTCTAAAAGTTCTTTTTGCCCACCTCTAAGACCTGGCTCTCTGCTATGTGTTTTCTCATTCTCTTGGCTTGCCTGCATTTCCTGTGCACCTCTCTTGCATGCCATATTATGCCACATCCCTGTGAAGTTCTTCAGCACACTGGAGGTTTTGAAGAGCACTTTAATAAAATATCCACCAGGTGTGGTTTAGGCACACACACTCATGCCTTGGGGCAGAAGGATGGATTAAATAATGTCACAAAACCTTTACAACTCAATTTTTGGTCTGTTTTAACACAGATAACTTTAAAACTGTATTATACATAGAACTGAAGAACACTCCATATACATCAGAAATACCAGTGATGTATTTTTAAGCAAAATATTAAAAGAAGGTGCAATCACAGATGAACAACCCATCTAAATCTGAAGGGCCCGCCTCCTTATTGGTGGGAGAAGAGATGGGAAGGAGAGGAAGTAAATAATCGAGTCCTTGATAAAAGCTCAGATCCTAGCAAACACTGTTAGACATGAATACCCAGCATTACCTCTTGAATGACTATTTGCATGGCACAGGAAGCTTTCTGCTCCTGACCAATGTTTACAGACAATGAAATTGCCTCCTTATGGTAGCAGTGCTCATCTTCAATTGGGGTAATATGGGTCAACATGACCATGAAATCTAAATTTTGCTTTGGGAGGAAAAAAATATAGGTGGAGACTAGTTCTATAAGAGCAGAGCTTCCTATTTAATGTGAGCAGGTCTTCAGCAAACACCGGGGAGGGGAAAAGAGAAACCCCCAAAGAAACAGAAATCACAATGAGAATGACCACAGAAAACCAGCTTTTCTCCTTCTAAGGTGAGGAACTAGTTATTTTTAAATTATCAGATGAAATTTATTAATATTTCTAGTACTTTTAAACCCCCAAGTTACACTACTTGTCCCTCAGCAATCACACAGTGGCCATTTACATTCCCTAGGCAGCCTTGAGAAGGTCACCAGTTTCATATATTCACCCTGCTTCTGAGAAACGTACAAATTAGCAAACCCCATCATTTTAAGCTCCTATTTCAGCCGAAGTAGAACATACAGGATATTATTAAAAGTTGCTGAGTATAGCTATTGCTAGTTGGGGTGACTGGCAATGAAAAAGGCCTCTGAGACTTTGTGGCTTAGAGTATTATGAACTTGCACCATCATCAAAATTTCAAATCACTTTTTCAGACATTCAGTGCAAAGACTTAGCCCTTCCTCCTTGCCAAAGATTAAACAGATCTCTTGCTCCTCTGGGGTGCTAGAAGACAACTGTGTTTATCACGTAGTTTGGTCTAAGCTTCTATTGATATGTGTATGAAAGTAGATTAAAATTGATTTCATACAGTTAGGAATGAAACAAGTAAAGCATGCAATTTTATGTAGCAGCTGCATGTAATGTAAACCTGGGAAATCACAAAGTTTCCACTGGTATAAATACATGGAAGGATTTGCGAGAAAGTGTCACATCAGTAGAAACTCAATTCTATCCCTCCCATAAGCCATACAACATTCATTTTAAAATAGATATTCTTTGGTAAATTCAGTGGGAGTCACCTCAGAAGGAATCCTGTGGTAAAAAAAAGCAAATGACAAGATGTTGCCAGTAATTTAGATATCTGGGAAGCGACAAGAAATGTCATAGTTTTCCGTATCTAAGATTTTGAAGAGATTGTATTAGCCTTTCTCGGGTGACGTCAAGCCCACTGTTCTTCTAGCGTATGACTGCACTGACCACTTTATCCACGTCTTGCACGTTCGCTAGTTAGTATCTTCATTACATAGGATTTATGAACTAGCATTACTATGGGTAGTTGCACTCTCACAAACGGAAATCTTTCTGAGGCAATGTATTTTCCTGAGTTTAAGCTTGATTTGTTTATTAAATACACACATAAATCCTAATGGCCACATATCAGTGCTTGCATTCTTAATTGCAATGTCCTCTACAGTCTCTTTAATGTCCTTTCATAGTGGTAAAATCTCAACTTTATTCCCGTGAAAAAACGTCTTTACCTATATTGATTAAACTTTAGTATATATGATTTCTATTTATATTTCAGATATTTCTGGATGCTGCTGTTTGCTTATATTTGACAAAATACTGTACAAGTAGCTTCTGGAGACACACGAAATAGGCAAAGTTAGCAACAATGGGTGGTTTGAGTCTCATCTCTTCAATAATTTTTTTTCACAAAATACTGCTTTTTTTCTCCCCCATTTTCAATTCTGCAGAGAATATTATAAGCTGTTGTGCGCCTTTCATCTTTTATTTTAACGTCCAGAAACTTTGATCCAACCATACTGACAAAAGTTTTTGACTTATTGTCAGTTTCCCCAGTTTGCGCATTATTGCAGTGGCGATTCAAAGGGCCGCTGCTGCTTTACGCCCCATGCGAGGACACGGCCCAGAAATCACTTTGGTCTTTCTCTACTTTAAGCAACATCAAGCAGACTGCGAAATGCCCTTGAATAGGAGCAAGAACTGCAAGTCATAGATCTGGGGTAGCTAGACATGCCGATATTACGAAACGCCGACATTTTCACAGGAAACACTGACATTTTCACACATGTAGAAGTCACTTCATGTGCCTTGTGTCTCTGGGAAGCAGGGATCTTCTCGCTTCCCTGTGGATGGGCCTGGCCCGGCCATGGGTCTGAGCAGCTGCAAAGCCACTCTCAGCAGTCTCTGCTTCTGTGGGCAATTGTTTGCATCTGCAAGCCAACTCCATTTTGGACCTTGAGATAGACAATTCACCTGAACTGCTCACTAGACAAACAGAATTCAGTGGCCTGATACCGGAAATCCTGTCCATAGTTTCTGTGCATTAAAAAAAAAGATGAAGTGTGCTCAACAGATTATAATATTCCCTGCAGAGCTGAAAATATGGGAGAAAAAAAGAAGTTTTTTGTAAAAAAATTATTGGAGAGATGAGACTCAAACCACTCATTGTTGCAAACTTTGCCTATTTCATGTGTCTCCAGAAGCTACTTGTACATGAAGTACACACAGGTAAATAATCAGGGAAATGGAGAGGACTGGAAACGCCCTGTACATGTCTTCTGCTACATGCCATTGTATGATTTCCTACAATGAATTTCAGTGACTTAGGCTAGACAGTCACAAAGCAGAAGGCGGAAGAATTCAGAGTAAGCAGTGGAGGTTAAAAATGGGGAATCTATTCTTATGCCTGTTGAACCTTTCTGTGTCTCGCGCAGTGCCAGCGAAAGCAATGGCATCCCATGCAGAGGAAGCTGCTGCTTCTGAATAACAGGTGCTCTGGAGAAAGGTAAGAAAAAACAGATGGGAAATATTGCTGGTCTGAGGACAATAAGCTATCGGAAAAACTCGGGACTGAAATGACAAACGACCAATTATCGATAGCAAATTTCAGAACACTATCTTTTCGTCAGCTAGTCAAAGTTTTGATAACTCCCAGTGCATTCATCCTTTCTGTACGTAGTATGCCACATATTAAGATTCCCTACAGAAAGCACATCGATTTTTTCATGTAAAGGAGTGAGCAGTATATTGTGGGGTGATGTGGGAGTTTAATATTGCACAAGTGTGTCATAATATATGAAAAGGCTCTTTATCGATGTGGCAAAACTAAAGACAACCTTGAATTTGGTATGACTCCTAATTTAAACTACTTGGAGAAAGCCCTTTCCTTCCTTTTGGCTAAATACAGTATGTCGTGCAGAGTCTCTTAAATTTCAAGTGTTCAGAATACGTTCTGTCCATGCAGTAGCTAAATATCTTGTTTTCTCTATTTATACAGAAATTACTTTCCACTGAATGATTTCTACCATTGCCACAAAAACTCTGAGCATTAAAGAGACCAGCTGTATTACAGTATAATGAAACTATAAAACAGTATTATCAAATGAGAAATACGATACATACGTCATGGTTATTGTATTTTAGTATTAAAGAAAAAAAGGGAAATAATCTTGATGGAACACACATCATTACTCAGTTGCATTCTTTCCTCTTCCAGCCCTCTCTTTTGTATGTTATTCCTTTTTAGTAGGACTTACTTATTTGCATTCTTACATGGGTTAGGATCTAATTCTCTGGCATTCCTGAAAGCTCCAACTACAAATGGCAAAGTGAGCCTCAAAGCGGGCTGTTAACTGCACAGAGGGTGTCTACATGGGCTAAGACTGAGATATCTCGACAAATTGTTTTGACAAATAAGTAGCTTTGAGGAAAAGAATCCGCACCTCCTCCCCTCCCCCCAAGTGATTCACTATTATAATGTAACATTTTAATTCTTCAATTCACTGTTCTGGAATTTCTGTTGAGAAACATTTGTAAAATGTTTGTCTAGTAAAAAAGAATAATAATTGACTGACACAAGTTTTGGATGCTGTGCTTTAAACCGAAGAAAGCCACTGCTTTCGGGGGAAGATCCTGAGCTATGGATCTTGGTTGGAGGCACGACCACTGCAGCCAAGGGCACTCAAACCCTCAAAAGGTTTTTCCCTGCTAATTGGCTAATTTAGACAGTGCCCTGTTCAGCACGTGAAACCTAACAGCTAAATGTGCCTGACTCCCAAGGCACTGCACAGGGCTCCAGCTACCCAGTTCAGAAAGTGCCCCATCATCTAAAGTCAAACGGCACAGGACCTAACTTCAAAAAAGCATTTGAGTAGAAAATCATTCCTATGGGAACTTAAATAAGGATTAGATTCACTAACAGTCTTGTGGATTTGGGATATAGCTCTCTACATCAGAGACCACGGAGAGAGCATGGACCACAAAGGTTTTGTGGTCTGGTCACTCCACTCAGGGTTGATTATCACAGAGAGAAATAACGCAGGTATAACCTGAGAGAACCGCTACAGCGAAGACATGGCTTTTGGGATGTTAGCCAGCTTTTCTGTTCACATATTTATTATATTTTGTGTAGGATTGTCTGTATCTATCATGCAGTTTAAGGAGCAGCTCTTCTAGGAAAACTTTTAGGCTGCAATACCGCAAATATTTTGTCTAAATAGGACAGTGCTTATTCACAGGGAATGAAACAAAACACCTAAGATTATAGGTTCCTCACATGACGCCAACTAAGAGCTGCACATTTCTCTGCGTTAGCTTTTTCCACAGATTCAGAAACATATTCCCACTTATTTTAAGCATTAAACGCCTTTCCCTTTGTTTTGTTTTTGCTAACTTAGCAATCGATATGGTTTTGCTTGGAAACACTATCTCTTTAAATAGGAATAGTTCATGCTTAGTGGCAATAGTTGATAAATTATAACATGCCAGAAATATTGTGCTTGCTTCTGAAAGGCAGAATATTAATATCTCTCCAGATGTATCTAGAAATTAAATACCATTTTTGAGATGCCAGAAATTTTTAATAACCAACCTGAAGAGTCTATAATTTAGGGTTCATTATTCTTCAGTATGGAAAAAAAAGACAGATTATCTATAGTCCTATACCAGCCATGGAGCAGAAATTGCCTAGATTTTCAGAAGGCACACATTCCCACCTAGGAACACATTTAGTATATTACATGTCCTATTACAGCAATAGCTCCACCATAGAATTATTTCAGACTTGAATATTGGTTTATGTGTTGTTACAGCACTGGTGCAGGACAGTTCCCAAATTTAGTTATGTGTACGATTTGCTGAAGATTATAACTTCCAGAAACGCACCTTCCTAGCATATATCAAAGACAGATTTAAATAAGTCCCTCATCACACAAGTTCCCCTCTGTCCCCTCCTGCTCAGGAGCGAGGCACTCTGCTGCTGGCCACCGGCACTAGAATCAAGGCTCACCTTAGCTGAAATAACACGCAGTAAAGGTGAATGCTGGTGGGACCACTGGGATGTGACTCCCCAGAGGCAGAAGGTTGTTTTCCCCTGAGTTAGCTCCTCTGGCTGCCACACTGAGAGTGGGGGGAGCCAAAGTTGTACCTGCTGATCGGCTCTTTGCATCTATTCTGTTACCTAGAGGAAGAAAACAACAGCTCTTTCATTTTCATATGTGGAAATTAATGAGATTGATAATTGAGGGCGTAGTAGTTCAGCCCTGAAGCAAATATTCAAACACAGCATGAACACTATAATAACAAAGTACTCGGGAAGAGACACTATTCAAATTGTGTTGACTGTCCCCTGCATCTGCCTGTACATTTGGGTTCAGGCTCTTTAAAAATTTTGGAATTCATTTTTAAAAAGAATAAAAATCATTATGCTTATCTGAGCCTAATGTCTTATCAGAGCTCACATCTTATCAGAGAAGGCCTCCGTTTCAAGATTTTTTTTTTAAAAGAACTGATACTTGGTGAGAAGAGCGTAGTGCAGTCCTGTCTTTAAGCGTTCAGAAATTTAGCAAAGAAAATTGGCTCTGAGCTGGGTGGGTTGGGGGCCATCTGAAGCCATCTGGCTCTGCAAGAAGTGCCATTTTTTTCCAGACTACCTTCAAAAATACGGTATTTTTGTATAACAACCTACGCCACATTGCTCTGGAAAAGCCTTCTTCGCTCCCACTTCTTCACTCTTGCTCCTGTAGCAGTATTTCCTCTCCTGGTGTTCAGCGACAGAACTAACACCAATTCCAAAGGAATTAATTTAATGAGAATATGGACAAACTTTTAAGAGTACAGGAAACCCAAACCTGTTGACTGTCATGCAGCCGCACAAAACATTTGGGCAATGTTGCTTCAAATCGGGATGGTCACATCTGAATTTTCAGTTATCCTGTTTTATTTTCAAAATGACATTCACACATCTGTTTCCACTTTACCGTTTGCATGATGTAAGTTATTCACATTCTTTGTCACTGCACTTATAATACTAAATTAGAATTTAGTAGCTCATTAGTGAGAATAATTGCCAATATCTTGCCAAATAGCGTGTGTCCTCTATAAATGAAACTTGCATAAATTAGAAAGGGGTATTTTGCTGGTAGGAGAGTATGAGAATAACTTATGCTATAAATAAACACCTTGATGTGACTAGTAGTGTTTAGATGACTATAAAACATCCCTTGTGTAATTAGGAAGCATGTTTTTGTGTAATTAAGAAAATGAATGAGAATTAAATTTGAGGGAGTGCAGGTGGTATTGCCACCCTATCGTAACGTAATACGTACTGACACTTGCATTACTTTTATATACAACTACTGTAATGTTTAGGAACAGTTTTTATATTAAGCTAGAAATGGATATATTTTAACTTCAGAAATGCCAGCAAAACATAGCTCTTAAAGAAAGAACAAACCCAGAGAGGTGGTTTAAAAAAAATAAAATCCACCCTCTATACAGTATTTTCATTTTGCAGTGTTCAAAGGAAACTGTTCGGAAAGTGACTTTAAACAAAATTTAAATAAGTGATTCTTCCCCTTTTCTCAAAGAATATAATTCATGAATACTTAAAGCTTTGTGTGCCTGTTTTTGGCTGTTTGCTTATAAATTTTTCCTAGTTGAGAAAATTCTGACAAATTATAGTATAGCAAAAATACCGCATCAAAAAGCAAAGACAAATGGGACACAATCTATTTTCTTTCAGTTTTTAACAGTGACAAATAGGAGAGACTTTGGGATCCAAAGTCCAAATACGTGCATACTTGGAATCATTTGCTCTCGTTCTTTGAGCTAGAGTGAACTGAAGAAACAGAGGTGATTACTTTTGTCTTAGAAGGAGTGCCCTCATCACAAGACAGTTAACAAAGGAGTACGTTCCTTTGGTTTAAATATTTATCTGCGCTGGTGTGTTTTCCTGCAACGCTGGTACTTCCTTTCCACTTGCATTTTTGTACTCTGCCACAGCAAGAACTCCGGCCGGGTCTGTACGTTTGTTTTCTCTTTCAAATCCTGCCCAAGTTTCTAACAACTCTCAGTTGAGGCAGACTTCACCTCCCATGTCTGCACAACTGCTTAAAAAGTGATATTAACACCCTCTTCTGAGACGGAGTACAAGGAGCGTGAGGAGCTGCTTTTCTGGAGACGCAGTGTCATGTGACAGCCAAGAGTCCCTGGAGAGCATGACATTGAAAGTTCTGTTTTCCGTCTTGTGCTAAATTGCTGGAAGGTTCTTTGCAGCGGTAGTGACTGCAATCCAGATCCTGTACAGGAGCTAATCAGTTCGGCGCCTTCTCTGCAGAACGCATGCTGGACCCAAGCGTTGGACCACCGGGTAGGGTGCGCACGGGTGCTGAGAAACAGCAGCAAGCCGATGAATTCATCGTGCAGCCATCTAGAACTACTCTCTGGAAACACTCAGTTCCAGTCCGTGTTTCTCTCTCTTGTATGACAGCTCTTCGAGATATACAAGTCTTATTTAGGTCCTTAAGTAGATTGTCTGAATCTAGCTGTAATAGAATATCCCAGCACAGGGAACCAACTGATATTGTTCACCAGGTTTTATAAATAGTGTTCCTGAAAAAACGTTGTTTCGCTGAGAAACAGGAAGGAAATGCTCAACTCCAGAAACTCAGTAAGGAGACAGAGTCATTTCTAAAATGCTCTCATTTAGCCGCAGAATGTTTTTACCACCTCACAGAGTGCGACATGCACAGAACAACAACCAGCACCCAGAATAACACAGCAGAGGACAAAAAGAAGAGTGCACAGAGAGGAACTACCATTTTCACTGTTGCCTCGAGAGCGCATGACCCTTACATGGGTAAGTGATGGTTCCTAGAAACCCGAGAGTACTCCTACGGAGCTGTTGAGCCTCATCTTCAGGACATTAAAGTTTAGCTCAAGGTAGAAAGGTTTTTCATCGTGAGGTGTCTAAGCAGGGCTTTAGGATTACAGCTGCCATGCCTTGGGATTATCATAAGCACTAAACCCCCACTTTTCTTAACACCTAAAATCCACAGCTGAGTTCAGGGCAATTTGCAGAATAGTTTTTCAGCTCCTTTACAAGGATCCTCTTCTGATGTCACCTATGATACCTCTCTGCCCTGTCGTCCCACAGCTAGCCAGGTGCTGTGTCTTTTGGAGAACCTTTTGGAGAAGACTTTTGGAAGTCTTTTCTGCCCTGGAAACCCTCTTCTATGGTTGTGTTCTTCTTTGTTGCTGTTGCCCTGAGAGGCAACTTCTCTTTCCCTTCTGCAGTGGCTGCCCCAGTAAAACACTGTTCAGGCTGCAGAGAAGAGGAGGAGTTACAGCATGAAGTACAGTGTTTGCTTCCAAGGTAAGCAACTCTTCGGAGCTCTGGTTGGGAGGATACACTTAAACTACAAAGTGGGAAGTGTCTGTGCAGAGACAAGGGCACAAATGGGGTGCTTTCTTCCCTTTATGAATGGGTGAGAGGTAGCACACGCAAATGTTTCTGCTTGGGGCAGCAAGCAGATGCCTTTCACATTCGTCAGTCACTTGCCTGCCTTCTAAATCACAGGCATATGTCTTTCCCCACGTTTTGTTTTTTTTTCCCAAATTTGAAAATTGCTCAGAAATGGCAGTGGGAAATCCCGACTATCAACTATTTGTGGTGAGAATAATTTCTACATTGTACTAGGTACAAACATAGTCCTATGTTATTATACAACTGAAAGTAAAACAGACCGGAGGAGGGGGTGGAGCATTTGCTGCTGTCACCAGAGCAAACTTTATCCCAACTTCTTCTGTGGCAACTTGCTGCACAGCTTTTCCGAGACTTGTGAGTATTTTACAACTTTTAACATCCTCTTGTTTTTCTTTCTTGTATTAAAAAAGTGAGGGAACTCACACTGCTTAGCTTCCAATTATTTAAGGGTTTTTAAAATTGCCTTGCAAGATTTATTAGAAATATAAAAGACATAGTTTAAGCATTGTATTTAACCTTGTACTTGACATCTGTTTCTCTGTTTCTGCTGTGTGAGAGACATCAGCAAGTACAGAGAACCGGTGCTAGCCAGTGAAAAGTTGTCATTATTTTCTAACAAATTCACACAGCAGAAATGAGGAGAAAACAAAGGTACTGCTGTGAGCCTAGTTAACATAGCAAGGACAGAGACAAAAAATGGGGGAAAAGTTATTTACCATCTTAGTGTATAAACTTGAAAGAGCATTAAATGCAGGCAGGGAACTGAAAATCTGCAGTCAAGTGGAATCCTCCTGGAAATAGAGATACAGAGATAACTATAGCTGACAGCAGTATAATAGGGAGGTATTGCCCAGTAGTAAATCCAAGTAAGCAAATGCATTTATGAATCTGTTGTTAAAAATATAACTTTCCACCTAATGAAACCAAAAGGTAGGAAGAAAAAGACGTGTGGGGCAGAAACTTGTGAATGATTGTATTGTCAAAACCTGCAAAATTACCTCTGTAAAAGCCAGTAACAGGAAATTCTCCTTGCTGTGCACAGTCACTACCTTGTGATTCCCTCTATACACAGCAGGTATATTTGTGCTGCTTACTTTTAAAAGAGTCTGATATTGCAGAACAAATTCCTGATTATAATTATCACAATATGTTTTGCTATATTTTCCAAATAGTCAATAGTGCAGCACTTCCTGTTATGAATGTGTTTATTTCTATTTACAGTTACAAATCTATTTGACATATACTAGATAAATGGAAAGGTATCACCTGGTTATTTCATCTTGGACAGAGATACTTAATTATAGATCAACTTAGTGTAAACAAATGATCTTTATAGATCAATAGAGGTATCAGATTCATTCTTTGGGAGCCTACTGGACTGTTCTAAACTCTTAAGAACATGTAGTATGACCTTATAACTTGTCACAATCATTTTAGTTCTGCGAACTCGCACAATAAAGGTCAGCTTTGCCAGCTCTTTAGAGTGTAACATTATGCCTTGCTGTCTTTAAGAATGTTTGAATTCTCTGGGAAAAAGGATATTATGGTCAGATCCATTCTGAGGCTTCCTAGATTTTCGCTGTAAATAGAGAGGCATAGCTGGGGACAGAGGCACAGGCTGATGGGGAGTAATTGGGTAGTAAGGATAACATAATGCTAGATTTTTTCTGAAGAGTGGAAGTTCCTTCTCACTTCAGCTTGCAGTCTCTTCCAGACCATGGCCAGTAATACATTCGACATTCCAATGTCAGGTGTAGGGTTCTGTCAGTCGAGTGTTTCCCTCTTCTCTGCTCATGGAATTTAGCTTGCTGCAGCCAGCAGAGCAGGGAGAAGGACAATCTGAAACAGGCCCTCTGTGAGACACGTTGTTCTATCAAAATAATGTGTTTTGTGGTGTAAAGTAGATCACTGTTCTGCAGGCCAGCACAGTGTTATTGCTAGCAGGGATTAGCAAAGCACAGCAGCCCAGATTCAGTTGTTGGAACAAACGTGTTTGTCTGTACAGAAGTACGTATTTTATTCCTTTTGTTCTTTTACATGACACAATCTTGTTGCTATACCCACTATTTCATCACTGCACGATCAGTAGGAGCTAAAACCCAGGAGAGTAAATACTCTTGCATTCATGTTTTTCACAAGGTCTTTCTGTGTACTTAAAAACTCATAATGGAAGATAGTGGCTTTAAAGGTTATTTTAACAACAGGACTGCAAAACAACAGGATGCACTGCCAAATCTCATTATTATAGTACATTTCCAATTCTCAACACCAAATTATAGTGTGTTAGGCAAAGCAAGAACATCTCAAGCATATCCATTTGCTGCGCATGCAAGCGAAAATATTTCTAATTTTCAAAAGTATTTCAAAAGTAATTGCTCAGAAATGGAGGGGGGAAATCCCTACTATAAGTTATTTATTATCAGCTACGTATTACTCAGAGGAATGTGTACAAAGCAGAATCTTAATTTTTTTACAAGTAGTTCCCAAATTTAAAGACATTCTTCTCACTCAACTCAGATTTCTGTTTCCAGTTTTAAAGGCTGTGATAGGACAGGAGTTCACTCCAGGAATAAATGCTGACATATTAACAAACAAGCTGATATATTTGTCTCTGCAAAGACCAGACTCTGGTAGAAAGCACTATTAATAGGCCCTTGTGGGAATATATGCTCAAAAATCCTTTTGGAGCAGGAGTTCAAAGGGATAGGACTATGTTGGAGGTGCCCAGTACCTACATACACAGATTATTCTTTCACAGACAAAAGGCCTTCTGATTTCATATCATTAATCCCAGATCAATTTACCTTCTCACTGCTTCTGTGCCAAACACTGAACCTTAGCTGCTGGTGCCCACCTCAAAGGTTCCTGCGTACTGAAGACTCCTCTGCTCTTGTCGGGCCAGTGCTGTTCCCAAGATGGGTGCTATGATACCACGCTTGGAATGAACCTGAAGGAAGGACTATAAGAGAAAGACATTTCATCCAAGCTGCATGTACTGTATTGGTGCAAGCAGAGATTCCACTTGGCCAGGGCTGAGTGCCACCTTTGAGATAATATTCTGCGCATCTCTGTGACAGATCTAGTCCGGGATTTCCTCTGCATTCTTTAGCCTATCTGGGGCCTGTTCTGCACCATCCATCAGGATTTATGGGCAGCTGGGACTAGATTTTTATATCATGATGACAACACAAAGAATTCAGGCACCTCAGCAGCTAATAAAAGCTTTCTGTCTTCCATTCATAAATTAATGTACTAGTGTAAAATAAGGAGACTGATTCTTTTTTAGCTAAGAAATTAGTGAAGAGCAGCAGAAATATTTGGAAGTCAGCAGGAGATGTACTATATAATTAAACTGTTGTCCTTGCTGATAGGTTATTATCAGCAGGTAACAAGATATATGTATCATTACAAACCACCTTACATTATTTCATGCTGTAGCAGATGAGGTATGTCTTTAGTGGCAGCATAGGGTGATCACTCAGACATTGTTGCCATTATAGCTGCTATAAATTACAACTGAACAGTTTAATAGTTTATCAATTAACTCTAGTGCCAATACTTAAAAATTCTTGACCAAAAAATGGCTTTTTTCACCCTCCGAGGAACTGTTTTTAAAAGCCTGCTTTATAAAAATACCTGTAGACTACAAGGGTTGTGCTCTGTGACAGTAAAAAAAAATCTTATACCAAAGTTGCTAAACCAGCCCACCCATGACTAGAATTTATTAAATGTTTTAGGGTGCCTTTTTGTAAATAAAAATACAAGTGAAGCAAATTTACTGCCTGTATTTTATTTTTGAATGGAGGGATTGCCATATTCTAAAACTATAGCCAAAAATTGCTCCCACTGCATCTTTCCTGGGCTGCAGTCTCTGCCAGAAGGCTGTGAATGTCAAGTGCTCAGGAATTTTCTTCCCTAGAGTTTAAGCTATAAATTAGGGCAGCATGGAGAAGTTTATCCGTCTCTGCCCGAGAAAGGACTTGAGCTCATTGGCGATGTCAGGTCACCGTCTGCCACAGATCCTGTTTGTGCAGATACAAAATATGACGATGCAGTTGTTGAGCTAATGATCTTGTGAACAACTCGTGCAGTAGAAGACCCATTTTACGTAAAGGAATAACAACACTGACAAGGTTTCACTCCACGTATCTTAAATATCATATTAGCTGTTAATGTTTTGTTAACTATTATTAACATCATATCAGTTTTTGTAACCAACATGATGCAAAATTAGGCACGAACTCTGTGGCCTCTTTTGATGCTGCATTGGCTAATTAAGAATTATGGCACTTGTATGGGTGGTGCCTGCCTGTATCTCTGGCAGGTGACAAAGTGCCCCTGTCTGTCTTCCTGCAAGGGGAAGCAGGGACCTTTCCTGCCCTTCCGGGACTCAGGAGAGGTATTGCAGGAACATGGAAATCTAGGCACCTGCCACCTGAAAGCTGCAGCTGGTTACTGCCACCAACCTGCTCATAAGAGTGAAAGGTATGAACATGAGCACGCTTGTTCAGCAATAATTATATCTGTTTGTGTAAGCCATACTGGCTCTCTCCTGAGTCATGTAGTCTCAGTTTGAATGTCATTAAAATAATAGACATCTGCATACCTATTAAAACCGAGTGCATGCATTGTGCTTTTAAGAATGCGGGAACAGGAGTCACAGTAACTCTCACGGGCTTGCGGCAGAAAACTGAAAAGTATGGTTTGTTTCCCTGCTAGTGTACTGTGGTAATGGTATAGTTGCTAGGTGGAGTTTTTCTTTATGCTGCTTCTTGGCAGGCCAAGTGGAGCAAATAGCATTCCACATTCCTCAGGCTAGATTGGTTCTGATACTAGAGTTAACATGGTCAGTTGTACTCAGGGCTGCCACGTGCGGCAGGGATCATCACCACCAGGCAGCAGAGGGGATGGGAAGGAGGGTGGCACTGGGAGCCCACCTGGGATTGCACTGGTCCCTGTCATCAGCTTGGGGATTCCAGGTGCAATGACCAACAAAAAATGCTGTCAAAAGTAACCAGATAGGAGTTTACATGCTGCCTTGCTGCTTACAGCTTTCTTTCACTCGTTTTAAATCTTTTTTTTTAATAAAAAAGGTCTACAGCCTTAGTTACACCATGTCTTATAGTAATTAGTTACATGGGCACAAGAAATGTGATTTTAGACTGGGTAGAATATATGTGTATAAAAATAAAAAAAAACAAACAGGAAAACCAGGAAAAGAAGATATTCTGTATTTCGTGTATTCTTCTTTTCTATGGCCCCATGTCTGATTTGCTGCATGTTCCTTGCACCACATTGTAAATCCAGAACAATTAATTTTATCTTTTATGCCCTTTCTTTATGGCACTTATCAGTATAGTATGCAATTGCTTCTTGAACATGAATTAGTTCATTTTTCTGAAAGGTTCTGAAGGATAAGAAAATTGGAATTTTACTTTACAAATGGAAAAATATTGGAAGAACCTAATAATTTTGGGTCCAGTAGATGATACCAGGAGTTGGATTTTTTTTTTTTAAAAAAGATTGTTTAGCATTCCCTAGGATCGTCTGTTTTCACATATAGCACCCAGTTTGTTCTGGGTGCTACATGTGAACACAGAGAGCTGTGAGAATTCAATGCTTTTTTGAACTAAGCTCAGTAGAGGGCACTCATTTCTTCAAACTGTATCATCTGTACTGTAGAAACCTGCATCTGAGCTGGCTGGCTGTAACAACTAGAAAAATATGCTTGGGGAGCATGAAGCATTTCATCCTAAGGGCAGATACACAAAGCAACTTACAGTCAAGATTTCTTGTAGGAGGGAACTCAGAAAATGATTGTCACTTGTGAAAAATCTGGGTTAAGGAACTTACCCAAATCACAGGGAGGTGGTGAGATGAAGGCAAGAGACAGGACTCTGTTCCTCAGAGCTGCATTCAGCTGCCTTTGTCATTGAACCCATCCTTTTCTTTTTGTGATCTTCTGCCTCCATTTCTACATGTTCCTTTTTCAAGTAAGGACGTTTATACAGGGTTTTTTTTGTCAGGAGCTCAATCTATTCGGTGAACAGGATCCATTTTGTTCATATATCCTGTGAGAGAAAAGGAAATCATTACATCATACTGTGATTAAAGATTTAATACCTTTTAAAAATTATCAATTCATGCGAAGGCAGTGAGCATGAGATTGAGTTTCAAGTCCTCAAGAAGAACATGTTTTAGTGTTCATAAATCCACCCACTTCTGCTACACCCAACCTTTCCTCCTTCCTTTCACCTCCACCTTGTCTCAATTCTTTGCTGTGCTCTCCATTCAGTCACGCTACTTGAATTCCACTGCTGTGTACCAGCAGCGGCACTGATTTCTGTTCCTCAGCCTTCTTCACTCTGGTCCTGCAGGAAGCCTTGGTTTTTATAAAAGAGTTCTGTTTGCCTCTGAAGCTGTGAGATGGAGTATGTTCATTGTGAGGAGACTGCTGGAGACCAACGACACAGTGCCAAGAAATCTCTTCTGCAATTATGTAAACTAAGCCACTCACGACTTGGCCAAGTTTGTGCAGGTTTTCTAGGCTGCCAAATTTGAACACATTACTAAAAAGCACAGCTTTAATTAAATGGCTATAAGCGTTTTCTTTATATGAAAGAAATGCATATTTCCGCTAATTTGTTTTTGGAAATGACTGAACTATTCTTGATGGAACTTAAAAGAAAATCACTAGCCTGCATAAGTAATTCAGAGTAGGAAATTTCAGCTCTAACGATTTCAGCTTGACCAAACTAAAAGCAACTGAAACTAAGTCTTATTGTTTGAAACCCCGATGCAGAAGGCCTGAACAAAACAGTAGGCAATAGCCCCTTTACAGATGTAGAAATAGGAGTGTGTTCCCAGCCCATATCTTTGAAGTTATCACTGTTTGATTTAAATTTCTAAGAACATAATGCTTACATAATCACATATCTGTGCAGGTTTGCATATTTCTGCCTCCCTCCTCCACCACATTTTTTAATTCAAGGCCTAATTTCGTTGAATAATTTACATTGGAAGAGGCATGTGCAGGTCACCTCTTACAGCCTCCCACCTAAAGCAGGACTAACATCAACATTAGAGCAGGTTGCTCCAGGCTTGGTTGATTTTTTTAATACCTCTGAGGATGGAGCTTCCACATCTTCTTTAGGCAGCCTCCTTCACAAACTTATTTTCTTGCAGATTGCATTGGGACGCTTGCGTTGGGACAACTTTTATAAAAAATAATAATATTAATGTCCAAATAAACTGTTCTGTCAATGTCTTCATTATTTTCCACTGTATCTCTTCAAGGTCTTGCTAAGCATACAAACCCAGTTGTTAGAATAAAAATTTGCCTATTTCTCCAACCCCGACACTTGCAAGATTTGAAAGTGAATCTAGGGAAAAAAAAAGTTTCTAAGGAGAAAGAAAACATTCCAATTAAGTTTTACTGTGTCATCTATAAAATGGTAATAAAAAGAGGAATGAACTGGTTAGACAGTTGCCATGCTCCTCACTATGAAAACACTGCTTGAATGGCGGTGGTATAGTGGATTGCTGCTGACCTGACCTTGGTTCCATGTGATTTGCCTCATTTATTCTCTTCTAATCTATTTTATAAAGTAGGGGAGGACAAAAGTAAAATCGCATAGCTGGACTGTACTGTGTCTACGTAAAAGGCGACTATTAAAAGCAATTGTCATGCAGTGTTGTAGCAGTTAGGGGAACCCTTCCAGCCCTTTATAAAAACCAGAATCATACTGATGTTAATGACTTTAATACTAGCTACCTGGGCTACAACCTCTCTTCTGATTGCTATCAGAAGTCACAAAAAATTATCCTTTGATGACAATATACATTTTACAGGGGGACCCCCCTTTATATTGCAGCATTCAAAGATGGGTCTCTATTATCTAGGTAAAAATAACCCTTTTACAAAGTCTGTGTCTTGTGTTTTCCATTAATTGAGAAGATTTAAAGGGAACTTACAAAAGTTACTTGTGAAATTTCAGCAACTTTCTGCTTTGAACAGTCTTAATATATGGGCTGAGAGCCACTCAGGACTCTATTGCAACATTATATATACTTATTTTTTCCACATCTAGGTCCCACAATGTACTTTGCTGATCCAGATGCTGTACTTCTGTTCTGAGTAATGTTCCAGCAGGCAGGATGCTGGGGACAGCACGGCCGACACGAAACTCTGCTGGAGCATTGAGCAGGCTGGAGACTCAGGTATCACTTAAACAGCATGATATTTTAGGAAATGTCAGCAGTTTTAAATGTTATTTTTACAGCTCAACAAGAAAACTAAATAATACAGCAAATTTAAGGCTTGGAAACATTTCCAATATTTTAGATGAGATCACTAGCACCCTATAATTTTCTGCTTTGGTTTTTCCACTCCTTGTTGTTCACTTATACCAGAATTACACAGTAAACAGGTCTTGTTTTTTTTCCCATTTGTGTTTTTCGCAGTTTATTTGTGGCACAGCAAGTTCCAGCAGACTTTCCTTCTTGCTTGGCCTTAATGCCTAGCTGACCTTTTGCAACACATGAGGCCATAACCCCTCAACCTCAAGGGTGTTAAATAAAGGAGGAAAATCCTCGCAAGTGTCCAACTTCTGTATCACTCTTCGGAGCTCCCCAACAGGCTTTCTGGATCATTCTCTATCAGCTGCATTTCCAGTATGGAGCATGGCCAGGTGACCTTGTCATAACCCAGAAGCCATTAACAATATGGCACTTGGTACCCCCCAGGCCTGCAGGTGGCTCTGCTCTGGCAGGCCTGTCCTTCCTCTCCTCCAGGCTGGCTCCGTTCCTGAGCCATGGGGCTTATTGCTGAGGAACCTGGTGGCCTGAGGTGGGATTCTCCCACTTTCAAACACTTGATTGTCCCATGGCAACAAGCAGAGTGGAGAGCTGCCTGCACGGTACCTTGCCATGGAGAAAAAAAGAGTGCCCCAGCTGCAAGGGCTGCAGTGGGGCTCCAAGTCAGGCACTGTGCATAGTTCTGCCACCATGGTGCCTCCACAATGCCCCCACAGCCCTATCTCCCACCTGGCCTTCCCTGCCAGCCTGCTGTGCTGTGGTTGGATAGGTCCCTGTGTAAAGCCAGTCTGTCTAAACATGCAGGTAGGGGGAAAAAGCCAAACAGGAAATGTCTGAATGGTCTTCATACTAGTTACAGCAGTGAAGTCATGGCTTAGGACAGGCTGCATTTCTTTTACAATGAATTTTGATCAAAGCTTCTTTAGCTTCTTCAATTCTAAAAGTGTAATCACAGAATCACATAATCACAGAATCACAGGGGTTGGAAGGGACCTCTGGAGATCATCTAGTCCAACCCCCCTGCCAGAGCAGGGTCACCCAGAGCAGGTTGCACAGGATGGTGTCCAGGCGGGTTTTGAATGTCTCCAGAGTGGGAGACTCCACCACCTCTCTGGGCAGCCTGTTCCAGTGCCCTGCCACCCTCAAAGGAAAGGAGTTCCTCCTCAGGTTTAGATGGAACTTCCTATGGTCAAGTTTGTGCCCACTACCTCTTGTCGTATTGCTCACACTTTAAACTATAGCTCATCTTTTCTGCTGGCTTACCAGCTGCTTTTCTGCATAGTCATAGAAACAATCAGCTCAACGCTGAGTTAATAATTGATTACCCAATAGCTTCATATGACTTCATGCAAAGTGCCAGAGTGATTACATCAAAATCTTAGCTTTTATTAAAAGCAGAAAAAATATAGCCCTTCTGATTATGGAGAAAAATTTGGAGGTCAAACCCCACCAATGTAGCCTATGGAAAGTTTGGAGGATTATTGCAGACAGCAGAGGTTGTGGGATAGGCGAATAATACAGCATACCTAAGTCACACACCCAAATCTCTGTCACGCATTGAGAGGGTCACTTGTTATAAGGTTTGTTTCTTGTGTTTATCTAATTCCTTACCATTATGCTGTTTGTATTCTGTTGGGAGACTAGGGTAGAAGATAAAAGATCACTCTTAGGAGATCATAGTATCTTCAGCTTGTTGGCTGGCTTCAGGTGTCTGCTAGTACTGTCATCTAGACTACTGCATGGACCTACTTGTCACAGCCCTTTCAGAATGACAACTTGTTATAGTGCTCCCACTTCTACACCTCCTTCTTTCTGGTCTACCCTTCTACCATCTCCTGCATCATATTCCAGCTCTCCACACCAGACTCTAACTCCCTGAGCCTTTGTCCCTCCATTTTCAGTCTCCTGCCCATGTTTGCCTCATACAAAAAAGCAGGTCCTGGCGCTTCTCATATGGTGCTGAAGGTAAGGTATGTGATAATGACAGAACCGGTCATGAGCCACTGTCTTGAGCAGGTACAAGTTACTGCATGCTAGTTCTTCCACAATGATCACCCGTAGCACATGTGAGCCGAGTTAAGGTTATTTACTCTTTGAAGCCTGTGAAAACATCAAATGCAGCACAAGCAAATAAGTTTCTATTTACGCTGAGCATTTCAAATACAAGTACAGCCAGTGTTCGTTTGACTGTAGTATTTCCCCTACTGCTCTTAAAGAATATAAAAAGCTATTACTCATGTAGCAAGATGCAGACAGAGTGTGTGACTCTCTCAGTAAGCAAGCTTAATTTGCCCTTTGGTCATAGTAACGTTGCCTCTGTTATAACTTACCTATTTAATCTCCTTCATCCTTCATGATAACTTCGAAGAAGTCTCGTGTTTTCTGGAAGCGATTCTGTTTGCTTCCAAAGCCAGTGAACGTTTTTAAATACAACTGTACCACCTACCCTTTTTAAAGGTATGCGCAAGTTTATTTGTCTGGCATTTATGCTGTTACTTTATCATCTCTTAAATTAATAATTTTATGCTATTTCTCATATTTATACACAGTGAATGGTGCAGCTATGAAGGTACAAACAAAAAGACAACATCCTTCCCAATAGGGCTTAGTATCTAAAACCAGATGTAACATAGAACCATTAACATCTATGTTGTGCCTGTTAAAATAAAAAAAAAAAAAGTGCAGATAAGTTGAAAATAATAAATCATGGTAGAATAGTCTACTATGAGGAAAAAAGCTGAGTGGATTCCATCCACTGAGAATACATTATTGTCCACTCTGTAATAGTTTTGTAAAGCTTTTTTTCCTTTAAATCTTAGTGATCAATAAAGATTTGAACTAGATGATGCTCCTGTAGTTGAGCTATCTTCTCGTTTATTTTTAAGAGAGATTATTTATATAAAATACTGCCTTAGAAACTACTGCACAAAAGCTAACTAAGAATATTCTGATAATGTTAGAAGTTTCAGAACAGTTTCCAGAGGTCAGCTCAAAGAGGTATCACTCACTGCAGAACAGACAGGTAGTTACAACATTACCAGAAATTTAGGAATCAAGGTTCCCAGTCTGTCAGATCAGCCTTCCATTACCGAAATGACTTTGAGAAACTGAATCTCTGTCTGTTGGCCACTTTGCTATGAGTTATCTCTATATGCTAGCAGAAAAGATGCCATAAACTAAAAGTTAGAATAGAGTAGCTGGTCCTTGGGAACTTCACAGGGAAGCAGTCAAAGAAGATACTGATCTACAGGCTCACAAATTATTACTTAGAGTACCCAAGGGTGCTTCTGCATGCACTGAACTAGCTCCTGCCCAGTGCTAGCCTGGGGGCTGTATGATGCTCTTAAGTGGTGTTGTAGAAGGTCATCATTAAGGAGGTTGCTGAATAAAAGTTTACTCCTGACATTAATCTTTAATATAAACAGTTACATTAACATAAAAGTGAGAAAAAAGAAAATAAAGGGGGGACATGTACATTTCATGCAGTGTCTTGCTCCACAGCTACTAATACAAGCAGAATTCTTCGTTCTCTTAAAAGTTTCAACAGTGGTTTACCATACGATTTGAAACTACAAGTTTAGATTAAATTACACATTAGCTAATTCATTATTCCAAATATAAGGTTATCCAGCTGAATTTGAAAGTTCAAAGGCTGCAGTTAGAGGATTCCCTCCCTCACTTACATCAGGGGACCTGAGCAAAATTTCATTTTTAAAAATTTTCTATGTCTCTCAGAGAAAAGGAATTGGTTTAGTCATTTCACTAAAGTGTATTGTAGGTATGTTTGCATTTACTTTATCTTCATATTTTCTTCACATTCTAATTATACCAAAATTTACTTTTAAAAAAATCACTGAAATGCCACCAGTATATGTGTGTATATATATACACATATAATTCATTCATTCACTCATGAAAAAGAAATAAATCAGCTCTGGTCTTGGTTGTTAATTTCTTTTCTCTGCAAGCTGTTAAAATGCTTATTCTTTACTCAGTTGAGTCAATGAAACTCTGTGCCAGTTTAAAGTTAGGGTTAGTTAGGCCTATTTATCTACAGAAGGAATAAAACTCACTGCACACAGCCTTTGACTTCTGGTGTTCAGGATATGCAGTTCTGCCATTGAGAGTGAGGTCTCTTCAGTTTCCACTGTTCTCTTCTGTCTCCCTTTCCATCATCAATATATTAAGCACTTCTTTTCTTTTTATTTTTTTTTAATACAATCAACTTTAGGTCTACAACTGGAACACAGTTTCAGTGCTTTTATTAGCTAATTCACACTCAGTTTGAATGAAGTTTCATATGCAGTATTTTGTTACACCTTTGTAATCATCTATCCACTTGTAAACTAGATTTATTCTACTGTACTGTAAGCCTACCAAGGTTGCTGGGCAAATGGAAGCCTCCAAAAAAGCTCCAGGCATATTCACTCCCCTTATTCTCCCACAAAGTTATTTTTAAGATAAACACCAACCATGTAACTCTTCAGTGTAAGAGTTAAAGTTTATCAAAGTGCTAAAAAGAAAGAAACTAGAGGTGATCATGGAAATTAGGGTGCAACTTCAATAGGCATTTCTATGAATTACTGCGTAACAAATTTTTAATTATATCACATTGGGAAGTGAGATGGTGAGGCTTTAACAGGGTGGACATGTTTAGTATAACAGGGACTTCCAAGAAACACTCTAGTTCCTTTCTGAAAAAGTTGCCTGTTGGAGACATGTCTCTAAGTTACAGCTTTCCTTCAGTATTAGGGTAGGCTGCAGACTTGCCTTGTTCTGTCCTTGCTCCAACATCTCCAGTCCTTCAGCCAACTCAACAACCTAAGCCTGAATCAGGTGTTTTTTGCAAAGATGAATGAAGATGTGTTCTCTCTCCAGGCTTTCCAGATGGTGGTGGGAACAAAGGGGAAAACCACAGAACAGACGTGCCAAACCTGATGAAAAATACAACTTTCATCATTGTTGCCCAGGAGGCATGGATGTCATATTAATATATTCTGTTCCCTAGTTCCCGCGTGAGGATAACAAAGTCTATTCCATAGAGAGGACTATTTTTCCATTTCAGAACAACAGACAAATCTCTATACAAAGATTAATATTTCTTTTCTTACCTGCTTTGCTCACCATCCATTCCTATAAAGATCAATTCAATTATTGTATCCTGAAGAGGGATCAGACAACAGAAAGAAGAGAGAAACCTCTATGAAAAATGGGAGAGGCATAGAAAATTGTCAGAAGACAGTACTGAGAAACACAGGAACATCCAGAAACAGCAGCTGGAGTAACTGAAGAAATCGTTGGTCCTGCTGGAGAACATTCCAGTTAAAACTCCAGTCCAGAAAAGGCCTATAGCCTAAAATTAATGGCATGCTGAGAGCAACCATGTGCTTCTCCCCCACTCCGGCTGCAACATGATGGATCACTGACAACCCCATCTCTTTTTCTGCTACTTGCCTTTCTGTGTGTATGTCAAGGACAGCAGACAGAAAGACTATGTTTATCGTAGCATAGTCTAACTCAAACCTGTGGCCTCAGTACCTGCAGACATGCCCACTACATCTGCCTTGTTGCATTCAGTGAAGTTTGAAATATTTATTCTTATAGCCTGAACTTCATGGTGTAAGGTTTTCATTGTCGGTGTTGGGGTTTTTTTCCTGGTAAAAAACATTTATATTTGACAAAGGCTTAATGCAGCATCATAACTTGTTTTTTAAAGGAACAGCTGCATAAAACACTTTAACTTCCAGCTTCCTTGCAGACTACCTTGATGCTGTGCTCAGCTGGCAGGAGGGATTAAACTGCATGAACAACAAAAGTCTCAGCAATTCTGCTTCCCAGCCACTGTGGAAGTCCCCTCCCTTGTTTTTGCTGGTATTGCGTTAAACAGGCAAAGTTTTTCAGGCACTTGAGGCAGACAGCGTCTATACGTTACTAATTAACATTGCCATTAATCATTGTTAACTCATTTTCTACCTACCGGCAGAAATTTTTTTGGTCATTCTGCAACTTTGTGAGATCCTCCCTCCTATCCATTTTGTCTGGCAACTGGATCAGGGGCAGGGTAGCAGGGTATAGTAAATGCTTGAGCCTTGGAACAATATGCAGATGGACTGCGAGACCTTAAGGGCTTTGCAGACAGGAGTCCAAACAGACTTGATGTATGTAGCTTGGCAATCCAAACTGTGTAAATCCATTTGTCATCCATGCATTGCAAAATTTGTAAGCCAAGACTTCAGTATACACTTAACTGATGTAATCTACTCATCTACAACCTTGATGTTTGACCTGTCCTCAGCAAAGTGGTGAGCTAGGGATTAGTAGTAAGCTATGCCTTGAGATGGAACTATCTCCTTGGTATACCGTTTTAAATTCTAGATTGTCTCTGAGCAGATATTTATGATAATAAGCTTCATTTCCATGCCCTGTAGTCATTTCGCTATCATACCATTATCTAGCACAGCCTTGTTATGAATCACCATTCTTTCCCAACGTTCACTGCTAGTTTCCTGAGCCAAGAAATGATGCTCTCCTGAATGAATACTGGACCTTGTTCTCGCCAACAAGGAGGGGCTGGTGGGGAATGTCATGCTCAAGGGCAGCCTTGGCTGCAGTGATCATGAGATGGTGGAGTTTGAGATCCTTAGGGTGGCAAGGAGGGCGTGCAGTAAGCTTGCTACCCTGGACTTCAGGAGAGCAGACTTTGGCCTCTTCAGGGATCTGCTTGATGGAGTACAGTGGGACAAAATCCCTGGAAGGAAGAGGGGCCTAAGAAAGCTGACTGATATTCAGGGACCACCTCTGCCAAGCTCAGGAGTGATGCATCCCAACAAAGAGGAACTCAGGCAAAAATGCCAGAAGGCCTGTGTGGATGAATAAGGAGATCCTGGACAATCTCAAACAGATAAAGGAAGTCTAGAGAGGGTGGAGGCAAGGAGAGGTAGCCTGGCAGGAATACAGAGAAATTGTCCGAGCAGCCAGGGATCAGGTTAGGAAAGCTAAAGCCCAGGTAGAGTTAAATCTGGCCAGGGGCGTCAGGGGCAACAAGAAAGCCTCTATAGGTATATCAGTGACAAAAGGAAGACTAGGGAAAATGTGGGCTCACTCAGGAAGGAAATAGGAGACCTGGTCACCTGGGACATGGATAAGACCGAGGTATTCAACAACTTTTTTTGCCTCAGTCTTCACTGGTAAAGGCTTTAACCACACTGCCCAAGTTGCAGAAGTTAAAGGCAGTGACTGGGAGAATGAGGTTCTCCACAGCAGGAAAAGACCAGGTCTGAGACTAGCTGAGGAACTTGAAGGTGCACGAGTCCATGGGACCTGATGAGATTCATCTGCAAGTCCTAAGGGAACTGGCAGATGAAGTTGCCAAGCCACTATGCATCATATTTGAGATGTGGCAGTCTGGTGAAGTTCCTGCTGACTGGAAAGGGGGAAACATAACCCCCACTTTTAAAAAGGGTAAAAAAGAAGACCCGGGAAATTACAGGCTGGTCAGTCTCACCTCTATCTCTGGGAAGATAATGGAGCCGATCCTCCGGGAAACTCTGCTACAGCATATGGAAAATATGGAGGTGATTGGTGGCAGCCAACATGGCTTCACTAAAGGCAAATTGTGCCTGACAGATTTCGTGGCCTTCTACGATGTCATTACAGCATTGATGGATAAAGGGAGAGCAACAGGTGACATCTACCTGGACTTGTGCAAAGCATTTGACACTGTCCCACATGACATCCTGGTCTCCAAATTGGAGAGACACGGATTTGACCGATAGACCACTCAGTGGATAAGGAGCTGGCTGGACGGTCTCACTCAAAGAGTTGTGGTCAACAGCTCGACGTCCAAGTGGCTAGCAGTGACAAGTGATGTTCCTTGGGGGTCAGTACTGGAGCCGGTACTATTTAACATCTTTGTTGGTGACCTGGATGTTGAGATTGAGTGCACCCTTAGCAAGTTTGCCGACAACACCAAGCTGTGTGGCACGGTTGACATGCTGGAGGGAAGGGATGCCATCCAGAGGGACCTGGACAGGCTTGAGAGATAGGCCCGTGAAAACCTCATGAAGTTCTACAAGGCCAAGTGCATGGTCCTGCATGTGAGTCAGGGCAATCCCATGCACAAATACAGGCTGGGCAGAGAACGGATCGAGAGCAGCCCTGAGGAGAGGGACTTGGGGGTGTTGGTGGATGAGAAGCTCAACATGAGCCAGCAATGTGCACTTGCAGCCCAGAAGGCCAACCGTGTCCTGGGCTACATCAAAAGCAGCATGGGCAGCAGGTCGAGGGAGATGATTCTGCCCCTCTACTCTGCTCTTGTGAGACCCCACCTGAAATACTGTGTCCAGCTCTGGAGCCCCCAACGTAAGAAGGACATGGACGTGTTGGAGCAGGTCCAGAGGAAGGCTGTGAAGATGATCAAAGGGTTGGAACACCTACCCTATGAGGACAGGCTAAGAGAGTTGGGGTTGTTCAGCCTGGAGAAGAGAAGGCTCTGGGGAGACCTTATGGCAGTCTTCCAGTATCTGAAGGAAGCCTACAAGAAAGATGGAGAGGGACGTTTTACAAGGGCATGTAGTGATAGGACGAGGGCTGGTGGCTTCAAACTGGAAGAGGGTAGATTTAGATTAGATCTCAGGAAGAAATTTTTCACTCTGAGGGTGGTGAGGCACTGGAAGAGCTTGCCCAGGGAAGCTGTGGAGGCCCCATCCCTGGAAGTGTTCAAGGCCAGGTTGGATGGGGCTTTGAGCAACCTGGTATAGTGGGAGGTGTCCTTGCCCATGGCAGGGGTGTTGCAACTAGATGATCTTTAAGGTCCCTTCCAACTTAAACCATTCTATGATTCTATGAAGTTGCTCCAGGAAAAGTTTATTCACAGTTTTTTTGCTGGAGGAAAGAGCAAAATGTCAGCATGGCAACTTACTTTCGAATGAAAGCAGCTTCAAGTGAAAGTGTATTAGCACTTCTTTTTTTTGAAGAAAACAAAGCTCCCTCCCTAAGTACAGTCTAGAACTTTCACTTCAGCTCAAGACAGGTGATTTATGAAGTCCTTTTGGAGGGAACATGGGATTGTGTTGGATTGACTACAACAACAAAACCCCAGTGATTCCTGACAGATATCCTGCGGGGGGGTTGGGGAGGAAGGAAAAGACCTCACAATGCCATTTGTTTATGCTAATTTAAACAGCTATGGAAATAACAGTTATTTCAAATGAATTCTATTAGTTATAAAAATATAAATACAGATATATATTAAAAAGACATTCACCCTGCAGATACTGTCAGTCAGTTCTCTTGTCTATGCTATCAGACAATTTTCAACTAAACTCATAAAGCACAGTCTGCTACGAAAGTAATTGTTTCTACTGCAACATAACACAATGCACCAGACCATTTATGTCTCATGATACTCTTTGCAAAAGTAGAATTGGCAGCCTTTACGTCTTGACTAAATTCTTACGTGGGTAAATATTTTCCCTCTGTCTTGAATCCCAAGTACATGTTTCTTCATGTCTCCTTGTCACACCTTCAAGAAAACTTTTCAGCAAAGACAGAGCACCTTGATTTGTATGCGTTGTACACTTTTGTGTCCTTGATTGCTCTGAAATTTTGCTTATTTAACCCATTGTTTGTGTTCCCCAGAAACAGCTAGCTACAGAAAAATAGTGAGATGACTCCTGTGACTTCCAGTTTCCTACAGAAGCTATCTGGATAACTACATGATTTTTCCTAATAAAAAAATCTTTTATTATCATGTCCAGACAAACACAATATTATTTAATGGATTAAGCTTTGAGCCTGCAGTTATGCTCATTTTGTTTCATACAAAAGAGATGTTTCTCACCTCATTATCCTGTTCCTCATAGTTAGAGATTTGCCCCATTGTCCTGCTCTCTTGCTTCTCTTCAGAATTCAGAATACTGAAAGGTTATGCTATATTTTGGCTAATCTTGGACTTTCCCAGCATATTTTGGTGGATTTAGTCTTTCCAATACACAACTCTGCTACTAAAGAGGTCTGATTTTAAAGTTCTCTGTAATATATAATGTGAATTTCACTTTGCATCATGAGAGATGACCAAATAATATGTCCGAATTAAGATCCTGAATCATATTAATCATCCACAATATTTCTCATCTCATCTGATTTGCAGGTAAATTTGTCAACGTAATTTGAGAGGTATGCTATGGCATTTTAGACTTAAGTCATTTCTTCCTGTCTTTATTTGCCTTAGGGCAGAATGTGCCTTTCACTTCATTTAATGACATTACTTAATTAATTAGAAATAATTTGTGCTTCGCCTTCCCAGCTACCATTCTTCTTTCAAACATGAAGATCTGAGATGTGACCATTTTTCCACTGTAGATATCCTGTGACTCTTTTTCTCAGCTTTCAATATTATGTCCCCTCCTTAGAATACTCAACAGATGATCTTGCCACACAGGATAGCCTGTTTGTTGGCCTCAAATGCTGTATCTCATATCAGCAAATACTCCATTCCTCATATTTAGTGAGGCCCAAGAGAAGTTTTTTCCTCTGCTCTGCTCTTCAGATCCCACTCACACTGTCTCCTGGGAACATCAAGTGAAGTAACCAACAGGGTCTGGAAATTACAGGAGATATCTGCAGCAATGGCAGACAAAGAAAGAAGCGGGAGAAAAGAGTATATTGTCTGGGTTGTAAAAGTTTGAGTTTGGCCATTTTATCTACTAGTCTTTAACAAAAAAAATCCTCAAAGTCCCAAAGGACTAAATTTTTGTTTGGTCAGCAGAAAACAATTGATTCAAGCAGTAGCAAGGTCAGGCATAGTCCAAATTCAGTGGTATCTTTTACTTACCCCTGCTACCCAGCAGCTCCCCTTTCAGAGGTTCTTATGAATACGCTGGCAACAGGCAATGGTTAGATGTCCTTAAAAGTTTTTTTTTATCTTCGTTTTCATATCCTTTTCCATTTTAAGAAGCAAGAGTCCACATGCTCTTACTCCAAGGAATTAAGCTGTGATATGCAGTTGTCATGAGACAAATAGGTCCCTAAGAATATTGAAGAATCTTCTCTAGAAGTGTCAGGTACTAGGCAAAACAAAGAGAGATCGGCATTTGGTTATGTCTTGGAACTAGGAATTGGACTCCCAGAAGCCTCTTCTAGTCTGTGACTTAATGTGTACTATGATACTGCATAAGAAACCAATGCAGTGTCTCAAGGCCACTGAAACCTGGCCTAGGTGCCACTGAGATTTTAGCTGCGAAGTGTTTGGCTCAGTAGCCAGTCTCTCAAGGGCAATTCCACTGTGTGAGCACAGAGAGAAACTAATGTAATTTCTAAGGAGCAGGATGCTTGTTCATCTGCAAATCCACACTGGCATTCAGGAGAATTCAGTTCACTTTCTGAAATCTGCACACATTCTACACGTGACCAGGGACCATTAAAGCAATAGTATTGTGTCTCAGTTCTCCAGCAATAAAATTGACGTAACAGCGCCTTCCTTTTTACATTTTGTGTGTCTTGTGAAAACATTAACCTTAATTACAGGTTTACATAGTTTAGAGTATAGCACACTAGGTTCCATCTTAGCGGATGTTTTCAGTTGCTACCATTAGACAAAAAGTAGTATAGCATTAACATAAAGTATGAGTTCTCAAATAAATGTCAGTATTTTGAAAATGCAGGTGATATTTCCACTTTTTTTTTCTACAAAATAAGTTCAAACAGAGGCAAATACAATCAGCTTGGTTCAGCAAAGCTATTATCTTTTTCTGATAGTAATCATGCTGATATTCAAGTAACTAAGTACCATATAAAATTATTGAAATGAATTCCTATTATTCACTCCACTTTAAAAAAGACAGAAATCAGACACACAGAGTTGACTGTGTATTAGTGAAGTTTTGTTAGTGAAATTTTAACCACAATTTGGAAATGACTCAATGAATATCTTTTAACTGAGCTTATCCTCTGACTGAATGTTAATATATATCCTCTGCAATTGTAAAACAAAAGGAATATGAATATGTTATGAATTGAGAAATTCACACTATTAGGAGATCAGTACAGTTAAAGTGAACAAATGCAGCTTCAGGAAAACTGCTGAAGCTTCCTGGTATTTTTTCTCATTGATTTTGATCTCCTGTTCTTGGCTTTGCTCACTTCTGCTTAGCACCTGCAGGCCCATGGAGGACAATTAAAAGCAGGTAGGAAATTTGGAAAAATGTACATCTGCCACATCACATCAGAGATGGTTAGGAGGAATGGGCAAATTATTTTTTCCCAAAATCTTCAAAACCATTCGTATACTACTGAGATTCTGATATACTGTATGCTGCTATCAGGTCAGAATATGACTGTTGAAGAAAATTTATACCAGATCCAAAACATTGCTAGAAAACATCTAAATAGATCTCACCAGTCTATAAAAACTGCAATGCTTTAGATTATTAAAGGGATGCATTAAGCTGTTTTACTTTGATTGGTGCGTGAATCAAAGTGCTTGGTTCTATTTCTGCTAAATTATGTAGTTCAAATGTTCTTTTGTATTGCATTCACCCTTTCTAAATATAGAATTCAAATAGACAGGAGTTAACAATATCATACGGAAAGAGTCTATTTCAGAGTAAGAGACACATACCTTTATGAAGACTCTGTGTAGGTTAACTGTGAGATTAAGAAAAAGACTTTAGTGAGTCAGTCCAGCATTCATTTTCTGTAAAAGTTGAAACAAAAGCTTATCACAGAACAGAGCCTCATTTAATTTTTATGGTAAAACTTGAAGAAAATACAGTGAAGATATTAAATTTGGCCTGGTTTTAGGAGACATTTTCATTGACAGCTTTATCTCAGGAATACCCCCACCCTTTCATAAAGGCTGGATTTTTTCAATGTAAAGTGTTTCAGGATGTGATGAAGCATTTGGGGTCTGGTACTTCTGAATGGTGAAAGAGACGTGACAAGTCTCTGCCCTCGGAATCCTGATTTACGAGGGGGATTGGCTTATTCCTCTCGCCAGAAACACAGTGTATGCAGATGTGTTGGAGGAAGAGTGATGTGCAAGCTGGAGCTGACAAAGACTGCAGGGAGAAAGAGGAGAATTCTCAATAATGAGCTCTGTATAAGAAGATGCCTCAGAGCTCAGCTGTGGGGACAAGGCACCGTGGATCAGGAGAGAAATCTGATATTTTTGAAGGAAAACATATGTCAAGTTGCTGTATTTACATGATTTTTGTCAGTTTCAAGTAGAGGACTCTTGAAACATCTATGTTGTCTCTACAAGTTATTATGATGTAATTTAGTATAGAATAATTCTGATTACCAGTCTGAGGATGAAGGGGACCTTGTAGAGGTCTTGTTCAGCACCATGACTTCAGTGGTGTTGGAAAAAGTGTAAACAGCACCAGGAGCTAGAAGGTGATCTTCACAGGCTGAACCTACCCTGTGTTCTGGTGTGAGTGTGATTTCTACCACATCTGCTCTGTAACTGAATGGATGCCTACCTCGATTAGTCAAAAATCTTTTGGGAATATAAAACAGTTGGGTCATCACTACAGACAGTGATTTTATATACATTCCTCAGCTGATGCCATCATTTCTCCCCGTAGGAGCCAGTAGTTTAAAATCCATTCATTTGCTTTCATTGCCTTAAAGGTAGAAGCAGAGAACTGGGAGCTAGAGAGAATACAGGGAAACCCTAGCGAAGAGCTATGATGCATTGGCTCTGAATTCCCCATGGGCATAAAACCAGTTGAAAATTCTGTTATGGGTACCTGCTGTTACCGTTTGCATTCTCTCTAGCTGATCAGAACACAAAGTGTGGCTCCTTTCTAGCATTCCAGCAGTTGGACACCTATAATCCAGGCAGCTTTACTGGCTTTCCTATTTTCTCTCTTCTATTATTCCATACTCAAAAAAAATGTGACTTGTGCATTGTACTCAAAAACCCTATGCTACTAACATTTGTTATCTTGGTTAGGGGTTACCTAACAGTACCGGAACATATTATAAATGTTTGGTGATACACTAGAAATGTCCGGACCATGTACTGATACACTGTTCAAGTACCTATGAGACTTTTTTTCCCAATGGAATCTTTGTGAAACTTTTATTTTTTTCTGTCCCCACCCCCCACCCCCCTTTTTTTTTTTTAAGGACAAAACGCCCACTCATCTCCTGCCCTCATGTAACTGAAAATATCTCTCAGATTCATAAGATTTTATGGATGCCTGTAGATTATTTTGCATAATTTAAATGACACATGAATATTTCAGGTCTCATTTTAAACTGTGTGCAATTTCAAGATACATGGGTCATAGTGAGGACAAAGTAGTTTTCTAGTAGTTTTTATCCAGCTAAGGATGAATGACTTGACAAAAATGCAAATTTATGTGCTGTGTATATGTGACAATTTTTAACAAGAAACTAATAGATAATTTGACTACCACTCTGAGTAAGGTAGAGCATTGAAAGTGAACTGATGTATAAATGTCAAGAAGGTTGACTCAAGGTCTGTATTTCACTTAGTAAAAGTGACTTTTCAACAATAAGGTGATCCAGAAAGATGGCTACTGGTGATCCTCTGTGCTTCCTAGGATCTGAAGGTTTTTGCCAGTACCTTTCCTAACAGCTCAGTGTTCATACCGCATCGAAACTATGGTAGCATCCAAAAACTGGGACAGACTGATTTATCTCAAAGCAATTTAAGACAGCTGTTTTGTCCTGACTTAAATATCAGCAAAGAAAAAACCCCTTCATTTAAATCATGGATCTTAATTTTGATTTCCGTTTGTACTTTGATTATTTTCTAAAGATAGGGTCATTTTCTCTAGTTCACATGACCACTAAAAATTTTTACAAATTAAAGAAATGTTTACTTTAAATTTACCACTTAGTATTTCTAACCAGAAAACACATAGCATGCCATATTTCTTAAGCAATTTTGTAAGTTATACACTCATATTCTTAACTGTGACAATGTTTTTATCCTATAAGTTTGTGAATTATGACTTTTTTGCTTGGTAGTTTGTTTTGTAATTTGCTTACAACTTTTGTCAGTCTTCATTCCAAAGAAATGGGAATGGAAGTAACATGCTCAAAGAATATTTGAATCTTGTTTTCTATGAGTTAAATATGACTAGCTAAACTATTTCGGAAGAAAAAAAAGGAGCACTCTCAAAGTAATAGGTTATTCTTTTTGCTCAGTATCCCTCAGATTTTCTGAAGGACAGTGAAGCACCTTTGGAAGAAATATGCAAGGCATCTGAGTAGTATAAAGGCCTCAATCTTACTGAAACTGATAGAAGAAACTGATAATTATCATCCTTTCAGCTGACCACAAGCTTGGGTTTATGGGATGCAACTTTGCTATGTGCTCTGAAGAATTCTCTACGTGCCTCCTTTGGTGCCAAAAGTAATCTTAAAAGTACAGTACATTGTCCCAGGTATTTAGAATTAATAAATGACAGCCCTTCCATGCATTTTTTTATTCATAGTTTGCAACTAAGAAAGAAGAAAATATGTTTTCTCTTTTTCAACTAGGTTACTCAGTTTTGAAATAGCTATTTCAAATGATGAAAATGTTCTCACAGTGCCTGGTGAACTGAAACAAAAATAAATAGATCGAAACCACAAATAAATTAAATACTTTTTCTCAGGAAAAGGGTAAATACCAGCATTTGTTCCAATGTAATGTCTGAAAATAATATGTATGTTTACTCAAGGTAGTGACATTGTGACTTTTAGAAAACTCAAGCTGACCTAAAAAATGAAAGATATATTCCCTTAGGTTGTATGCGCTTGTAAAAGCAATACTCTAGAAAATTACGTTATGAAGAGGCCTCATTAATTACCATCATATTTTAAGTTTAGAACTTAACATTGTCTGTCAACATTTGAAAGGTAAGCTGAAAAAAAATCTACGTAGAAGAAACTGCTACATAAAATTCTAAAAAATCCATTAAAAAGCAAATATTTATCTATACTGATAAACAGCAGGGAAAAAAAGGCTAGAGAAGTTATAAACTTGAAAACACTATCCCTAAATCTGACAAGCTCTATCTGTATTCTCCTTTGCTGGTGACTGGAGGATATATCAGGGAGATATCAATACACTCTTCCCTTGGCATTCACAACTGGCTGCCATTGCGGACTTCAGGCCTAGAGGACTTTTGCTCTGCTATTCCTAAATTCAATGTGTTTCTCTAATTCATATCAGGGACATATATCTAATTTTTAACCTGTAAGGACTAATAACCGAAAGGGTTCTCAAGCATTGGAACAGGCTCCTCAGGGAAGTGGTGGAATCAGCATCCCTGGAGGTATTTAAAAGATAGGTAGACGTGGTACCTAAAGATATGGTTTAATGGTGGCTTTAGCAGTGTTAGACTGATGGTTGGACTCGATGATCTTAAAGGTCTCTTCCAACCTAAGTGATCTAGAAGTCTGGAGAGGGACTTTTTACAAGGGCAGGTAGTGATAGGACCAGGGGTAGTGGCTTCAAACTGGAAGAGGGGAGATTTAGATGAGATCTCAGGAAGAAATTTTTCACTCTGAGGGTGGTGAGGCACTGGAACAGGTTGCCCAGGGAAGCTGTGGAGGCCCCATCCCCGGAAGTGTTCAAGGCCAGGCTGGATGGGGCTTTGAGCAACCTGGTCTGTTGGGAGGTGTTCGTGGCAGGGGTGTTGCAACTAGATGATCTTTAAGGTCCCTTCCAACCTACACCGTTCTATGATTCTATGATTCTGTGACTATATCTCATCTGCCTATTACAACTTACCCATAAGGTACATACTACCTGGAGACCAGCAGGGGCTCACGAAGAGTCATTATGTGTGACATACTTCTTACAACAGGATTTTCTGCAGGCCTTTGAGTGTCCAGAAGCTGTGTAAAGAAGCTTTAATATAAAACAGATTTTCAATAAGACGACTCCTGCATGGCCACTCTGATGTGAAACTGTGATTGGCTGCCTATACAGGTCTAAGACAAAGATCAGTAATATCAGTCAGGCTCTGAAAGCAAAAGGTAGAAAACCCAGTGGGAAAAGAGCAGACACAGCAGCTTGCGGGCTCAATATCCAAGTCTAAAACAAATAATAGTATTAAATCTGGCCTAATCAATTTGCAAGAAAGCCTTTCTGAGATGTCACACAGCAGGGGTACTGTACAGTGGCAGGAATTCGCGTTGGAAAAATGAAACAAAATTTTGAAAAAAATTAAGAAGAAAGTTTTGTTTTCTGGGAGTAAAATGGTGCTGGACCTGTTCTTGCAGAAGTATTGAAAAGTTCTAGGTGTGTGTTCTCAGGAGGAGGAGTCTAGTTCAGTGGTTCAGGACTTCAACTTCTGAAGAAGAGAGCTGGAACAAAAATCAATAAGCTCAGTTAGAATGTAGAAGTTCTTGATTTTAGGGAAGGAAAGTGTAAAATTCTTCAGTATGCACATTTCAGCCATAATCTCTGCTATGCTGATTATCCAGTTTGCATGTTTTATGGAGAGGGCACTAGGAACATTGGTGAAAAAGCCTATTGTGCTATCTTGAGCCTGAGAATAAGTGTTCGCAATGATGACAACTCTGGTTTTGGTTTGGGAGTTGCTGTAATCTTTGAAAGCAGTAAGAGTGTGCCAGTGTGCTCTTTCTGGCCTGAGATAGGTGTAACACAACTTCATTTTGTTCCCAGGTAGAAATAGGCACCCAATACTATCAGTTAAGCTTTCAAAAAAAACCAAAGAGGAATGCTTACTTGGACAGAGTCAGCTGGTTCCTTGGCCTCTTGAGGTCCCACACTGAAATGCCCAGAGATTTATTATTAATAGCATGAGTCTTACAGAATGCAATCATAAGACTTTAGTGTAAAGCTAAGTCTTAAGGTCTTCAAACATTTAGTCAGGGAAGTTTCAGAAGCCAGGTGGCAGCTTGGAACTCATCTGTGATAATTCATGTGAATTTTCCTCACTGCTTTAATTTCAGTTGCATTCTGCCACGTGTCTCTGTGCAGTATGCACGATGCCTGTTTTGGCTTAAAGACCAAGAGGTGCCAGGATGTACGTGAAAGGCCATATTTTTGGTGACTTCTAAAATTGATTCTAGCTTTACCAACCGTGTGGACCTTACATGGCATTTGGGTGAATATCTGCCAAAACCAAACTTTGTTAGCTGTTCTAAGGAAGACAGCAAAGTAAATTAGTTTGCAATGTTGTGCTTCCATTCAGGACAAATAGATACCTTCCTTTGGCGGCAAGCAAGCAGTAAGCAGTCCTGGTGGGAGAGCAAAGAAAAGCCTGTGTAAGACAGCAGGACTATATTGCCTTCAGCAAACTGAGTATTGTTCAGGCAAACAGTAGGACACACAGGGATTAATATCTTCAGTAATTTCATATATTTTTTTTTTTTTAAAAGAGACTATGTTTGTGAGGCAGATCAAACACTGTATCAGCCCTTACTTAGAATGACATATAACTGATTTCTAGTTTTAGCATTCAAAAGTGATGAAAAAAACTTGCTTGAAAAAAAGACTATTGGGAAATACTACCTTTAGCTTATCCTCCTCTTATGCCTTCCCACAAGGTGGATGTGGCACATTTACTAGACCAGTTCCCTATAGCTGAATCAGGCATTTATTTCAGTGCAAGTTGCTGAAAGAAGTCCGTTTTGAAATTGAAACTATTTTTTTGTTTTAAATATTTTATTGATTGATATTGATCTAAAGACATACACTTCCGAATTTGTAAGAAGTATTAATTTTTCTGGCAGGCTGTATCATCTCCCAAAACGTTTCTTTTACTTAGCAAGACTAATCATAATACTGTAAATAACACATATATACATATATATTAATTTAATAGAATTGATTGACTTCTTGCAGTGTTGTCATGGGTTAAACTTACAATGTGTATTTAGCTTACAATGTGTATTACAGTTTATCTTGTATGAGCATATCAGAAACATTTATTATCACTTAATTACTGTCAACAAAGTAGGTTGCTTTTGGCTTAACAACTTGTATGTTAAATCAGTGAAGTAAGCAATCCCAGAGTGCAGACCTGTAATTTTATCCAAGAGTTTACTCCTTTTCAATAACGTTGTTCCACATAGCTTTATAATATAAAGGCACCTGGGGATTTATTTGGGCTTTGCAGTATTGCCAATTATTTTATATACAACTGCTTTTTACATCCCTGCAAAGTACTTTTGTCAATCTTTTTAAAAACACTTTGGTCTAAATTAATATACTGGTGAGTAGACTCATCTTACCCTATTGGAAAGAAAATTTGAAGTTTTCTGGATGAGTGCTGTGCTGCACTGTCAAGAGCTATGACTAGCATTTATTCTTTTTTAAGAGCTATGATACAGAAACCAGCTTAATATAATGTAGTATTGTTTCAGCTCTCATTAGTTTGCACACACACAACCTCTTCCATTCCTCTATATGTTCCGGGTTTGGCTGCCAAGAAATGAAGAAAAACCATAATCCATACAAATTGAAGAAACCTCAAATAATGACAACTACTGTATTGCACTCACCACTTGCATACATATAGAAAAAGTGTTTCAGTGTGCAATCTCATAATTTGTTACATTCCACAAAAATACATTCAAAATTTACATGGAAGGGGGAGGCTTCTGTAACACACACTAGAGCTTTTCCAATAATCCATTTTGCTGTATCCTAAGGCAAGAAACTAAGGATGATTGCTCAGTTGCTGTAAGTCTTACTGCATTGTTATTTATCAGTGATTTAGAGTAATACAAATCAGAAATAATTTCCTTTCCAAATTTGTTTGCCTTTCACACGCAGAAATATGAAACAAACCTACAGTTGAGATGTTCTGTTCTTCTTTCTTTGAATCCTGATACTAATTTTTTTTCTGCCTATTGATCTGTTTATAATATTTCTTTTGGAAGTTTGTGTGCTACTTTCCTCAGTTGTTCAATAAATCAGTTTTTCCCAGTTAACATTTTCGTCAAATTCTCAGCTCTGGAAATGAAAATAGCTTCATTGGTTTCCGTAAAGCTATGGCAGTTGACGCACATTAGGATTTCATTCTGCTCTTTAAAGAAGAATAACAGCACAAGAAAAAGTAGAGTATTTCAAACTGTATCCTACCTGTTTACTTCAGAATCCAGGAAATTCCAGTAAAATTATCACTGTAAGAGAGGGTCATAGATTATAATTTTCCCTTTTCAGAAAAGCTCTGAAAATACTGCATTACTTTACCATTTTGAGAACTGCATTTGCTATTTTTAGTCTTCTATTACAAGTGTGTTACAGACCTCTATTAGCATATATTATTCACAGTCTCTGAGCTGAGTATTTTGCTAAGTCTGAGATATTATTTGTCCAGCAGTTGCTCCTGTGATAACTATTTTATGGTCTCAGGATTTTCAACTTCTATGCATCAGTATGACATCTTTTATATTTTTTACTGTTTGGTTTCTGTGTTTGGCTCTGGTTTAGATGATAACAGCCTACCCCTAAATGCACAAAAATTTTATCCCTAATTGTATTTTTGTTCCCTGTTGGATATTTGTTGCCATGGCATAAAAATATCACAAATAATATTTACAGAGAGTGCCTAACAGCATATATAAATCAGGACATATTTTGCTAAACAAACTTCAGCACTGACTCGTTCTGGCTCTTTTTTTTTATTTTGTTTTGTTCTGTTAATGTCCTTTACGTTTGAAATCTCCTGTGATTCAACAGTTTAGTAATCCAGTATATCCTGAAAGGCCTTTTCACTAATTATTGCATATTGCATCCTGAGGGGGGTTCTTTGGGGATAAATGGTCAAAGCTAACCATCTGTGCCCTACAAACGAGTTTTTTGCTGTGTACTTCCTCTTTACTTTACTGATTATGCCTTTAACTCATTAATTTTGCCACTACCAAAACTTGGGGCTTCTCTATGTATCAGTGACAGTGTTTGTCAAGCAAACCTAACATTAATGTCATATATGCTTGCATCAGGACAACATTAAGTTGATCTTTCATAATTTAATAAGTGATTGAAACCTTGAAAAGACTGAAATTACATGGAAGAATGTAAAAAGAAAGAAGCATGTATTAGCTTCTTTTTCTGAGTGGATTTGCCAGCTGGTAAAAAATGCTTAAGGAAAAAAATGCTTAAGAGAGATCCTGAATTTACAGCAACAAATGGTTAAGCAACATGTTTGATGTCCTGGTCTCTTGATCATGTCAATAGGGACCTGGCACCACTATTTCAAGCAGAGCTATTAATGGAAGAGGCCTGTGGTCATGCAGAATGCATTGTTCTGAGGCGGTGACTGACAAATTAAGTGAAAGCAGACAGACTAAAAGGAAAGCTCTGAATTTATAATATTCATACTTATATTCAACTTGTAATATTTATCCTGAAATACTGCAGCAATTCTGTTGGGTTTCACTGCTACTGTGACTGTAAGGTTGTTTGGAAAGGTATGAAATCTTTCTTTGCACCAAGGACAAACTTCCTCCCAGGCCTACAGCCAAGTGTAAGACACATCCTCACAAGGCAATGCCATGAGCCCCAGGCCTCAAGCATGTTTTGCAAAAAAAGGTCAAAGGAAATGCTTAACGTCTTACATTTCAAATTCTGATATTTAAGGTATTGAGTGGAATAGCAATGACTCTGTGACCTTTTGGCAAAATTTTCAAACAGGCATTGCAAACTTTACTTTTTGGCATAAATGCCAGTTCACAAGAGCACATAGGAGGAGGAAGTCCTACTGGATGACTGTCAAAGGCAAATCAACAAGTATTTAAGCAAACCAAGAAGACGTAAGCACATAATTGATTAAACTGAAAGAGTTTCCTGCCATGCTGATTACCGAGAATACTCTTTTGAAAGCGAACACTACTCACATACAAGCAGAAGAAGCTAGGTAGAATAGTACTCCACAGGAGAGTCACCACTATAAAATAAAACCAAGGAAAGCTATAGTTCTAGGGGGGAAGGGGGAGTGAAAGGGAAGTAATCAAATAGGAATAATATTTAAAGAATGCCCAATTTTAAAATGGCAGCTGCGAAAATGCTTTAGCCTGCCTAACTCTAGCTAAATACAAAACTTCTAGGAAAGCACTTTAGCTTTGTGAAACAAAGGCTTGAAGACATAACAATCTAAGGCATGTTTCGGCTCTCATCCAGACAAGCATTCAAGCATGTGATTTGGTTTAACACTCAGTAATTCCACTGACTTCCTTTCTGGATCAGTAAGTACAAGTGAGACAGAAACACGGAAAGCTCGCTCTTTGCCTTCAAACCTTGAGGAGAGAGCTGCTGGTAACACCTGGTGGAGCTTGAGGGCTGATTTCCTAGGCTTCTGTGCAAAGACGGGTAGGAAGGGAGAAGTAGAACTAAAATGGCTGTGGAATCATAATGGATTTGGGCACCGTGATAGCAAAGAAGCAACTTTTTAACTGTTGCCACATCAAATGGTGTTCAGAACAGAATTTACCAGAGCTGTAAAATATGTTTCTTTGATAGATGGGACTAGTCTGTAGAAATTGGGAAAGAATTTAAGGGCCTGGTACTATATTCCTTCATAGGCCAATATTGCTTTCTGTTGATATTGATAATACACAAATGAAATTACTCTCAAGATGTGTTTAGAGGGCTGCACCTATAGGTAGCATCTGCTAGAGTTTCTTACTGGCTCAGAGTACGTTAATGTGGTGCTCTGTTTTTATCTCTGAATTATATCCCATCACAATAAATACATTCTGACACTAATTCATATTCAGGGTTTAGTTTGTTTTTTCTCTTTAGTTGTTCCCTTTAAACTGTCTAGAGGAACTTGGGAATGAAAGAGCAGAGAGATTCTTCAGTGAGTCTGCTCCTTTGACTTGCAGTGTTTTCCAGCACTTACTAAAACATACGATCCATGAAAATTTGATTTCAAAATTACTTATTTAAGGACTCAATACTGAAACATCTATCTAGTTCAGAAGTATTGCTTTCTTTATGGGCTCCATTCCTTTTCTAGTCCCTTGCCTTAGTTTATGGAATTTTTACTCTCCATGTCTTCTCTCCTGGAAAAAAAAAAAAAAAAGCTTATTTTTTACACTAGGATACAAATGGGAAAAACATCTGATTTTCTTCTCAGTCTTACAGATTCTGACATTAACAATGCCCTCTATGCTTCTGAGCATAGAGAATAAATACATTCTCGCACTAATTCATATTCAGGGTTTTGTTTGTTTTTTTCTCTTTGGTTGTTCCCTTTAAACTGTCTGGAGGAATTTAGGAATGAAAGACCAGAGAGACTCTTCAATGAGTCTGCTCCTTTGACTTGCGGTGTTTTCTCTATGCTTCTGAGCATAGAGAAGGAGCTCGAATATTATGCACAATCCACAACCTTAAATAGATGCAGCACTCTAGTTGTGCAGCTGCTTGGCACTTTGTCCCCTTGAAAGGGATTGCCCTAGCACAGGAGCACAGAACAATTAATTAGTGGAGAGAACAGAGAACAGCAGCAGAAGTGCCACAGGATGAGATTTGGTTGGGGGAGGAGGCAGACTTCTTTAAAGGAGGCTATAATTATTGTGGCAAAGGAGACTGAAGGAGAAGAATTGAAGAAACCATGCAAATGAATGGGTGTAGAGCTCAGCTCTGCACAATGTAGACAGTCCTTGAATATGGATCTGAAAAAAAAACACTGTATGCCTGAGGTGTTTCTCAATAAAACTTCCAAAGACTAGAGAGAGCTGGAGGTGATGGTACGATTTTAGAGGGAAATTTGCAGCAGTAACAGAGAAAAGCAGAGAAGATTTACAGCCCTTTGTTTCACAAGAACTCAAAGAGGAAGTGTTTAGGACACATATCTGTAGAACAGGGCAGAAGTAGAGACTGACTAAAAGAGGATAAATGATGCGCAAGAAGAGGGCTTTTGCACTACAGAATGAGAGATGAGAAATGGGCAGAAACAACACACTGCATGGCAACAAATGAGAGAAGAGCAACACATCATACACACACAATAGAGAGGGAGACCAAGAAGACAAGGATGAACAAAAATGGAATACAGGTTATTACAAGAGAGAACAGTCTGAGGAGGATGATTTGCTTACAGGAGTAAGGAATGGAAGGAGTAGTGACGCCTATCAGCACCATTGAGACTAGCCAGAAAGCCCAGAAGCAAAGGGAGAAAGGACTGATCAAGAAAAAACCTGTGTGCTAGAGGTCAAGAAGTTAGGGAAAAATTGAGAGTAACCAAAAATTAAGCAAGTTAGACTTGGGTTTTTTGAGTTGTTTGGTTTTGGTTTTTTTGGCGGGGGAGCTGCAGGCTTTTTTGCAAATAGTGAAATACTCTTCAGACATTCCAGGATTCTGAAAAAAATGGACATAAAGTTCTGGCAGGGGAATGTATTATTGAAGTATGAGCCGCCACTGTGATACAGTCATGAAAAAAACACTGGCACTAGCCAGTTCCCTATTTCCCATGGGAGGCGAAAATATTAGCACCTGTTTCTAAATCCTTCATGAGGTCTTAGTGTGTTGTATGCTTCTGGTCGCTTGTTTTCAAGAGCAATGAAGCAGATGAGGATTGCTAGAAAGATCACAGAAATGGAGGCAAGTGTATTCAAGGGATTGCACTGTATAGTTGTAATGGGTTGACCCCAGCTGGCAGCTAAGCTGCCACCCACTCGCTTGCTCACTCCCTGCCCCAGCTAGGCAGGAGGGAAAATTGGAAGGGTAAAAGAAAGAAAAACTCAGGGATTAAAGGCAGCCTAATAAATAAAGAAAAAAAGAAAAAAAACCCCAAATAATGCAAAAGAAAGCTATCACCACCTCCCACCAGCAGATCGATGCCCAGCCAGTCTCCAAGCAATGGTTACCTTTGAAAAACTTGCCCCCCTCCTTTTAACGCTGAGTACGATGCTACATGGTGTGATGTATCTCTTTGCTCAGTTTGGGTCAGCTGTCCTGGACATGTTGCCTCTCGACCTCTTGCGCACCCCAGCCCACTCACTGGGGTGGTAGGGGAGAGCAGAGTGAGAAAAAGAGAAGTCCTTGCAAGCACTGTTCAGCAATAGCTAAAATATTGGTGACTTATCAACACTGTTTTGGTCACAAATCTAAAATATAGTACCATATCAGCTGCTATTAAGAAAATTAACTTCATCCCAACCAGTCCTAGTACAATAGTCTAGCAAAATGGAGGCTGAAAAAAGACGGTTGTCTACTTACTTATCAAAGAGACATCCCAATGAAGGAAAGAGTTGTTTTAGACTGAGGAACAGTATTGAAAGCATATGCACACATAAACAAGAGGTGGTCAAGGACTTGTAGGTTCAGGATCTAAATTCTCTAAGAAAGAATAAACATACAGTTCAAAATAAGCAAAAAAAAAAAAAAGTAGACCTTTTTAGATAACATCAACTTGCACAGGAACCAAACCTTCTTAGTTATGAATATCACATCTCAAGGATTCACTGAGAAATTTATATGCAAATCTTAAAGAAATTTTGATATATGGCACACAGGCAAAGACATGTAATTTTAGCTTTCAGTACTTTCCTTTGCATGTAACTTAAATGTAAAAAGAGCTACAAATATTTTCTTTTGACTAACTTACTATAGTTAGGTTATAGTTTCTGGGACAGCCAAAACAGCAAAATCAGCAAGTGTTTCTGCCTTGTTAAAGAAAAGTTTTGTCATTTGCTTATATGTTTGCTTCTTTAAAAACAATACTACTGTGGCTTAGATTTCACTCAGTGGTAAATGCTCTTAAAGTGCTTGATTTTACCTTCATTCTAAAAAACAGCATTCCTTTTCCAAACAGATTATTGTGTGTATCATAACGCTCAGTTGCATTTTGGAATAACACAGGCTTTAATCCTTAACCTAGATTTGCAGGTTATCAGGACACGAGCTACAGATAAAAATATGTACATATTTAAATATGAGCTATTCCCTTGTCCAAAGTTCAAGCTTCCATAAAACAAGGGTAAGTATCAGAGACGTACTGAATACAGAGAGTAATTAGTTAATGATTAATCAGAGTAAAAATGAAAAACTGACAACAGTCAAAGAAAATTTCTACTTTACCATGGTGTGTGTTCAAGGCAGGAGAATAATTTGTCAAAGCATGTAAGTGAGCTAACATTCCTTATGTTGTTAAATAATAGTTTGGATGAAATAATTAAGATACTCAAGTAGAAATGGCCCTGAATTGTTGAAAGGAATGTGTTAGGTGATCTACTGGACATTAAGAACCTCCTTCTCTACAAACAAATGGAATACCTTTAGAGTATGCGTGTAATATATTTTTTATATATTTTGCAATCAGTAAAGTTCTCTATTACTTCTAAAAACTAAGCTTTTATTTTAAATTAGCAATGATTATTTCAATACAATAAAATAGTTACCTACCATATTTAAGAACACCAAAGATCAAGGTAACTACATTAATCATTAAGAACACAGTGTTCCATTGTCATCAGAGTGAACAATTATTAAAAAAAAAAAAAAAACAAATGACAAACTAATGATAACCCTGGCCCATTATTCATTAGGTGCTGCAATGTATTATTTTCCTCACCTTGAACACTTTGTTCTACAGCATAAATTTACAGTGCATTTGGACTGGAACTCCCTCTCAAATCAGCTTTTTAAGGCTTCATAATACTAATTATGAAACTCAAAGCTGGTAAGTGCTTATGGACCAAACATAAGTCTTTTATATTTTCCTTTGTAGCCACCTCATCTTGCTTGATAAAAACCAGCTTGTAAAATGGTCAAAATGTTTACCTATTGTAAAATGCTTCTAATACATTTTAAATAATTTTGTTAAAACATGTTTTAAAAAATCTAAACATGGAATTAAAACATGCTTTCTTCAGCTGTATTCAAAAAATCAGATTTTAAGTTTCTTTAAATGTACTTTGAGTTTCCCCATAAGGCTACTTTTGAACTTCAATTAAACTTAAAAGAAAAAAGCCAAAAACCAAAATATGATATTATTTTTAAGGATTGGCAAAGCAATCAAAACAGTTAGTATGCTGATCTAAAAAAGCCAAACAACAAAATCAGCATCATGACAAATTTCAGATCAAACATTATTAACTGTGGAAAGGTTACAGCCTTTCTGTCCTACTATAGCAAAACAATTTATCTCTTTTTACCACAGCCAAGCAGTTAATATTTCTTTTCCATTACATTCTTGTATGTTTGGAAAATATATATTTATATATACCTAATATTTTGGTTTTAATACATATTTTCAATTTCCATTTATTGTGGAAACAGTGACAGATTGAGCCTTGTTTTTAGACATACTTGGGGTAACAATAACATGGCATGTTCCATACTGAGATAGTTCACAGGATGGATATTGCTTGCTCTGGCCTTCCTGTAATTTAGGTTATTTATCGCTCATTTACATACTTCTTATTTAACAGGTTTTTGACACACACAGGTGATAAAAGGGTCTGGCACTGCTTTCCATTATTGAGTGTGGAAATTGATGTACTATTTAATCTTTACTGATGATCTGGATGAGGGGATTGAGTGCACCCTCAGTAAGCTTGCAGATGACACCAAATTAAGCGGGAGTGTTGATCTGCTTGAGCGTAGGAAGGCTCTGCAGAGAGACCAGGACAGACTGGGTCGATGAGCTGAAGCCAATTGCATGAGGTTTAACAAGGCCAAGTGCCGGGTCCTGCGCTTCGGTCACAACAACCCCAGGCAACGCTGCAGGCTTGGGGAGGAGTGGCTGGAAAGCTGCCTGGCAGAAAAGGATCTGGGGGTCCTGGCGGACAGCCGGCTGAACATGAGCCAGCAGTGCGCCCAGGTAGCCAAGAAGGCCAACGGCATCTTGGCCTGTATCAAGAATAGTTTGGCCAGCAGGAGTAGGGAAGTGATCGTGCCCCTGTACTCAGCGCTGGTGAGGCCGCAGCTTGAGTCCTGTGTTCAGTTTTGGGCGCCACGGTATAGGAGGGACATTGAGGTGCTGGAGCATGTCCAGAGAAGGGCAACAAAGCTGGTGAGGGGTCTGGAGAACATGTGTTAGGAGGAGCGGCTGAAGGAATTAGGATTTAGTTTGGAGAAGAGGAGGTTGAGGGGAGACCTTATTGCTCTCTACAGCTACCTGAAAGGAGGTTGTAGTGAGATGGGCGCTGGTCTCTTCTCCCAAGTAACTAGCGATAGGACAAGAGGAAATGGGTTCAAGTTGCGCCAGGGGAGGTTTAGGCTGGACATTAGGAAGAATTTTTTCCCTGAAAGAGTTATCAAACATTGGAAGAGGCTGCCCAGGGAGGTGGTTGAGTCACCATCCCTAGCTGTGTTTAAAAGTCGTGTAGATGTGGTGCTTAGAGGCATGGTTTAGTGGCAGACCTGGTAGAGTAGGGTCAATGGTTGGACTAGATGATCTAAAGGTCTTTTCCAACCTAAATGATTCTATGATTCTATGGTTATTACTCTAGTTCAGCTATATCTGTGGGGTTTGGAAACAAAATAATTGCCATGTATTTAAAACATCTTCTATTTAAAAGAGTAATAAATATTTGTTACAAATACTCTTCAGAAGTCCCCTGTGACACATGTAAGTATTACTGTCCTGGCTTTGCCAGTAGATGCTTTAATAAGGTGGCTTTCAGCAAGTTAGGTGCAAACCTGGCAATGTATGGATTGACCTCCTGTTTTGCTGTTTTTACCACCGCAGAGTGCTAACTCTTATTTATTATGTTCTCTGGTCCATATTTCAATATTCACTTACAAGTAGTATGTACATAAACCACTGCTAAAGAAACATTGTTTGAGTGAGTTAATATAAAAGTGTTGCACATACGATAAGAAATAAAACCTTGAATCAAAAGCACAGTTGCAGATAATTAACCTAGCTCTGTGAAGGAACTGTATCGGCTTAAAGCAAAGGGCTTGTGACTTTGGAACAAAGGTTCCCAGTTCACGTTCCCAGTGAAACGTTTGCTGATGGTCAACACACAGCTCACACCTCCTCCTTATTTCCATTGCCAGACTCCACTGACAGAATTCTTAAATGCATCACTTCCCACTATTAGATGTACATACACTATGTAAAGAAGTATGAATAGGTACTATATCTAAATATAGTATTTAAGATCTATACACAGAACTATAGCATTTGATGTATTTGATGCAGAGTTCCATACATACACAACCACAATATTGCAGGTAATGCTATAGTTGTAGGTAATTCATAGAATTTGGGTGACAAAAGGTAGCCAAGGGAAAGATCTCCAGGATGGAAAACAAAACAAAAGTTCCCTCTACTCTGCTCTTGTGAGACCCCCATCTGGAATACTGTGTCCAGCTCTGGAGCCCCCAACATAAGAAGGACATGGACCTGTTGGAGAGGGTCCAGAGGAGGGCCACGAAGATGATCAGAGGGTTAGAGCACCTCTGCTATGAGGACAGGCTGAGAGAGTTGGGGTTGTTCAGCCTGGAGAAGAGAAGGCTCTGGGGAGACCTTATAGCAGCTTTCCAGTATCTGAAGGGGGCCTACAGGAAAGCTGGAGAGGGACTTTTTACAAGGGCATGTAGTGATAGGACCAGGGGTAATGGCTTCAAACTGGAAGAGGGGAGATTTAAGATAGATATTAGGAAGAAATTTTTCACTTTGAGGGTGGTGAGACACTGGAACAGGTTGCCCAGGGAAGTTGTGGATGTCCCATCCCTGGAAGTGCTAAAGGCCAGGCTGGATAGGGCTTTGAGCAACCAGGTCTGCCCATGACAGGGGGTTTGGAACTAGATGATCTTTAAGGTCCCTTCCAACCTAAACCATTTTATGATTCTTTAATATTGTCCCTGCATTAAATTGCAGTCTGCGGTATGAACAGATAAATAACTAGAGAGCCCAGGATGAGTTCAGAATTTTCCAGTGTGCCTTCAGCATCTGATTTTCTATCAACTGTTTTGTAAAGTGATTATATATTTCTGCAAGCTACAAATCAGTTGGCCTTTCAATCTACACACAACAGGTAGTCTTATCTTGACTGGATGCCTTGTCAAATTGGTTAATTAAGTCAGTGCTAAAGCAAAATTCTGTGAAATCAGATTGTGACAAGCTGTCTTGGTTGTGTCTTTCAGAAAACACACCTGAAAATTATTTGTCTGCAATATCAGCTGTATCTTCTTCTGAACAGCCATTTTTTTTGCCTTTTAAAGAATGAGACGGGACTAATCATCTTCTTCCTATGGTAACTACAAACTCAATTCTAATTAGACAGTAAATTTGAATTACTTATGTTTACTATTACAGCTGTTACTTGCCTCCAGTCGCTTTAGAGAGTGGATCCTCTCCTGCCATGATATGCAGTCCCCCATTGCTTCATAGGCCACGGTCCCTTACTTTATTCTGTCTTTGACTAGGCTCAGTCTGGTCAAGAATACATCTTGGCCCTGATCGCCATGATAACCCTCAAGTTGTTGGAACTGTTGCATTTAAGGACCTCCATCAATTGCCATATGTCTTTGCAATGAAAAAACACCACCTGTAAACATTGTTAAATATGTATGCTGAATTATGTATATGAGACACCTCCTTCCATTCTCACTCCGGTTTTCTGTCTTAGAAAACCGGCCTCGCTTCTAGGGCCTACATGCCCCACTTATTTTCTCCTTGTGCCCCTTCAGTCAAATCTCTTTGCTAAGGTCTGACATTGCTTCTCTCTCTCCCTCCTGGTAAAAAACATGGTAAGTGTCCTCTAATTCTTGTTATAAACCTCCTTTTTTTCCTTCCCCCAAAATCCTGTAATTTTTGAGCCTTTTGTTAAGGCATAAATGTTTAACAACTGCTTGTTTTAAACTAAGTTCCCAAAACAATTAGTCTGTCTTTCCCTACATTGTTGTATATTATTTATCGTACAGCAGTACTGAAAGGCATCCAAATTAAGGATCCAAGTGGGGACACATTAAAACTGCAATTCACATTCCAAAAAACTTCCAAGGAGAAGGAAAACTTCCGTCCACCCTTTAGTGGTTCACTTTGAGCAAAATCTTATCCATAGCAGGAGGAAGCTTTCCTGTACACAAAAAATTACATCTGAAATGACAAATAATATTTCTATAGGGCTTAAGGTAGAAATTCCATAGTAACTGGGGGGGGGCGGAATTTTCAGTATAAGACACTTTGAAATTTGTGATTTTTTTGTATACTTTAAAAGAATTGTAGGTATTTTACATTAAGTAGTTGAATCTTTCTGTTGCATTATGTTCTGTAAAACTGACCTTTTAAAAAAATATATTGCCTGTTTATACAGTGTGTGACTCTGAGATACAGTTTTTATGTATCTATGTGATTTTATGATTTGTCAAATATACTTGCCCCACATATTTACGATAGGCATATATACATTTAAACAATGTACCTATAGTATCTCAATAATCTCTGACCTTTTTTTAGCATAAACATGTATACCTACTGTTTAGCCTAATGGTCATTGGTTTTCTTCTGTTCTAGTGCTTATGTACCAAAGACAGCAGCAGGACATTGCAAGTGGGCGGAAGTTCTGAAAGATTTGGAGCAGATCAAGACATCCAAAGTAAGTTCATAAAAAAGTCAGCATTTCATATAATCATAGGAGCAGATATAATTAAATATTTAGCACTGTACTCAGCTAAGAAGTGTCAGTAACAGGGAGCAGGAAAGGGGATGGTGTTTGTATAACGCTGTTTCATGGGTGGAAGCAGAGGAATAGAAGGTTAAAGGGAATTGGAGTTGACCAAATACTGCAGACTCTAGAATTAAATATCATTTTCTTTCTCACTTTTCTAAAGAAAAGGGGCAATGGGGTTGGGAGCTAGCTCCTTCAGCGAAAGCATCGTGGGACTCGATTCTGATGAGTCCTCCTCATAGTGAAGCCCATCCTGCAGGTTACGAAGTGGTTCCCCTGACTTGCTGGCTCCCAGTACCTGGATGGATTGGGCCTTTGAACTTGGCGCTAATCCATGTTTTGCAAAGTTAGCTTTATTATCTCTAAATATGTTAGTTAATGTTCATAATTCTAACTCTTGTTTTCTTTTAGGATATTGATGTCAGTTTATATACTGCAAACACAGATGAGGGTGTAAGTAAACTTAAAATTTGACCACAACTGGTATAATATGGTAGCTTCATTTCTTTACTAGCAGCCTTGGTCTAATTTGAGAAAAGTTTCAGAAATCAAATAATTTGCCTTGGAAAGAACAGTTCTGTTAGTTAAAGTACTATGATAAATTATGTAAGCAGGTATTAATTATTTTTATTGAATCCCCTGCTATTAGAATTAATCAATTAAAAGGGATGATCCAAAATGATCTTATCAAAGCAAATGCTGTTAAAATAATGTTGGTATTTGTTTGTAATTTGAGGGAAGAAAAAAGTGACAAAGAAAATACTTCCAAAATGATTATTTAACACTATGCACTATTTAATGGAATAAAATACCAGAGAAGTGGAATATGGAGGGTAACTGTCAGCATCTACCTGTGCATTGCTCTGCTTTTGTCATTCCTCGGCTTAGCAGCAAATGCCTAGGTACTCTCAAGGATTTATATTCTGATAGTTGCAGATTGCAATTTATTACGCAAAGGATGAATGATACTAATTTGTCAATATAATTCATAATAAAATCACAGAAACCTATGTAAAATATGATCACTTTAAATGCAGTTTCCATAAATTCATTCCTGAAGAGACTTTCATAACCTGTTGCTGTGGAGCTCAGTTTGCACTCCATGGGATAGACACATCCCACCAAGAAAATGAATCCAGCCAATACCCAACTCCTAGCAGTCACCTTTGGTATAGCCCTGGTGGAACTGGCTGGATTCATTGCTGTGGTAGTAGCCTCCTTCTGAGACATTGCTTTCCTGACAACATAAACATTCACGCAAGGACTGTGCCAAACACAGACCATACATGAATCCTGTACATAAAGAGTTAACGGAAGATTTTCTAGAAATGATGGCCTGACTGCTTCAGTGCAGGATAGTCTCAGCGTGCATGCAGAATACAGCAATGCTGATGTGCTCAGTGGATCTGGCAAGCCTGAGAAAGCAGAGTGTGATGTGTCTGTACCGATAGCCCTGTACATGACAAGAAAAAAGGTCGCAAAACATGCGCGTCCACATCCACACACACACTCTCTTAAGTGAACTGAGCCAGAGGGGTTAATCCATTGTAATGGCTGATTCAATACCTAGTAACGTCAGGAAGATTTTCTTAAAGTGGGACAGTCTGATATGAAAGTCAGACAACCTGGGACTTATTCTTGGCTTTATTGTTGACTTGATGGAGAAATTAGTTCCTATGCTTCTTTTTCTTTAATTTGTGAAATCCCCTACCTATTCTTAATTCAGATCTCTGAATGAAAGTGCTAGAACTAAGCATAATACTAATTTAATTCCACTATGTTTAATTATATCTCAAATTCCTACCCTAATTTGTTATTTTCCTATGTTTTTCACCAAGACATTATGTTTCACCTCATCTTAGCAAACTGTCTGGTCTTTATGTTGTTAGCTCTTACAGCCAATCTTTGCAGATATTTAAAAGTATTTGAATAATAAGAAGAGATATCCAGTAAATAAAAATTAGCCACTTCATGGTAAATTATATCTTACATTCATTTATTCCTTTTTAACCATAAAACTATTGGAACTCATTTTTTTTCAGAAAGAATGCCAAGAACCTGTAATGAGGTGCTTTTTCTTAGAGACAAAAGTGATTCTTCAAGAATGTCTTATCAAAAATTGTAGTAAAACGCAGGACGTATTGAACATATGGAAAAATGGAAATGCAAACTTAGAAAACAAGAAAGTAAGTAACACCAACAGCCGGTGGAAGAAAGGCAAATCAAAAGTGTTTCTTCAGTAGTAGAAATACCTCTTCTGTTATATAAAAGGTGGCATGGTACAGATGAAAGCAAATGGGATCCAGTAACCTGTACATATGACAATGAAAATGCTACGCGTACAACAATGAAAAACAGAATTCAGTGTTTTTCAGAAAAACACTTCCAAGATTCCCATCAAAGCAAATACTTTTTACTGTGTATGCATAAATATGTCAGGGTGTTTGAATGTGAATGTATAAATAACAGTTTGTAACGTCATTATCTAAAGTCAGGTATGCTCAGACACATATAGAGAAGTAGCCTAATTTTCAACGGGACAGCCATGTGTGTCTCTCACTGAAGCACTGTATCTTTGAAAACTGATTCTACTCAGGAAGCAAGCCAGGAGCTGCACAGACCATAAGTACCGTGGCAGCCTCCAGCGATGCTTTCTGTAGCCCTTGATTGCATTGGAGTGATTCACAAAAACAGGACAAACAAGGGTTAGTTCTCTATCAGGACAAATAGACCAGTATCCTGCTTTACTTTTGCATTTTGTTTTTCAGTTGAATTCCACAACATCAGCAAAATGCAAAGAATGTGAAGAATATGAAGAAAAAAATTTTACAGAATTTATACAGAGTTTTGTAAAGGTTATACAGAAGGACTGCAAACACTGACCAAAAGACACAAGCTGGGAACCAAGATTCTTCCACAAATATCCTCAAAGAAATGACACTATCACCAATAATAAAGTGGAAAGAACACCACTGACAATCCTACTTATGTAGCATAGCACATAAACGAAGAATAATAGAATGCCTGTAATTCACAATGTATTCATAACCGAATACATACAAATGATACTACTTACGAAATAAAAATGAAAGGAATTTAACAGGGTTTAAAGCTTCTTCTTGACTTAAAGTCTCTTTATTTTTTAGTAAATCCACTGGAAAAGAAATCCCGCCTAATTTAGCAACCTTTCAACAAAATTCTCTAAGAATTCTGTCTCAGGATATCTGCAGTGGGAACCGCCTCAGGAGCATCAGTTCAGGGCTAACTGAATGGGGTTTCAGAGAAAAGCTCTTCTTTTATTATCATTAATATAAAATTATCATACCATATTAAAGTATTGGGCTACAGCAATTTTTGTTATCTGAAATCTATTCCTTTACCATCTGTGCTCCTAGAAGATCCTACCTCATCTCTCACTTCTGTTGTTATTCATGTCTGACAGTTTTCCTTGCTATTTTTTTTCTCATTAGCATTCCTTCAATGAACTACTGTCAAAACACAAGCTGAGGCCTATTTGCCTTAAAGGTCTATTGTTTATCTCTTAATATATTTATTTCTACTGTGGTTTCAGGTAAACCCAATTACTTGTTTTACATAAGAATTCAAAGTCAAAAATTAGAATATTTATTTAAAGATGCTTTCTTGCCTTTTTTCCCTTGTGTACAACGGTAGCGTAAGGGCATTAAAAGTTACCTCCAGCCTTCTCAACAGAAGGTAATGCTTGTGCTTGGTTCTACTGTCCAGCAACAGAACATGCTTTGTTACTTCATTTGTTACCTCTGATGCAGACACTGCCTTAGTCATTATGGTAATTACTACAGTTCCTTTAGCAATTACCAAAGATTTCAATCTAAATTTCAACCAAAGAAAAGGAGCATAAATTTCATTCTCCGAATAAAGGAGGTGACCACGTCTCTTACACTTAAAATAAAATTCTATGTTGTAGAAATCTTTTCTATCTAGTAGAGTTTGTAACCTGGGTCTCCTTTTGGGGTAAGAACTTGGAAGGCAGGAATCACTTTTGACCAGTTATTGAAAATCATGGTAACTGTATTTCAAAGACTCAGGGCAGTCACCTGTCCCCTGGAAGTTCTGAAATGTTGCATAGTCTTCTTTCAGCTCTTTCTAAAGTAACTGCTTTCTTCATGATTCATAACCACGTCATACCAACTGCTATCCATAGTAAGTAATTCTTTCCTGAAGGCACCTCCATTTCTCCATCTTCATTAGATAAATGGCCGAGTCATTCAGCTGTCCACTTACCAGGAAGGAGGTCTCAATCTCATTATGGCAACAAATACACTGGCTGGTACTCCCTTATTGCTGGGTTACTCCCAACGTCAGCCTTCAGCACTCTGAGGAGCTGAATCTCCAGTAAACAACATGAGAAAGAACACAAATGTGAGCACAGTGGATGTCACCTTCCAGGTGCCTTATAGACTAACTGATCGGTAAATTCATAAGCACATTGATGTCAGGCTTAAACACTGGCAGAGGTATCACAGAAGAAATAAACAAACTATTTGCCACTGCAAAACATCAGTGAAAGAAGTGTTTATTACATAGTTTGGAGTAAACTGGTCCTACCTTTTTAATTTTTCCTTAAAACAATGGTATGCATTGAATACGATTTTCTCTTAGCTAATGTCACATGCATAGGCAAGGTAATACTAAGTTACAACTGTGGTCTTTAACCAAAGAGATAAAGGGATTGCCCTTATTTCTAGCTTTGAGGGAGCTTGAGAGACAGTCCAGCAGGATTCATGATGGGAGAAACAAACAGCTCCTTTGCTCAAATAGTGTTCTTTATCTTGGCCATTGTGAAAATCAGTTACCTGATTAATTTTACTCTGTTTTTCATTAAATCATTTACCAGTGGCAAGTATGTTAAATACTGTGAATTTGTCTTTCCAAAAGAATATTGCTAAGTCTGTGACTGCTCAGCTTGCCACCCTGTTAGCCACTTTCTGTTGGACATTGGCCATATCTCTCTTATTTCGTTTCATCTCCACCTGTTCCAGATGCATATTCTAGAAACAGAAAAGGCCATTTGCTAATCTAGTTCTCCAGTATTTCTCCTGGGGTTTTCCTTTTCCTGAGAGCTAAACTGCCAGTTGAAGGCTTTATTACATCCTGAATCCTATGGTTATAAGAAATGATCTGATCAGTATAAAGTATGGACTAAATTAAGGCCAGGATGGTATTTATTTATTTTTTTTTTTTTAGTGAGGGAATTCATACATATCCCAGAGGAAAAGATTCGATATGACTAAGACATGCATGAATCTGATCTGACTTGTTAGTACTGCGGGCAGAACAGTAAAAACTAATTCAGGGTGCCTACTTTTGAAGTAAACATCCCTAGGCTGAGGAAGGTATTTCTTCTACACAAGGTCTAGTCATTTGTGTGGCATTTACTATGTAATCTTTTCCAACTACTGTTGGTAAATGTTAAGAAAAAGATTAATACTGTATTTTCTCCAATTAATCCAACTCAATTTGGGGTCCAGGTGACTCATAGCAGTGTTTCTATGTTCAGAAGAAAAATAACTCTACTTTTTGACACCAGAAGATAAGAATAATGCTCCTTCACAGAAGTTTTGAACTACATAATTCTGTGTTCCCGGCTTTGCAATAATTTAAAATCTCCTCTCCTCTCCTCATATTCAGTATCCATATCTCTGTCTATATTTTAACAGGATAATGCAAGAAGCACTAGTGCAGATGATGTCTGACATCCTCTGCCTTCTTGTTGTTTTATTAAACCCTGAAGATAAATATTGATTGCTCATCAATAGAACATTGCCTCCAGTGGCTCCAATTATTTGAACATCTGTTGATCAGGTACTGCAGTTTAAAGTCAGTTCTGTCATCCTTTCTTAGTTTAATGTGGGCAACACCACAACAGGATGAAGCTATTAATATTTTGTTGCATTTCTCATAGGAAGAATATGGAACAAATATATAGGAACAATATTATAATAAAGTTATCTAATTTTAGCCTAGCTGTAATTATCAATAACTCCAATATCCTAAGATTTGCTTTTCTCGCTGTAATACTCAAAGGTGATTGAGTTGCCAACCTCTTCTTTGTAGTATAGGAAAGACAGGAAAAATGAAACCTCCACTACAGGAATGAAAGCAAACAGGAGGAAGGAAAAGAAGTGAGAACCACCTTAAATTGTAACAGTGAAAGCAAAATTATTCCAAAGCGCTGTGAATCTACTGCATCAGTTCTTCCTGAGTAACAGATTTTGGCAAGGGGCTGGATGGAAATAAGGATATGCCTGCAATTTCAATGTTAAACAGTAAATTTCAGAGTACTTTCCACAACTGCAGCCAAATCCTTCATGTCTTCCCCCTAACATGCACGAAAGGGGGCTTTTGGAAGACTTTGGAAATTCCCATCCTAAGTCCCTGAGCCAAGGTCATGATGGGATGTCTTGGCAGAAGGATTAAGAATATGAAAATGAACTAGCTGCTCAGCACAAGTGGATGAAGCCAGAGTAAGAGACACAAACTTCATTGTATCCTTAAGTCAGTATTTTTGTTCCTGAGAATAGAAATAGTATTAAGTTTTATCCAAAGTGGCCTTCACTTGCAGCTTATCCATATGAAGGCGTACCTTACTAGCAATAGCAACAGCATTGCATACTAGAATTTCTGTACAACATCAGGAGACTGATCAACATGACACTGAGCCATACTTAAAAGGGGACTACTCGATAGTGGGTAAAGAGCTATAACTTTTCTAGAGGCAGAGAAGAAACAATTAAACTTTGCTACTATGCTCTTTATGGAATATTACTCACATGCACTTAAGGAGGAAAAGAAACCCATAAATGTATGTTATGTATTTTGCAATGATAAGAACGATCAGCATCTCTAAACTGTTTGCTTCCAACTATTTTCCTCCAAAACCTGGAAATGTTGGACAATTCTCATCTCCTTGTCAAAAGGCATAATTAGGCCAATAATCAACACCTTAAATAAAGACCTAAAGAAAGAAAAATCTTCCCAAACCTTACCTCCTTCTGAACGCTTATTAGAGGTGGTATTTTCTTCATCAAGTCAAGCTGATCAACAGGATTTGTAAAAATGGGGGAGAAGATGAACAAATACAATAAAGAATGAAACATCTGTTTACATGTCTGACTTACCTGTACCATGGCATAGGCAGATCACTACCTCTAAAAGTGAAAAACATATAGGGGGAAAAGGAATGAAGTCAGAACATAAATAGAAATCAGGGGCATTTCTGGGAAATTTCTTGAGAAATACCTAAGGCTAAAGAAGCTTAGTTTAACTTTAGCATGCAAATGAGTATCTTATCCTGGTTCCCTCCCTTCCAACTCTGAATCAGATTTTTCAGAGATGGATGGTGACTATTAGATAAAAGCTTTAAAGTCTCAGCCAGAAGGTGAATGGGGAGTGAAGAAGTTGAAAAAATGTCAGGAGTTATCTAAGGTGTGAGGCATAATTTTTACAACATGTCCTTGTGGACAAAACAAATTAATTGATGTAAATACCTTCATCCTCAACTAATTTATTAGAGTCCATTTGTGAAAGTGTATGTCCAACAGATATGGATCATGACAGCATGCCTATCAATTGTGACTCTAATGCTATGTCACGCAGGAAAAGAATCTAATCTTTTATCCTATTCCTTCAAAATCTGCTTTCCCTGGGGAAACTAAATGGGTTTATATTCCACTGGGATGTCTCCACAGTTCTTTCAAATTTCTAAAACCAAGTATTTACTTAAGATTTATCTTGTAATACAGCTAGTCTCTCATCATATTCAAATCCCCTAGGCAAGAAAAAACAACAGCATGGTTTCACCCCCGAACTGTAATTCCGCAAAGTCCTGAACCACACAAACTTTGCCCCTTTGTTTCTTTTCCTAGCGAGACTCAATACTCCTCTGGGCTTTCCAATTCAATATACACAGGTCAGAGTTCAATCTCCATATATAATTACGGAAAATCTGTAGTCACCCAGATAAACCAACTTGCTATGTGGTTTAATACACCCTCTAGCAACCTCACTTTCCTTTCATATGTCTCACATCAACCACTTTTACAGCATAAAAAGGATTATCTGTACTTTCTGTTGAGCAGAATAGTATTTGTCAAAGTTATACGCTTTAACAAAGTTTGCAGCTGTCTGACAGTCTGTTGCCTTACATCACTTCTCCCTGTTCCATTAGCTTCTTCAGCATAAAAAAAGGTTCGGTAATTCTGATTTCATACTTTGTGATTACAGCTTTATACTAAACACTGCCTTCTTTAAAGCTGATGAAATAGAGCTGAGAATTAGTCAGAGTGTGTTCAATGCCAAAAATTTCAATATCTTTCTGTAAGTGATTGTGCCTTTCAAATTAAATTAAGGTGCATAATACATGATACGGAAAATTATCTGATGCTCAGGTGGCCAACGTGCAGCCCATATATATATAAATAAAAATATATTTTATATTTATTAAAAAGCATATATATATGCTTTATTTTATGTTTTGATGATTAAATCTTCCTATGAATCTACATTTTCTGATGGTTTGCTTGCTCTATCCAGCTGGTAATTTTACCATTATCTAACATGAATTGATTTATTTTTCCTAGTAAAAAGACATTTTTTTTTTTTTTTAACGTTCATAGAATCATAGAATTGTTATGGTTGGAAGAGACCTTTAAGATGATCAAGTCCAACCGTTAACGTAACACTGCCAAAACCACCACTAAAGCATGACCCTAAGCACCATGTCTACCTGTCTTTTAAATACCCCCTCCAGGGATGGTGATTCCACCGCTTGCCTGGGCAGCCTGTTCCAATGTTTGATAACCCTTTCGGTGAAGGAATTTTCCCTAGTATCCACCCTAAACTTCTCCTGGTGCAACTTGAGGCCATTTCCGCTTGGCCTGTCACTTGTTACCTGGGAGAAGAGACAGACACCCACCTCATTACAACCTCCTTTCAGGTAGTTGTAGAGAGCGATAAGGTCTCCCCTCAGCCTCCTTTTCTCCAGGCTAAACAACCCCAGTTCTCTCAGCTGCTCCTCATAGGACTTGTGCTCTAGACCCCTCACCAGCTTCGTTGCCCTTCTCTGGACACGCTGCAGCACCTCAATGTCTTTCTTGTAGTGAGGGGCCCAAAACTGAACACAGGACTCAAGGTGCAGCCTCACCAGTGCCAAGTACAGCGCGATAATCACTTCCCTAGACCTGCTGGCCACACTATTCCTGATACAGGCCAGGATGCTGTTGGCCTTCTTGGCCACCTGGGCACACTGCTGGCTCATATTCAGGCAGCTGTCAACCAACACCCACAGGTCCTTTTCTGCCGGGCAGCTTTCCAGCCACTCTTCTCCAAGCCTGTAGCGCTAGATGCATGGGGTTGTTGTAACCCAAGTGCAGGACCTGGCACTTGGCCTTGTTGAACCTCATACCGCTGGCCTCAGCTCATTGGTCCAGCCTGTCCAGATCCCCCTGTAGAGCCATCCTACCAGCCTCAAGCAGATCAACACTCTTGCCCAACTTGGTGTAGCCTGCAAACTTACTGAGGGTACACTCGATCCCCTTGTCCAGGTCCTTGATAAAGATATTAAACAGAATCGGCCCCAGTACTCAGCCCTGGGGAGCACCACTTGTGACTGGATGCCAACTGGATTTAACTCCATTCACCACCACTCTGTGGGCCTGGCTGTCCGGCCAGCTTTTTACCCAGCAAAGCGTATGCCCATCCAAGCCACGAGCAGCCAGTCTCTCCAGGAGAATGCTGTGGGAAATGGTGTCAAAGGCTTTACTAAAGACTAGGTAAACAACATCCACAGCCTTTTGCTCCTCCGCTAAGAGGGTCACCTTGTCACAGAAGGACATCAGGTTAGTCAAGCAGGACCTGCCTTTCATGAACCCATGCTGACTGCGACTGATCACCTGATTGTCCTGTATGTGCCGCGTAATGGCATTCAAGATGATCTGTTCCATAACTGTCCTCGGCACCAAGGTCAGACTGACAGGCCTGTAGTTTCCTGCATCCTCCTTTGAGCCCTTCTGGTGGATGGGCGTTGCGTTTGCTGTCTTCCAGTCGACTGGGACCTCCCTGGTTGGCCAGGACTAAGGACTGCCCCCAATAAAAATAAAAACATTGGAAGTACTCTGGGAATGGTTTCTAACGCACTTTTTTTCTCAAGTTGTAGTTGAGGAAAACAAAGAACTGCAATTAACTTTTTATATGTCAAGTTGCTTTCTCAAAATCAAATTTTAAAATACACTGACAGTATGGCTGAAGGAACCTAAATTAAACCCAAATACAGTATTTCTGTTGTGAGATGAACAGAAGCTACCAGCTTGCAGCTTTGTTTACTCAATGCCATTCAGGAAGCAACTGTACTGGGCTTTTCAAAATGAAATATTGCATGTCAGTAAACATTACAGAACCTTAACGGTTGTTTTACCACAAATGACAGATCTCGTTAAAATGACAAAAGAGAATTTAAGAGAAATTTAAAATATACTTATGTCATTAGAAAGTTATTAATGTGGCACAAGCAATGATAACATTGTATTGTAGCAGTGTGCTCTCTGTGCCATAGGTAAAACTGAGAAACCATTTTATTTAAAATTTGCCGTTCCCAGCTCTTCTAACACGCATATACTTCCTTCAGTTAGCTAGGAATCTAGAGTCTTGCAGTAATACAGTAATATTAGTAATCCCAGCTTGGGATCCTTTGAGCCACCACTTTCCCAATGAGCCAAATTTTTCTCTTCAACCAAAAAAAAAAAATCCTAATATTTCTTATAATTGATAGAGTCTACTGTTTTTAAATGGAGTACTGAGAAGTCAAATCATGTTTCTGGTCGATCTCAAAGCATTCAAGTCATTTAATATTTATTCAGTTACATAGAACTCCCCAGTCCCCTAATGCAGCAATACTAAATAGCAGGTGTTCACCATCATCAATTATGACAGCTGGGAATTTCTTCTCCTCATTAACCTTAATTGTGACTTTTTACATCATATTTTGCAAGATTCTTTTTTTTCTTTTTTTAGTCACAGGATAACAAAAGAGATATTATTCTATATTTCCTTTGGTTGTTCCTTTGGCA
>VFFE01007140.1:1696450-1855027 GCA_008921705.1 Burhinus oedicnemus | reverse complement strand
CTACCAGCCTCAAGCAGATCAACACTCTTGCCCAACTTGGTGTAGCCTGCAAACTTACTGAGGGTACACTCGATCCCCTTGTCCAGGTCCTTGATAAAGATATTAAACAGAATCGGCCCCAGTACTCAGCCCTGGGGAGCACCACTTGTGACTGGCTGCCAACTGGATTTAACTCCATTCACCACCACTCTGTGGGCCTGGCTGTCCGGCCAGCTTTTTACCCAGCAAAGCGTATGCCCATCCAAGCCACGAGCAGCCAGTCTCTCCAGGAGAATGCTGTGGGAAATGACTAAAGACTAGGTAAACAACATCCGCAGCCTTTCGCTCATCCACTAAGAGGGTCACCTTGTCACAGAAGGACATCAGGTTAGTCAAGCAGGACCTGCCTTTCATGAACCCATGCTGACTGTGACTGATCGCCTGATTGTCCTGTATGTGCCGCGTAATGGCGCTCAAGATGATCTGTTCCATAACTGTCCTCGGCACCAAGGTCAGACTGACAGGCCTGTAGTTTCCTGCATCCTCCTTTGAGCCCTTCTGGTGGATGGGCGTTGCATTTGCTGTCTTCCAGTCAACTGGGACCTCCCTGGTTGGCCAGGACTGCTGATAAATGATGGAAGATGGCTTGGTGAGCACTTCTTCCAGCTTCCTCAGTACTCTTGGGTGGATCCATCCAGCCCCATAGAGTTGTGTGCGTCTAAGTGGTGTAGCAGGTTGCTAACCATTTCCTCTTGGATTATGGGTACTTCATTCTGCTCCCTATCCCTGTCTTCCAGCTCAGAAGGCTGGGTACCCCAAGAACAACGTCTTATTATTATATAAATACGTGCAGCTGTTTTATATGATGATACATTAATGGTGTTGCTTTTGAATAGACACTAGTTAAACTCTAGTATGATGTGCTCTATGCCAGAATGTATTAAATGATGCGAACTGTGGTTACGTTAGAATATAATAATAAAGTTATAGTAATATAATGATACATAAACGTACTGTTTACAACACACAATATAATAATAATCTAATAATAAAATATTGTTTTAATAAAATATAATCACATTGCTTTATGTGTTCATTCCCATACTGTTTATTATCAATAAAATTCCTAACTCTGCTTATTCAACCGATGCAAATTTTTTTGTGGTTTGCACTGCACATTTGATCTACATTGAGAGGTATATACTATGAGCACTAGCCACAGAAAAAATCCAAATGTTATAACTTTTGTGATACAAGCAAAGTAAAATGTTCCATCTACCACTTGTAACAGAGATTTTAATTTATATCTGCATTTCACAAAAAATCAGGTATTCCTTTGTGGATCAAGGACTGACTATGAAAAGTTAAATAAGCAGAATTAAAAGATGCTTTGGTTTGGCTTTTAAACTATTGCAAATTATTTACACTGAGTGTTCTAGAATTCTAGAACATACAAATTTGCCAGTAGACATCTACAGGCTCAAATACACCTATTTCTACCTAGTATATTTGCTGTATTTACCTACTCATATCTTGCATTCCAAGCACTTCAAGGCAGGGGCATTATTTTTGTTACATTCATTGGAGTATTCAGGAGTAACCAGAATTTATCTACTTCTAACTGGAACAGCTTAGAGTTTATCCACTTTCCCACATCAAATAGGTGAGCTTATTCATATACAACTGCTTATTTTGTGCACGCGTGTGTGTACAGGGTTGACTACCATATGCCCTAATCAGGCGATTCTCATCTTGTGGTCCACAGGATACCTAAGCAAAAAGTGACGAAGAAAAACCACCCTATTGTCCATCAGAAAATATTAAATGGCCATCAGAATAAAAAGGCATGAAAAAACTCCATAGTTCTAAGGACTGCCCCCAGTAAAAATAAAAACATTGTAAGTACTCTGGGAATGGTTTCTAATGCACTTTTTTTCTCAAGTTGTAGTTGAGGAAAACAAAGAACTGCAATTAACTTTTTATATGTCAAGTTGCTTTCTCAAAATCAAATTTTAAAATACACCGACAGTATGGCTGAAGGAACCTAAATTAAACCCAAATACAGTATTTCTGTTGTGAGATGAACAGAAGCTACCAGCTTGCAGCTTTGTTTACTCAATGCCTTTCAGGAAGCAACTGTACTGGGCTTTTCAAAATGAAATATTGCATGTCAGTAAACATTACAGAACCTTAACGGTTGTTTTACCACAAATGACAGATCTCGTTAAAATGGCAAAAGAGAATTTAAGAGAAATTTAAAATATACTTATGTCATTAGAAAGTTATTAATGTGGCACAAGCAATGATAACATTGTATTGTAGCAGTGTGCTCTCTGTGCCATAGGTAAAACTGAGAAACCATTTTATTTAAAATTTGCCATTCCCAGCTCTTCTAACACGCATATACTTCCTTCAGTTAGCTCGAAATCTAGAGTCTTGCAGTAATACAGTAATATTAGTAATCCCAGCTTGGGATCCTTTGAGCCACCACTTTCCCAATGAGCCAAATTCTTCTCTTCAACCAAAAAAAAATAAATCCTAATATTTCTTATAATTGATAGAGTCTACTGTTTTTAAATGGAGTACTGAGAAGTCAAATCATGTTTCTGGTCGATCTCAAAGCATTCAAGTCATTTAATATTTATCCAGTTACATAGAACTCCCCAGTCCCCTAATGCAGCAATACTAAATAGCAGGTGTTCATCATCATCAATTATGACAGCTGGGAATTTCTCCTCATTAACCTTAATTGTGACTTTTTACATCATATTTTGCAAGATTCTTTTTTTTCTTTTTTTAGTCACAGGATAACAAAAGAGATATTATTCTATATTTCCTTTGGTTGTTCCTTTGGCAAGCTTGCTACAACTAATTCAAAGAAAATTAGATCATTTTGAATAATTTCTTCAACTTTTTTCTGTAACAAGCTTCCTGCTTTCATGTATCATTCAACATTTTAAATTTTTTGCTGATGTCTTCAGACAACATTTCTTTCTCTTACACTGCCTACTGCAGGACAGTGACTGGGCTTCATTTTACCCTAGACAATTGTCCTAGCAGTAGGTATCAGACATTTGGATAAGGTAACATCCAAAATCCCCCAACTGTGCTGTATTTTAATCACTTGACATAATTCCATTTTAGGAGCTCATCCTCTAGTATTTTATATCACTAATAAATTATGAAGATCTACCTAGGACAACTTAGACAGACTTCATTGAATTTCTTAAGTTGTTCGTAAGTTTTAAGTTCTCCAGCTATAACATATAAGGTGCAGATGTTAGCCATTGGCTTAAAGACCTAAAGGGGTTTTTGTCAGTTTAATGTCTCCTTTTTTCCCCTCGTGATCTTCTGGGATCTTCTGAAACCACTGATAACTCTGGATAGTCTATCTTTTGTTTCAGCATTGGTGAAGGAATCTCAAACACATAAACTTCCACAAAGCAGGCATCAATTGTGTCAACAGGTGGGACATAAGCTTTTCCAGATACATGCTTGTACAGGATCTCCATCGTCTGGTGACTGACAGTAAGAGCAAGCTGTGGAAAAGATGCCTTGTCTTCCTCAATGGATAGGAAAAGGACGAAATCACCAACAGCCAATGGCTCCTGAAACAGTTCTTTGGAAGTCATAATTTCTGACTGTGCAGTGGAGCTTCTAGAATTCCCATTAGCAACTGAGTAGGATGGTGATGACAGTTCTCAGACTATCATAGAATGTGGTTTATGCAGATAATTTTCTTCTAGCCAAGTTACCTTAAAATAACAATTCCAAAGTCCTGTTCTCATTACTTTATCAAAGGCCTCTATGCCTATACAAATAAAAAGAAAGGGTGAGGAATTATTCCTTGGCCCCAAGGCCAACTGGCACAGCACAGCTTATCTTATTTGGCGGTGACCACATGAATGAATGAATCTGCATCTCGTGCCAGAAAGCAAGCAATATATTTAAGTTGCAGTGACATAAAGGGACAGGACAAAAAATGATAGCACTGCTGACAAATATGCTATAAAGAGTCACAACGAAGGGGTGAAAGTGTAGAAAGTAATTTTTTTTTTTCCCCTCTGGTCCTTCCAGTTACTGTAACAACTAAATATTAGAGTTGAAGAAGATTTGGAATTTAGACACACAGATATCTGTGACTCCTCTCACTAAGCTGTTAGCTACATCTTCCAAGCCTGCAAATCATGACCAACTCAAGGTGTGCTGTATGTTGAAACCAGAGCCTCCATTCTCCTTGCCCAGATACAAGTGGCATTTCAAGTGCAAACCACCTTAGTAACGGTGACCTCCAACACCTAAAGGTACTCTGTAACCACCACAATCAACAAAGCCCTGGCAAACTAAGAGGTAAAAGAATAACACAGTTATTTCCTTGGCTGAATATCATGTCCATGAATGCTGAGACCAGCAAATCCCAAGGTTCTGAGAAGTAGAGAATAAGAATTAAGCAGCATATACATTCAGACACTGTTTTCAACAGCAACCCATGCCATCAATACCTTTGTTTATGAACAATAAAACAAGATCTCCCTTTAACCTTCCCACACTGAAACACTTACTTGCTTTATGGTAAAAAAAAATTGTATGTGCTTCATTTTACAGCCCTCTTCTCTTTAAGGGTGTTACACTTTTATTTTCCTTTCACTAAAGAGCCAGGCTACACTTATCTCCAACCTAATTGCTGTCAATAGCAAGACCACCCTAGGTTCTGCAGCTGAAGCAGTACTGAATAGGAGATATATTAAATCTCTTGAGATGCATATCCACTCCTTTCTTCATGCCACGTGCATCCCCATGCAAGAAAAAATTTTCGCTCAATTCCATCACAGTGAAATCCTTCCAGACTGCATCATTTTCTCACTGCCAAACTGATTTAATTAATATTCACAGTACCTATGCCTGAGACAGCAAATACAGCTTCCGTGCAGGCAAATCTCCTTTGGATATGAAATCTCTATTGCTTAAGGTTGTCTGTGCATTCTTGGTCACCAGAGTGAGTTTTGTTGAACAAGCCATTCCAGAATGACATAATTATATCCCCAGGCAACCCTAGCTCTGTATCGAACTTTTCTGTTAATAAACTAGTGTATCAAATAGATCAGTTATAACTGCAGTTACAGCAAATAGATCTTAGAATTAATTAGTAGAACAAACCAAAAAGCCTTACAAATGTCTTTTTTTCATCCAAAAAGGCAAAACAATGCTCACCCAAACAGTTATTTTAATTCCTCAGATGCTGCCAGAAAATATTCCAGACCAGTTTTTGCACAATAGTTAGGACAGTCGGACATATGTTGTAGCTTGAACAGTGCAGCTGGACATTTCTGCAAGAAAAAAATGTTTATTTCAAACAATATTCACTCACAGCTGTTGATACAACAAAAGCATATCAAGAAAGCTCAGAAATCTATTCATGCTAAAGATTATTATTGGCTGTTTTTTGGTTGTAACCAGAGTTACAAATTATTTTTTTGATTGAAAATATTTTCTAACAGAGAAACTCATTATATCTTCAGAAACAGTCTTTTAAGCAACCTCTTAAGTTACAGCTTCCTTTATTATAAGACTACTGATGTCCGTGAAAAGAGGATAACAAATGATCTGGACAGACTGGATGGATGAGCTGAAGCCAATTGCATGAGGTTTAACAAGGCCAAGTGCCGGGTCCTGCACTTGGGTCACAACAACTTCGGTGGTGCTTCTTTGGAAACATATTTAAGAAAGGGCAAAAAAAAGTCAAACAGAGAGAGGGGAGATAGGAACAAAGAGAATAAGAAACAGCAGAGGAGAGGAAACACCAAGGCCAGAAAAGGAGGAGGAGGTGCTCTGTGGCACTGGAGAAGATAGCCTCTGCAGTTCGTGGACGACCCCCACTGGAGCAGTTGATTATTTTCTGAAGGAACTATAGCCAATGGAGAGCCCATGCTTCAGCAGGTTTTTCCTGAGGAACTGCAGCCCATGGGGAGGGTCCATGTCAGAACAGGGGAACAGTGTGAGAGGGAAGGAATGGCAGAGAGAAACCACCATGTACTGACCATCCTATCCCCTGATACCTTCCCCACTGCTTCTCAGGGGTGGGTGTAGAGGAGTCTGGAGTGATGCAATAAAATTGAGCATGGCAAAGAGGGGAGGAAAGGTGTTTTTTTATTTGGTTCTAACACCCAAATGTATTTTAATTGGCAATAAATTAGATTAGTTTTCCCCAATTTGAGCCTGGTTTGCCCTCTACAGTAATTGGTAAGCAATCTGCCTATCTTTATCTTGACCCACAAGCTTTCCCATCCTACTTTCTGTCCCTGCCCTGCTGAGGAGGGAGAGTGAGAGAGACGATGGGGTGAAGTTTGGCACTTAGCTGAGGTTAACCCATTGTACCCATGCTATGCACTTTCAGTATAGAACTGTTGCCAGTAGGTATCTGAGCTCAGAGGCATGCAAATTACAGAGATCCTTAATCATACTTCACCGCACACAAATGACCTTTTAATTTATTATTCCATCCTCGACATGCACTACTCAATACATTCAATGCACTAAATGCATTTGGGAGTTGCTGTGGATTAAAGATTAGCTATGACAAACTGAACTTTTCAACCAAGTAACCAAGTAATTAAGCAATGCTGCAGTTCCACGCAGACAAAGCATGCGTTCAAATAGCTGTCCAAACTACACGGCCGGAAGTAATTTGGAGGCTCTGCTACTAGGTTAAAAAACTGAATATGGATTCCCCTGTGCTCCCATTTCTATGTGCATGCAGCCCCAAAGAGGGTTTCTTACCATAGTCAGAGAACCAGAGTTAATGAACAAACGTGTGCAGACCTTTCCTCCCTGCAGAGCCATCACACCACCACAGACGAAAACACAAATGACGTATGACTGTGAATGTCCTCTAACTATCAAGGGAAAATCTACTCTGAAAGATTAGCCTATTCTAGGTCTCAACAGCATTTGAGACTTAAGAAGTTGCACGTTGGAGTTCAATATTTTACTACAACAGTTAAAAAAAACAACAGTGAATTACTGTGCCATATTCTGGCCCTTCACATGCTGGAGGATTTCCCAAATAACTTCTAGGATATCAAAGAGGATAGGCCAATTAACAGTAGCAGTAAATAGAATCACAGTCTAGCTAGGTAAACTAACATAATCTCTTCTTCTAAGTGTCCAAGTGACAACAAGTTTATTAACAAAACCTTCTTGCAACACATGCAGTTGTGTGACATCTTTCATGGAACAGGCAGCAGATGATAAATTATAACTATTAGCCTAAATCACAACACTATCTCTCTTTAAACCTGAGGTATCCATAATACAAGTATTAGAGTATCTGTATTAAAAAAAAAAAAAAAAAGGTAGCACTAACAAAAACTAAAAAAATGTAAACAAGGCATGATAATGGTGTTACAGTGTTGGTGGATAAGGGAAGAGCAACTGACATCATCTACCTGGACTTGTGCAAAGCATTTGACACTGTCCCACATGACATCCTGGTCTCTAAATTGGAGAGACACAGATTTGACGGATGGACCACTCAGTGGATAAGGAACTGGCTGGATGGCCACAGTCAAAGAGTTGCAGTCAACAGGTCGACGTCCAAGTGGCATGCAGTGATGAGTGGTGTTCCTCAGGGGTCGGTACTGGGACTGATGCTGTTTAACGTCTTTGTTGGTGACCTGGATGTTGGGATTGAGTGCACCCTTAGCAAGTTTGCTGACAACACCAAGCTGTGTGGCACAGTTGACACACTGGAGGGAAGGGATGCCATCCAGGGGGACCTGGACAGGCTTGAGAGGTGGGCCCGCGCAAACCTCATGAAGTTCAACAAGGCCAAGTGCAAGGTCCTGCATGTTGGTCAGGGCAATCCCATGCACAAATACAGGCTGGGTGGAGAATGGATCGAGAGCAGCTCTGAGGAGAGGGGCTTGGGGGTGTTGGTGGATGAGAAGCTCAACATGAGCTGGCAATTTGCACTCGCAGCCCAGAAGGCCAGCCATATCCTGGGCTGCATCAAAAGAAGTGTAGCCAGCAGGTTGAGGGAGGTGATTCTGCCCCTCCACTCTGCTCTCGTGAGACCCCACCTGGAAACTGTGTCCAGCTCTGGGGCCCCCAGCATAAGAAGGACATAGACCTGTTGGAGCCAGTCCAGAGGAGGGCCACAAAGATGATCAGAGGGCTGGAGCACCTGAAATCTACCTGAAAGAGGGTAGATTTAGATTAGATATTAGGAAGAAATACTTTGCTGTGAGGGTGGTAAGACACTGGAACAGGCTGCCCAGGGAAGCTGTGGAGGCCCCATCCCTGGAAGTGTTCAAGGCCAGGTTGGATGGGGCTTTGAGCAGCCAGGTCTAGTGGGAGGTGTCCCTGCCCATGGCAGGGAGATTGGAAGTAGATGATCTTTAAGGTCCCTCGCAACTCTAACCATTCTATGATTCTATGACTGGTTTCCTGATCCAGGAATAGGATGCACTGAAGAAACAAGTAATAAAAACCTATCTTTCAAACATATTGTTTCTAGTGAGCTTACAAAACAGCCAGCTCATAAGTGCTACGTTGATTTGGAGGGAGATGTGTTGTTGGTCAGAAGGGGGGAATTGGATGAACATGGATAAAAATCTCTCTAGAACTGTTATGTATAAATAGAGATCAAATGGGATAGTCTTGCAGCTTCTTGTTTCCTAATCTTGAAAAGTTGCTATCTAAATTTGGCTAGACCTCAAGAGCACAAACTTCAAAAAAAAAAAAATATTCCAATAACAATCATTACTCCATGAAATATACTCTTTGAATATCAGGGCATATGCCTTACTTGTATATGAAAACAGATTCTTGCAAGTGGAGAAATACTAATGGTAAAAAAAATTCCTACATGTTGAGACCCTGAAGCATCCCACAACCAGTATCTAAACTATGACCACAGAAGCCAAAGAAAAAGCTTATATTAAAATTACCTCTGTATTTCTATTGAAAAATTATTTCTGAGGATTTAAAAGTCTTGGGAAAAAAAAAATCATTAAGAATCAATCTTAACCTCATATATAACAGGGAAAATATCAGCCAGGTAATTGCTTTATTGTAAACAGTGACTAATACTTCCCTGGAATATTGTATCACATAACAAGAACTCTTCATACGCAGATCTGCTGAGTCCTCTCTCCTGTGCAAAAGGGTCAAATTCTACATTAGTGTGTCATTGATAAGCATTCACACCAAAGACGAAATTTCAGCTCAGTGACTTATCAGTCAAGTATAAAGGCTCATTTTATGTTGAATAGACTATTATATGAAAATTTATTTACAACTTAAAATCAATGCTAGTGCCTATCAAACAAATAAATGTTTAATGTTAGATCTATTGTAAAGTATGATGAAAAATAGCTGGAAGGTGCATTATTTTTATCCAATGTGCTCAATGTCTTTTCACAAACGAGTCACCTGAAATACATGTTTAAATTTAGGGCAGTTCAAGATTGCAAGACCTCCTCACTGGCTTCTCTTTCATGGGTGTGTAGCAAACTAGACAAAATAGTATTACCAGCAAGTGCTGCATCCAAGTTATGTCAAAGATTTCATCAAAAGGGAGAGTTTAAGATGATCTGTCAGAGAAGACAGACATTTTTATCAGATCGCAGGACAGAAATGAAAGGGCTTACAATCCATGTGCTTAGAATAATTTCATATTCTAAGCAGAAGGTAAACAGAGGAATTTGTTAGGATTCTCTTCTGGGAAAGAGACCAAACAAAGAAATCAGCATTCACCAAAGGAAAACCACTCCCCCACCCCCAAGCTTCCCCAATTTGGAACCATCAGTTGCTGTAACTATACAAAAGAGAAGTAGCTACCACCTGCTTACCTTCTAAAAGAAATTTGGGGGGATATAATCAGTTTCATATTTTCCTATGCTTCGTGTATCAATAGGGCTGTGGCAGGTGTCCTATGAAAACAGTAGCATGCTTGCATTTGCCATTCTTTTGTACTAAAAAAGCTTTTCTTCCTTTTTCACTTCAGTTCCTGAATTTGACTCTAGCCTATGAGTCATGCCAGGTTAAATAAAATCTGATTTTTAAAAACTAAACTAAATACCTTTTTTTGGGGCTTAAGAATGTTTGTGCTTTTTCACAAACTAACTGATTTTCGTACTTTTATTGTGGGTTAGGACACTGTCTCTTCGGCATTGTTAAGTTTATCTTGGAAAAAGATGTGGTATTGGGATCTTTATGGTCTATAGCTTCCCAGAGACAGGAAATCTACAGGGCAGGCACTGCAGAAGAACACATATTATTAAGCAGAGGTGGTACAACAGTATAACTGAAATTGAATTAAGTGCTGAAGTAATACTTAGAACTTGTGCCAGAGTGGTAAGCACCAAATATCGTGGTGAGCCATTTTCAGAGTTATTGGTATATCTTTGCTCACAGAAAATTAGATTAAAAGATAAATTATCAGTCAGCAGTAATAGCCATTTTTCTTTTAATTCTCTGCTTTCCTGCCTCATGAAATTTATATGATTTATAACCATAGTCATGTTTATTGCCCAATCCTCTATTCAGAAATACACTACAGAGTGTTACCTTCTCTGTTGCGCTTGGCTACAGACTTACTACAGCAGTTCATGAATAATTCTAGAGCAAGAGATTTTGATAATGAAGTGATCCACAATGTATATTTTTCAGAGCACAGTTTGACTTTCTAATGGTGCAGATGTTCTGCAAATCACACCACCCCATGTAAGATATGTATGCCTCTGAAGAAATTTCTGAAAAGAGAAGTGGGAAACTTAATGGCACGTTCATCACCAATAGGTCTCTCTTATCCCAGAGATGACATTGGCAGTTCCATAATTATATACAGTTGAAAACCCATTTTACACACATACAGGAATAATTCAATTAGCTAGCAAGTGAAAATTGAGCTTTTCCAGCACAAAACTGCATTTTCTTTAATATGATTATGTCAAAAACATCTGCCCTGTCCCTTAAAGTTTATCAAACTAAACTTTTTCCCAACAACATCTAGACCTATGATAGGGTTCCCAAACAATAATTGTCACTTTCTGAAGTAGAACTTTGTCTTGATCTTCCCACGGAATCTGTGCCTGATGACTTTGGGATTTCAACAAAGGGATCAAAATTCTCCTTGAACTTACAGCTGTAAGTCAAAGACTGAAAACGCCCCTTGTGTTTCAGTGCTCACACACTTTGCCCTTTCCTACTATCCCACTTTTAGCATATGCTTCAGATACTCTGTGATGGGTGATTAATTCCCAAAGGTGTATGTAGTGCCGTACTTACTAGAAGTATACTTAAGAAGTTTCGTTACTAGACTGGATTTCTGCTGTATCAAAGTTCTAGTGAAAACTCATTTAAGACAATAAAGAACTTTATACTTAAATTTTAATTAAAGTTAATAAAAATACACTTTTTTCAGTTGTATTGGGCAGGCAATTTAGTTGCAATAGTTCTTTAGCAACATACAAGCCTTATAGTTCTGCAGCTATAAGTAAGCCTCAGTGTTGAGAATATTTTTTTGTCTGTAGAGAAGCATATAAAGATATTGTCTATCTAATAAAATATGCAAAGGAAGCAGATAATTATCATGGGATTGGACAGGGAAGATTTACATCTTCAGTAAAGAGTTTGAAAATGCCATGAAATGTATTTGTCTTTGAATTCCATTTACGTAAAGGCTTCATCTTCATTAATTGTGTTTTAGGAATCACAGAATGGTTGAGATTGAAGGAACCTCTGGAGGTCATCTGGTCCAACCCCACTGCTCAAGCATCTAGAGGAGGTTGGCCATAACCATGTCCAGTTGGTTTTTGAATATAATTTTTCTTTAACTGTAGCTAAGAAATAATTAGAGCTGCTAGTGGATGGTGTCCTCATTCTGTTCTGTGGTGATTACCAAGAAGTGATCACCAAGAAATTATTCTCTCCGTGCAGGACAGGAAAACAAATATTTAGTTATACTTTGTGTAAAATTTGTCCTGGTTCCTACAGCATCCTGGAAACAGTATTCTGACTCATTGTCGTCTTCTAACTTAGTCCGTTAAGAACAATATACCAACACTACTATGACTGTGGACATGATATTATGTCTGTGTGTGTATATATATATATGTTGTCAATCTTAAGGAATGGTTTTAAAGAGAACTAATTTTTTTCATATCATATTCTATGCATTTTAACTAGATTGCACATCTAGTTGATGGCCAATAAAAGCTGGTATAAAGAATTTCAGATTTTAATTGTCACACCTGGATTAATATTTTGATAGAAGACTGAGACATTTTAAATGTAAGGCTAGATTAGAAATTCTCCATTTGATAGCTTGGTGTACTTTTTCCAGATTCAGCCAAAACCCCTTGAGTCTTTTAGGTACTTAACAACAATATGGACAATTAAGCAAGAGAGAAAATAGCTCACTGTGCATTAAAACACAGTGTAGGAATCAAAGACAGATTGATCTATAATTTCAAGATGATTCATTACTAGAGTGTAACCAACAGTTGATACTTTATATCTGATAATGGAATATTTCACCTTGGCATATGTTCCTCTAGCTAGGCACGGGAAAGAGTTTCCTTTGGGATCACAAGTAAGACCTTTGTTCAAGTACTTTCCTTTGAACAACCTTGAAAATACTTAAGCACATTTCGTCATAAGATTACTTTCCAGTCACACCCTCATGAAAAACAATTTTATTGTTTAGCACTCACTAAGCAAAAAAGAAAAGCCCTTACTCTTCACTAGCATTCTATTTCCCTGAAGTCTGATTTAAGGAATGTTGATGGAACGGGCAATTCTGTGCAGCATTAAAGTCAAATAGTTACTTTCACTATGATTATAATTATTTTCCAGCCAGATGTCAGTTTGTAACTCCTTCTTTTCTCCTATCAGAATGTTTCTTATAGTAGGAAATAAGTTGGCAGAGTGTTTTAAGTATCATACATATTAACAACATGATGATTCCCCACTTAAACTATCAGACTATCTTATAGCAGAGAAGACTCAAAGCTACATAGCTATGAAAGCAAAATTTAATGATGCTGTCCTGAGGCAGAAAAAGGATTTTGTTTTTCAGGGGTGAAAGAGATGGCATGGGGAGCTGGGAGAAGTCAGAAGAGTATTAAGATGGTACTCAGATTTAACTGAGTAGGCCTGGAAGCAAGCAGTCAGATATGGGGAAAGACTACGGGGGCTTAGGTCTTGTGCCTGAGGGACACTGAAAGGTGCAGAGAGGGACAGGTATCCTTCCCTTCTCCCTTCTTCAGCCTGCCCCTCTTCTGGCATGTTCTCTCTCCACCCCACCTCATCCCATACCCCCAACACATCCAAGACACAGAACTCTGCCCTCCTCCCCACCTCCAAGGGCATCTTATCTTAACATCCATCTCCCATTCCCTACCTCAGATGATAAACTAGTTTTCCTTCCCAGCAGCTTCCCTAACAAAGGAAGGGCAAAGACAGACTCTTGATAATATGGGCTGAAGACAAGACGAGATCAGAAGCAGAACCCAAAGGACCTAGGGATCCCAGAGAGTGAAGCTTTCTGACCCTTTCCTGGCAGGCCTGAGGCAGATGTCATGGTAGGGACAATGTCTGCTTTGGACTGGGGCTGCTTACATGGGCTGCCATTCTCTTCCTCATCTGCCCATAAGCTGACCCTCTCTAAGCAGCAGCAGATGGGGTAAGGATGGATTGTTCAGACTATAGCAGTCTATCTTTGCCACCTCAGGCACAAGCTAAACAGGCAGTTTGCTGCATCCTACAGACTCGCATTGTAGAAAAATGATGATATATCCTTGCTTGGGCAAGCTGTATATATATACAAGATGCTGTTTTCAACCTGAAATACGCTTAACTGTCCTTATTTTATCTTGGAAGAGGCTGACTGTTGAAAAGCAGTAGTGCATGGACATTTGATAGCAGCTGTATCACGTTTCAGGCCTTAAAGGCGAGTGTGCATACAAGTGCTGTTATTATTAGGGGAGTGTGCTATCATAGAGAGTTCACCTAAGACAGATACTGACAGATGTCATACTTGCTTCATCAGAAATAAATAAGGGACATCAAAAAACGTTAACAATCATAGACCATCATATATGCTCATGATAAGTGTCCTTGGCAAACACAGATTCTTAAGGCTTGAAGTCCAATCTGTGTTAGTTAGTTTGCTTTGATAGCCACCAAAGATCTCTGCCCTAGACTTTCCTGGCTATTCCCTTTGATAGCTGGATATGTGTCTAAGCCTGCAGTCAGAGTTGCAAAGAGCTCTGGGTGAATCCAATCTCTGAGCCAGTTTTTGCCCTGTTCCTAAGTCTTCCTACCTAGGGAATCAGCTGATTCACCCCAAACTAGAGCTGGAGATGGGGCTAACAAACAAATAGCAGAAATGGCAAAGAGGCTGTGACCCTAGACACAACACTACATGACTGCAGAAGTGTTGCCTCAACATGACTGTCAAGTCTCTTTCCTGCAAAGTGTATCACTGCACTTTATTTTTCTCTAGTGACTGAAAGATGGAGCTACATCATTCACTTCAGCAAGGATGTTTCAGTATTGCACTGAACAGGCTTTCCAAAGCTGTGTGGATGTTTTCCTCCCTCACTCCCAAGAACTTGACAATATTGAACTTCTTTCTTAGTATATTGAAAATACTCTGTATGTGGCTGCTAAAGCACCTCCTGGAATGTGAAGAAAGCATCAGTTTCCCATTAGGGCAATTTCAGATTTCTTTGGTTTGCCATTTAATTAGGATAAAGATTATTGCAACATAGCAAGACAATTAACAGAGAAGTTAGAAAAGCTGATTTCAGGAGGATGTGTAGGTTTAACACTTTTGCTCCTAATTCTCTCCGACTTTGTTTCCCACCTGTTCAGCTGTGAGTCTTGCCCTCCTGTCTCCACCACTTACAGCTTGGCTTCATAACATGACATTCTCCAGTCTGTCCAAGCACAGTTTCAGGACCGGCAGAGAAAGATCTCATCAAATCTGAAGCAGGAGTTAATCAGACATCTAACTTGGGAGGTCCTGCAAATTTTCGATATTCAGCACTGAATATAATACTTCACTGAAGGGGAAAAAAAGACAGTGAGGCGTAAGAAATGATTCATTTTGTGGGGGAATAAAAGAGACATTATTAAGAGTAATGCCTCTACAGTACTTTGAATATTTAAAATGCTATATACTTTATGCATTTATGACATTGATTTAAAAAATCACAAGCACAAGAACAAGTAATGGGAATGTGCTTTGCAGACTAATCTTATAATGTGGCAGTCAAATTCCGAATGTCTACAAATCATGGTCTGAGTCTTGATTTCATCTCAGTCTTCTATGAACTTCCTCACCCCGGTACCAACAACTTGAATAGGGAAATGTACTCCTATTTAATAATGATTACATATTACTTATTGTTATTATTGCTGCTCTTACTGCTATAATTATTCAAGCATGTTCATGAATTTAGAATTCCCTGTTTATAGTGATGATATATCTAATTTGAACTAGTAGGCTTATTTCAAACACATTTGTGTCCACGCTTCCACAATAACCTTCTAAACTTCAGTATCAGTAGAACTCATGGTTCATTACCTGGTCTGCTAATGCCCACAATGCATTTTGCTCACCTAAGTAATATAAATGTTAGGTGCTACTCACTTCTATTTTAAGACTGCACTACCTGCCACAGAGCTGCATCAATTGTAAATAGCAAATGGCCTTTCAAAGGTCTTAAATTTTGCTTTTATCAGGGGACTCCCTTTCAGAGGAAAGAAAAGCGCTTCTTTTTGCTGTCAGTTCTCATATTATGGCTAAGGTAGTGATAATTCTGAGCCTTGGTGATGTTATTTTGTGAATTGTGACAAAACTGATTACAAGAAGAAGGAAATACGATGGAGTCATAACAATGTTACTTCTTTTGTATTGAGATAGCACAAGGAAGGCAACCAAAAGTAGAGGCACGGTTTGCTATGCATTGTACAAACACAACATAGTAGACAGTGACTGCCCTGAAGAGATTACAGTCTCAGTAATTTACAAAGATTAGAGAGTAGTTGATATTGAGTACTATGATTCTCTTTCTGGATTTATTGACAGAGGATGACTGTATCACCTAACTTATTTTAATTGATGGAGAAATACTTCAAATCACTCATGCAAAGGAAGGAATTTTTGGTAATCCAGCAAAGCCTAAACTTCAAGCCCCAGTCAACACCTGTTCAGAAAAATACTGTTTCTCATACAGAACAGTTACTGTATTTCCCAGCTTCTATTCAGTGGTGAATACCTGGGAGCTGTGTTTAAAATACCTTAACACCATCAGTTACATTTCGCGCTTTACATGTTTAACGGACTAGAAGAGGCCCAACATGAAAACTTAACAGCCCATTTCACACATCCCTGTCCTAAAGAGAGACAAAATCAAGCCAAAGGGAATATTGCTAGTCTCATCAACCCACTTACATCTGTAAAAAGAAGTTTTCTATCCCTTTTCTGTTACCCCTACCATTATAAACAGCACTGCTAGTATATGTTTTTCTTGAAGTGCAAATAGAGAAAGGTCAGATATTTTTTGTATGGGGAGTTTAATCAATGTTTCATGTGTAAAGGAAAACAGCCAAAACTGCAGCTGCAGTCAGATTAAAATGTTGTTAGACTTCTTGGAGATCGCAATTGCTCCAATGAAACTTTTTTTTCCCTGTTTCATATCTCATATCATGTTTTCCTCATGAACAAAACGCAAATAACAACGTGAGCAGTTGGGTCTGAGCATGTGCCTTTATGGTCAGTGAGAACTCTGCCACTGACATTAGTGAGCCCAGCAGGAATAAATCCAATACACATGTGATTTCTGATGCTTTTCACTACTTACCACTGAATCTGCTGGTATCTCCTTAAACGCCGTACAAACCTGAAACATTGATTTCCCTCAGTTCCTGAGTCAGCATCCGTAGTAACTTAATTACAAACTTATTCTCTGAGGAATTTTCTATTGGTGATGACATACTCCCACTCTATTATTCCTCTACTCACTTCTTGAACTGAATAGTGACCACGTCAATTCAGTAGTTACCGTAGAAAACTAAAGAAAGTCATAACCTCAGAATTTTAAAAATAGAATTTTCTATCAATTTCATCATGCTCTATTAAATAAAATTTAATTTTCTACAGATGTTGTTTTATCTTAGATGGTCCAAGTCTTTCCTGAGGAATAAGGTTCTCTTCCTCTGACTTATCTGATTCTGTTACCTACGCACAGCTTAGTCACCATCTAAGGGTAACAATTACAAATATCCCTATCTCAGCCTGTGGTACTATCCATTTTGTGAAAAAAGTGAAAGATGAAAACTTCGCAATTTGTACTGTTTTATCTCTCAGCTTCAATTCCCTTCTTTATTTTAAAATATGTTTGACTATTCTACTGATATCAAATTATCATCATATAAAAGACATCAAATTCAAAAGACCGATGAGGCTGTGAATAAGCTGCATTGCTTGGCTTTTCATGTGCCCACAGCTGAATTCTTTAGAAGGTCCCAATTTCAAAGTCAAGCTTAACCTCTGCCCTCATTTATGTTGTCAAACACAGCTGGGTCAAATCCAACAAAATTTTTATTTTATCCCTTTCGAAAAAGCAATGTGTGAGAAAATTAGGGGATGGTTTAACTTCAGTTTAACCTAAGATTTCTCAGCAGGACAAACTGGAAGTTATATAGTCAAAAGCAAAAATCAAATTACCAAAACAAAACATGTTATACTCATCTGATATGGAATGTTCCCACCTGAAGCAAAAGGCTACCATGATTTTCAATGCAGTCACATTTTGAAGGAAAAAAACCCAAAATGTTTTAAATTGGAATATAAGGTAAACCCCATAACTTCTCTCTCCCCCCACCGCCAGATGTGTTAATTAAAGCCTGTAGAACAAATTCTAAAACAACAATCTTGCAAAAAATATTTGTTATTATATGGAAATCCTGTGAAATGGTGTTGAACTATTTTGTGGGGTGTGCTGGTTGTTTTAACACAAGTGTTACCTTTTTTTTGTCACTAACAACTTAAATCAATTAATGAAAGTGTACTGTCTTGTATGTTTGAAAGACTATACTTAATAAATCCTCTTCTGTAATCCAGAAAAAAACCAAATATATGTTTTCAGATAAATTACTTCCTATGTCATGTCATGTCATGATTTGGGGTTTTGTAATTAGTTTGTAAAGAATGCAGTTTTTAAAAGTAGTCTATGAAGTATATTGTGTGTGTCTGTGTGTTACTACGTCCATATTATACTGTGCATAAAAACATACATACTGTAATATACAGCCTGTATGATAGCGCAGATAGATAGACAGCAAAACATGTTAATCAGTGTAATGTTTTAAAGTACTGAGCATTAAGCCTGAATGTTTCTTCTGAAAAGGCAAAATCACAGCAAAAGTCTAAAGTATACAAAAAGGCCTGCATATGGGTCACATATCAAGAACACATAAAAACTAGAATATTTATTCCATTATGACTCCAATGTCTTCAAATGTTCCCAAAAAACTCACAGTCCTAAAAAAATAAGAAAATACTTAACATAGTAAAAAATTGAATTACGAAAATTAAGGATGTGCTCAAAGAAAGCATAATTAGCAGTCTACTATTATCTTTACAAAGCTTAAGTCGCTGAATCAATGTGAAAGAGCTATTCTTAGTAATCCGTAACCCACTTAATCAGCCAGTGAGTGACCTGCTATAGCACTTAGACATACACGAGTCCATGGAGCTAGATGGATCCACCCAAGGGTACTGAGGAAGCTGGAAGAAGCGCTCACCAAGCCATCTTCCATCATTTATCAGCAGTCCTGGCCAACCAGGGAGGTCCCAGTTGACTGGAAGACAGCAAATGCAACGCTCATCCACCAGAAGGGCTCAAAGGAGGATGCAGGAAACTACAGGCCTGTCAGTCTGACCTTGGTGCCGAGGACAGTTATGGAACAGATCATCTTGAGTGCCATTACGCAGCACGTACAGGACAACGAGGCGATCAGGTGCAGTCAGCATGGGTTCATGAAAGGCAGGTCCTGCTTGACTAACCTGATGTCCTTCTGTGACAAGGTGACCTTCTTAGCTGATATGCGAAAGGCTGTGGATGTTGTTTACCTAGTCTTTAGTAAAGCCTTTGACACCATTTCCCACAGCATTCTCCTGGAGAGACTGGCTGCTCGTGGCTTGGATGGGCATACGCTTTGCTGGGTAAAAAGCTGGCCGGACAGCCAGGCCCACAGAGTGGTGGTGAATGGAGTTAAATCCAGTTGGCAGCCAGTCACAAGTGGTGCTCCCCAGGGCTGAGTACTGGGGCCGGTTCTGTTTAATATCTTTATCAAGGACCTGGACAAGGGGATCGAGTGTACCCTCAGTAAGTTTGCAGGCTACACCAAGTTGGGCAAGAGTGTTGATCTGCTTGAGGCTGGTAGGATGGCTCTACAGGGGGATCTGGACAGGCTGGACCAATGAGCTGAGGCCAGCGGTATGAGGTTCAACAAGGCCAAGTGCCAGGTCCTGCACTTGGGTCACAACAACCCCATCCAACTAGCGCTACCGGCTTGGAGAAGAGTGGCTGGAAAGCTGCCTGGCAGAAAAGGACCTGTGGGTGTTGGTTGACAGCTGCCTGAATATGAGCCAGCAGTGTGCCCAGGTGGCCAAGAAGGCCAACAGCATCCTGGCCTGTATCAGGAATAGTGTGGCCAGCAGGTCTAGGGAAGTGATTATCACACTGTACTTGGCACTGGTGAGGCCGCACCTTGAGTCCTGTGTTCAGTTTTGGGCCCCTCACTACAAGAAAGACATTGAGGTGCTGGAGCGTGTCCAGAGAAGGGCAACGAAGGTGGTGAGGGGTCTAGAGCACAAGTCCTATGAGGAGCAGCTGAGGGAACTGGGGTTGTTTAGCCTGGGGAAAAGGAGGCTGAGGGGAGACCTTATCGCTCTCTACCACTGCCTGAAAGGAGGTTGTAATGAGGTGGGTGTCTGTCTCTTCTCCCAGGTAACGAGTTGATAGGCCAAGAGGAAATGGCCTCAAGCTGCACCAGGAGAGGTTTAGGGTGGATATTAGGGAAAATTCCTTCACCGAAAGGGTTATCAACATTGGAACAGGCTGCCCAGGGAAGCAGTGGAATCACCATCCCTGGAGGAGGTATTTAAAAGACAGGTAGACATGGTGCTTAGGGTCACGGTTTAGTGGTGGTTTTGGCAGTGTTAGGTTAACAGTTGGACTTGATGATCTTAAAGGTCCCTTCCAACCTTGATGATTCTATGATTGTAGGATTCCAAATCACTTCCAACTTTCCTAAGAAGAGAACCTGAAGAACTCAGCTACAGCAGAAGGTGTATGTTCAAAAGTTGGCTTTGGCCTGTCCTCTAAATGCTTAGGATCTCAAGGTGATGAGACGATGCAGACAAAGTCTGTACTTCCAGCACAGCTGTTGTTTGCTTCTTTCTTCAGTGACCAGAACATGATTCAGAATGGAGCCTACTGCAATTATTTGTAACAGAAATAGCAGATAGCTCATAGACACTGCTCATGGTTTAAAACATTAAAAACACAGCCACAGACAAAGAAGTGCATGTAAAGGCACGTTAGTTGGTTTCTTTTAGCATTTTTTTCATAGACTGAAGGCTCACAGGCTAGTCCCAGTTTGAGAATTTTTCAAGCTGACATGTGAATATCTAGATCTGGTTCAAATTGTCAAACGAATTTATTTTGTGAAAAATACATTTAACACAGATATTTTTCACCAAAAAAATCTTTTGGAAAAAGATGTTTTTGTGGGTTGTTTTTTTTCAACTTGTTTACAATCTTTTAATGTATAAAATCACATTATGTAACCGAACTTCAAATGCTTTAAGTGAAAACCTGAAAACACACATATGTCAGGACCATACATCACTGGAATTTATTAAATGAAGTCAAGATTGATATGTAGTATATTGTCATCTAACTCTATTCAAAACAATTTTTTGGTTGCTCAAATCTTTAATGTGACAGAGTCTGCTTCAAGACTAACTGAAAGTAGTGGACCTGATCCAATCTATTTCAAAGAAGCTGCCACCAGATCTCATATACTGTAGAATTATGAGATGTTTTATTTCCTTAAACATAAAAAAACTGAAATTTTTCTTTTTGAAATGGAAGGAAGGATTAATTTTCTGCCATGGACAACTTAAAGCACAGCCTAATTTCAGTTGTTCCTTGACTGAATAGAAGTCCTCATTTTGTTCTTTATACATTGTACATTTTATAAGTAGACCCCTTGTAGGCACAATTACACATTAATTGACTCATTCTTATTGAGATTTGTAAAATCATAACAGAATTTTTTTCATTGCATTTATATACTATGGAGACAAGTCACAAATTTTTTATAACAAATATTTGAACTTTTTTTTTCCTAACAGTTCACTATTATTCAAATTCCTCTGTTTCTAGAACAAATCTGACTTTCACTGATGCCCTGTTTGGAAAAAAAAAAAAAAAAAACCAACACAACCCCCCCCCATATCAATATATGAGCAGGAGGGCACTGAATTAGCTCCCATTATCCCTGAGCTGGTAGTTTCTCTGGTGATAATGGTACTTACCTGGCTGCAACTGCGTATCAAGATATCTGTAGTCTGAAAAAGTGAGTTGCATTAATCCTGTATTTCCTCTTATTTTTATTGAAATGAAACAAGTAGTAAAAAGAAGCCTTCCATCTCTAAGGAAATGACAAAGAACATATTATACATTAGTAGAAAAGCATATTTATTTATTCTTTTATGATACAGTAATTTCTTCTCTGAGCTATCACCAGACGCTGCTAGAAACAGACTGGCTACCTCATCTCTGACATTCCCACAGACTTTGGGTCTACAAGCTTCTCTGACTGAGATCTTGATCAAGTTCGTTCACTGGATGACTGTTAAAATGTAAGTTTTGCACCCTCATCTGAGAGGTTAGTGAATGGCAAGTCTAGCCCTATTTTTAGTCAGGTATCAAATCTGAGAGGAGAAGCAGTAACTCTCACTTGAGCGGCCATTAATCTACCCTTCTACTATAATAAGACAATGATGTCATAGCTCCTCTTAGGTTAAAATCAAAGAGGTTAGCTGAACATAAATGAAACTAACCCTGTTATACTATCCTTTGGTATGAAGACCTTCAGACAACAGATCTCTGTGAGGAAGCAATGTCTAGTAGCTGATAAGCCGTAGAAAACAGCTTCCTAACATCTGCCAGCTGCAAATTATGCAGAGGGGACCTTCCCATGGACATGCGAAGGGACCAGGTGGAGTGCATGTGAAGGCTGCAAGTTCCTGTGATGAACCTGTAACTACACGTAAGGTCCACACCCTCTTGCACCTGAGCACTGCCAGATTGATGCTAGAGATGTAATTTCACACACAATATTGTACTGATACAAGCTCAGACATCTTGGCAGGTGATACTCTGTGAACAGTATTACTGCTCTATGTTCCTACTCTCTGTAAATGTGTGTTGCCTTAGCTGTGTTTTCGCGGGCGACAGGTTTTCATGAATATACTCTCTGGAAGAAGTACAGTCGGTTCAGTCAAGTCCGTATTCAGAGAAAGCAGTTTACACGGACTACATTAAGTCACTTGAAGAAAGGCAATCCTTTGAAGCCTGGTGCCAGCTATATAAACTCCATACCAGTGAGGATCAAGAAGGTTTCCAGCAAATCAGTCTCTTTCTAACCCTTTCAGCAGGAAATCTGTCTTCAGGCAGGTGGCTAATACCCATCCAAACATCTTACTCCTATTCGTTGAAATGCCTGTTCTCTCTGGGTAAGGAGAGAGCAGAATACAGGGTCTAGAGGACTCTCCCTTTTGCTCCCAGAAACTGCTGTCCTTTATGCTCTGTCTTGAATATCACAATGTATTCTAGGTTAAGGTTTTCAGACTCAGTGAATCCTTTGACTCTTCCTTGTCCAGAGGTTGGAAAGCATATCACATTACAGAGAAGTTTGATGTTGTACAGCAGACGGTTACAGGTCATAAAATAACTCTGTAAATATCTTCCCCATTTTTAATGATGACTGTGCTAATTCTGTGCTACCTCTCAAGTAGAAGAGTGATGACATTTCAGAAATATTGTACTTTCATGGTCTCTGAATGAATGACAAAAACCCTCATAGAAACCAGAGGCTTCAGAACAATCAAGGTGATCTGAATTATTTGCAGCCCAGTTTCATCCTTTGCAACTTTCCAAGATAAAGACAGTAGGAGTGAGACCTATCCAGTCTCAGACACATTATCCTGCTTACATTGATCTTTCGGGCTTCTGAGAATCCGAAGCTCTGCCTCTTTTAACTGCCTTTAAAAATAAAACTATTGACTTTATCTCATAAAGAAGAAAATGGTTATGCTTATTTACATCCTCTAAGGATCTAGCCCAACATCTTGTCTAAAAAGTTCACTTCATTCTGCCTAGTCGTCAGTCTAAATTAGCTATAATTTTCTTTGTTATTTCGCTGCTGAATATATTTTCCTATGAAGACATGTTTTTTTGGTCATGGATTTTTTTTTCTTCTTTGTTCAACTGAGTTCTTGCTAATAGTAAGATATCTGTTCCATCTGGCAAGAACCTCAGAGGATTTTAGACAGTAGTAAAGACAAGGGTCACAAGTATATGCATCGATTTTATTTTTAAGAAAATAGTTCTCCTGGAGCTGTCTTCTAAAAATTAATACACATTAAATATGAAAGCTGAGGGAAATAGGGAACATTTCTTGAATAACACCAGTTTCTCTTCATTTCTGCTTTACACATAGATGTAATGCTCTCTGGCACTATTGGCTTTGAACTGTATTTCTGTAGTATATTATAGAAAAGTCATTTAATGACAAAAGTTTAAGTTGCCTTGTGGAAAAAAGACTATTGTTGTGAAAATGAAGAAGGTCTTTAAAAAGGAGGGTTAAAAAGGCATTGTGTTATGCTTGGGAATAATCTTAATATTCTTAATTTTCACCATCTTAGTGCAGGTCTTGAGATTTTTATACTTCCCTCTCCATTCCCTCTTCTCAGAATTATTCCTTCCTGTGAGTTCCAGAGTCCTGCTGTGTTTTATCTTCTACAATAACCATTTTTTTCACAAAATTCTGTGTCACAGCATTTGCTTCAAATAGATAAGCATATTTTCAGAGCTTAATTAATAGAATCAGGATAATAAGTATATAGATCTCGGCAAAGACAGATACTGTACCAGAACTGCCCTTCAGAAACCTGCTCTAATGCTTTCTAAATTATCGTTTCCTTTACTTTTCAGAAAAGTAAAAACCATGATACCCTGAGGACATGAAAACTCTGGGAGTTTCACTCCCAGATGTCCTCAAGCAGAATGGCATAAGCCCTGCTTCAGGTCATTTGTTAAAGGACCTCAGGATTAATCTACACCAGTCAGATCCTTTCCTAACATAACGACTATATAGGTAGTATAAATGCGATCCAGCATTGTTTGTCTTTTAGAATTTAATATACAAGTGACAAATGTCCTATGTGAAGCCATGACAAAAAGAATAATTACTGTATTGATCAGGTTTTTTTGATCTCTAGGAGAGATGTTTTTCCTCTTGCTAGAAGAAACAGATGTTACACCTCTTAACAGGAATCCTGTTTTTTTCTTTGTTTTTTTCTTTTTTTTTTTTTCTTTCATGTATTCTTCCAAGTGCAATAATGGCTTTTCTGTCCTGAGCTGTGACTATTCCATACAGGAAAAAAGAAGGACTTAGGCTAGGTGTATTTTGTCCTTGTCATGCTCAGCTGCTAGATGCTGTCTCAGTACTGTGACCCATATCAGTCACCCCATCTCCAAAATACTCAGCTGGGATTGCAAAGGGAAAATATTTCAAAAGTAGATACTCCCTACTTCCTCACCACCCCCCCAGCTTGGGATTGTTTCACTCTTATCTTTCTGTTCCTCAACCTGCTTGTCTAACATTAAATAGCGTTGGTATCCCACAACAACATATTAAAACAGTCTGCTTTCTGCTACTTTCACGGGGCAGTGCCTGGGTCTGATGAAGATTTTAAAAAGGAACACATATTCCTGAAGAACATTGAAGCAAAGTGGCTGCCCATATTCCATGCAGGAGGAGGACCTGGGAACACCTCTGCCAGTTCTCCTTGGATGAAATATTTCCATTTAGTCCTTGAAATTTCAGAAGGCAAAGAGCAGCCTTTCTAAAAGATACCTGGTATCTCTTGTCCCAAGTGGTAGGTTTTTTTTCAAAATTTCTTACAGTTTCAGGAGTTGTGTGGCCAACAGCGAGAAGCTGAATAAGTCTGAACATTCACCAGAGATCCCTTCATTGTACTTGAAGAAAATTCTTCTGAGCTCTAAAACCTAGGAAAGAAATGTAACAACATCTTAATCTGCCAGCTAAAAGGAGAATCAAGTAAAAGGCAAAATCCCAACTCCAATTCTTAATTACAGTGCTATGAGCTATAATTCAAGTCTCCTGCTGAAAGCACTGCGGAATTGCTTTCCTACCTAAATGGTAGAGGGATCTAAGAATAAAAAAGTTAATCTGACATGTATCAGAAGCCCCAGTCATACAAAAGGGATATTGGCACCGTGACTTTTTTCATTACAAAAACACCTCAGTAAGAATCACCTGCTAATTAATTTATATTACAGCTGGCTGTGTAAGGCTTCCAGGAAAGACCAAGCTTTGTGGGCTTTATTCCACTCTCTTTATTTACAAATTAAGCAGACACTAATGGAGCCACAACATGCAATCTGACAACATCCTGTCCCATCCTGTTGGCTAATTCTATGAAAAACTTTACCTCCAACACATGGCTAAAAGCCTACTACCATTTTCCTATCATATGTAGCAAGTCGCTTTTCTTTTGGGTGGTCTCAACTTCTGACTTCCTACCTCCCCATTTAAAATTCTAACTGGAGCAGTCATTGTCACTTTCTGACATAAAGTGGTCTGTGAAGCCAGTAAAACATTAAATGGTGACCTACATAGAAAACCTGCGGAGCCAGCACAAGGGCACAGCTGAATGCTTTGAGATGCCCATGTCAATTCTTGTAAAGGAATTCTTGGTGTTACCACTTCACACAGAGTTAGTGTTTTGCAGAAGCAAATGTGCACACATCATGCAGAACTGGGAAAAATCTCTGTGGTGAATAATTATTTATTTTTGCTTACCTTAACTGAAAATCCTTGCTTGATGACCTGCTGGCACCTACACATAAAAAGAATATAGGGTAAGACCTCATTCAGCCATCCCTTTTCAGAATCAGGTATGCTTAAGATCATAGGGAAGAGCAGACCTCTGTTGACAGTTACAAAAAACTAAAATGAATCTTCCGTGAACCTTTTCTTTTCACTTTTCTACAGGCACACAACTTGAAAGGAATTCTAGTGCAGGCTATTCTTTTCTGATGAAATTATTTGTGTGACACTCCTTTTCCAGTTGTCAGCTTCTCACGTGTCAGAGGAAGCACCATGTATAGAGGAAGCACGGGCTGTACGTTTGTGTAGGATATGGGCAGCCCTCTTTGCTCTAATGCTTTTCAAGAATGTGTATGTCTCTTTAGAATATTCATTGGACTTGGGGAAAATCCAAAACTATTTGTCAGTGCCTTCAACAAGGTGTTTGTACTGAAATATTCCTTTTCTCTGTAATCCTAGTTTCTATATGAAAATGTTGCATGAAACTGAAAAACCCCCAAAACACACACTAAACCCTGAAACATGTATTACAAATTGAAAGGAAAATATTTTCTTTTTTATACTTTCATTGATTGCCAAACTTATCTATTAACTCAGTTCAGACAGTTCTTGTTTTACTCTGAGTGGCCACCAGCAAAAATTTTTGTGCACTGCTCAGTCATACCTACTCTTGGAAATCTTTAGTGAAATCATGCAGGGAAAAGAGGCTACCCATAAAATGTATTACGCATTACCACAGGTAAATGAAAATGGATATTTACACTGTCTACATGGAATCCTTTCTAAAATCAGTGGGTTTTGGAGAAACACACAGATTTAGTTGCACAGATTTAATATCAAAATGGAGTCCCAGGGCTAGCAAGCAGAGAAAAAATGAAAGCACTTTTTTTCTGAATGTTACTCCACTTTGAGTGAGTGAGGACCAATACAGAATTTTTCAGATACTTGTCATTAAAAATTGTTACCAAGATTTCTGTACTGATAGGATCACATGCTCTTTTTTCTATTACATTAGTAGCTTTTGTAGCCCAGGTGTTAGATTGATTTTCTTCTGAGAATTTATATGGTAGGTTTGGTATGACATTTCATTGCACTGATTTTGAAGATAATGTATAAATGAATGGACAATGATTTGTTTTGTCAGTGCACCAAGGTTGAACGACTTACTAGTCTTACTAGGATCCAGAGAAGATTTGATGTAACATGTTAGGTGATTATTGTCTGGAACACATTTACTGACATTTTCTCACTCCTTTTCTAAAAAGAAAATAATATTTTCTAAACAGTGAAAATTAGATGTTCTGTATCAGCTTAGCATGTTTTGTGAAAACAACGTTTTTGCTGTGAGATTCAAAAGTTCTCAGTCTAGTAAGCCATAATAACCAAACAGACCTCAGCTGATTAGTTTTCATTTTATGATCAAAAGTGGCACCTTGTACGACTAACACAGTTATTTTTTCCCCTCAGTTATAGACGCTGTACTGCCTGATGTTTTTAGCTACCATTAGGGAATTTGCCTTGATAGATCCAAACCTTTCTGGAATACAGTACATTCTTCTCTTAAGTGCTGCAACCTTTGAGACATGATAGAGAAATTTCTGTTTGAAAAAATTAATCCTGATAAATCCTTTTTCATTGTGAAAAGAGATTTTTATGTTTATTGTACTTCAGGATCACAAGATGGATATTACTCTAAGAACAGGCTTTGTTAGCTACATGAGAAAGTTCTATTGTATAACCAATGGTGCAGAGCCAGGGTAAACTGCCTAGGGGGGCTTTTGCTTCAAATTAACTAAAGCCTGAGGACAATAACAGATCATAAGACCTGACTCCTCCTCATGCTAGTAAATTACATATTACAGAAATGACCTGTAACATGTCTAAAGCTTCCAGTTAAAGCAAGAACGTTAGACCTTAAAAAGGACTGCCATGCTGTTGGTAGAGAACAGGAAAGATGAGACCTGAAAGCCTTGCAAGATTAGGAATTTACTTTAGATATACCAAGATAATCCCAGAAAAGATACCATATAAAAAGTCAAGAGCAAATATGTAGCTCCATGGATCATGGCTCTAAAGGTTTTTAGAGTTGTGTATCTCTTGGATGGATTCCTCGGTGTCTGCTACAATGTCTGCCACAGAGAAAGTTCTCGCTGGTGAATGCAACTTCTGCCACTGCATTAACTCAGTTGCCCAAAACCCATGGAGGCTTAATGTCTCTCACACTATGATTTGCCTGTCATTTCACTAAAATTAGCCAAAAACGTCTGAGCTTATTGGAGACCAAAACCAGACAAGACTACATAAACCTTGTTTTCTTGAGAAAGTGGACTAAAATATTGTTAAAAGTGCCTGGTAGTCTGACCCGTGAAAAAAAACTTAGCCGAGGCAATCAAGATCACTGGGTACATATTAGTAAGACATACGATCAAGGCATTTGAGAGGGGCCTCTGTACCATCTCACAGCTTGCTTTCCCTGTTCAGTGTGCTATCTACAAATCTAAGTTATCTTGGATGTTTCAGAGAAAGAAAAACAAAAATGCCAGAAACCAAGTTAAGCATGAGAGGAAGAAGAATTACTTCAGGCACATGACTGAAGTCCTGACACATGACAATTAATTGCAGTCAATATTTCAATGTGGAGACAGAAGAGTTTCATTCACGTTCAGAACTTGTGAAGAAGGGGAATGAGCACAGCTGCTCAGATCCTCCATACCTACCAAAGCAAGAACCATCATTTTATCTTCTTTCCAATATGAGTTATAAACTTGTCTAAGGGATTCCAATAGCCAGTAAGATCATTACGTCACTCTGCAGCCCTAGGCTCCTGTTGAAATCAAAAAGCCCATCCTTCTCCCTTGCCCTACTGTAACATATCTCGTATCTTCATATTCAAAAACATCTAGATACAATAAAACTCTATCCAGCCTTATTGATAGAAAAAAAGCACATTGAATTCTATAAGATTCACGTAGCTTCTCTTCTGCCTGATCTATGTAGCCCACTGTTTGAATGCTCCTTTCTATTAATTTCTGTTTTACACGGACAACCAGCACCATATTTTAGTGGCAAGTGTTACAGGCAATTCACTTCCATTGTTTCTACGTGAAAATTTCTTGTGTTCATTCCAGGATGGCAACTCATCTTTTCCCAGAGCATTGCACTGAAAGCAAATGTTGAGGTGACTAACTGCAATGTATTAAAGAAAGAAACAAAGCAAAACCAAAAAACAAACCAAGTGTTTCCACACACCCTTTTGCACAGTTTAACATTGCAGGTTTATAAGCTGATTAAAGTATAATTCACGTAGCACATTCTTGTTCAGACAAGCCCTTCTCGAGTCCATGACTTCAGAACAATACAAGTCACAGTGAGCAAATAACAAACTGAAGCAAGATTCAAACCTGCAGAAAGCATGTCTGCCAGCATCATTCCATGCATTATCACCAGGTGCTCTGCAAACCAACATACCTAATTTTCAGTTATGAAAATCTTTACAGCAGTTACCAAAGTCCCACTGCACTCGAGAATCTGAACTTTATTCGGCATTCCTCTGGTTTGGAATCTATCCCAAGTACTTATACACCATTCACTATATCAGTATCCAAGAGTTCTCCCACCCCAAAAGCTTTCATCTTAAAATGTCTCTGAGAGTAACAGAAGAGTCATGCCAGTGGAAACGCTGGCACAGAAAAGGCTATCTGGCATAAGCTTGCAAATAGGAACAACAAATTTGAACCTAACACACAAGGTGGGGCCATGGCGGCAGGACACAGTAACAGAGGCAAGAAAACAAGAAAATCAAGGCACAGGCTGTACAGCAGCACTCCAGGTGCGTGAGCTGAGGAGCTGTGTAATATTGCTGTGCTGCAGATTTCTTAGGGCTTTGGAGGCAAGACATGGGAAAAGATCTTTTCTTTCAGCTCAGTTAGAGCAACACTGAACAGTTTAATTGTCTGAGCTGTAAAACAGTCCTTTTGTCAAAACCACTTCATACTAATTACTTGCCTGCCAAAAATACATTGCTCATTCCATTCTTTGTCAGATGTAATTGATGCAAATTCAGTTTTATACCAAAGTATTTGTTGTCTATATTTTGTGACATCTCAGTTTGACAGCATGCTATTAAATGACAAGTGCTATGGTATAAAAAGAATAGTTATAATGAGCATTCATAACTTTTGTATAAACTTATATCTAATGCCTTATATTTTAGAGGACATGAAAGTATTCTTTCACGTTCCTCCTAGCAAACAGGTCTGAGCCAGGTAAGTAGTCAGAGTCACTGCCACAACTTGTCAAGCAGAGGTTAATGGACTCAAGGGCACAGGAATGCCTTCTTGCACTCAGCCGACTGCTGCTATGAGGGTGGTCACTTGGGAAAGCGTACTGTGATAATCGCTAAGCTTTTTTGTCTCAGTATGTCAGTACAGTGTATCCATTCATGCTTGCCTAGAACTTACTGCGCTGTTCAGGGCATTGCGGGCATGTTTCTCATATAGCGTGCTGCCTTCCTTTCAGTTATTCTGGGGCTGGCATGCCCTTAATTTTTTCTAGGCCTCTTCCTAATCTCTCTGTAGCTATTCCTGTCCCATGATTTCAGACCTTAATCTTTTTCTAACACCCACATAGATTTTAAAATGTTCCACTTGGCACTTGCCATCTTTTGAAGAATTCTCACCTGCACTGCCTACAGCCTTCTCACGTCTGTTTTATTTTATGCCCCACCTTCCACTCCAGAGACTAATACTATTAGTTCACTGTCTGGATAAAGCTTCACTTTGATATCAAATGAAATGTTTTATTATACTGTAATTTTGTCACTTTCCCTGCAGTGCTTAACAGTTAAGAGGTATCTCTTTTTAAACTCAGTGTTAGCTGAACCATCAGAGCTTATCGAACCCCCTGGGTGCATCCATGGGTCTTTCTTATTCTGTTATTTCTTGGCTGAGGCATTTCAATATTCTGTATTTTTTTCCTAGTTGCAACCACTTGATCTTCTTGACACTTATATTAAGTATAGTAATCCAACTACATGGATTTACTGTCCAAGTTGAATCCAGTGTTCTAAGAATTATCACAATCAATTTAATGTGTCAACCAGTTATACTCAGAGATTGTCCACCTTTGATAACTGGAATAGAAGGCTAGAAAGGGAGGAGAGTATAAGCCAAGTTCCTAGCTGGTGGAGGGATTTCATGAAGCGAGGGGGTGTTTGTATGAGAACCCTTCGTGATTTTTGTATTTGTAGATAACATTACTGTAGATACAAGTAATCACTCAAATATTTGTGTTTGTAACTTTACTAAATGTGATGTGACTGCAATTATTCAGCTTCTGTTACGTCTTATTAATTGTGACAATCTAATTATACATTGAGTCAAGATTTATTGTCTACTCCCATCAGAATGTAGTAGTTTCTTCACCAATGTAAGATACAACACAATGACCTGTGTCAGCTGCTAGAACAAGTCCAAAACCATGGACACAAAACTCTAATCACCATTCAGCATGATACAGAAAGAGATACACCATGTCCTGGAAAGAGTGAAGAAAGATGCAGAACACCATTAGTGGGAAACTCTTCTTGACTGGTCACCGACAGCAATGGCAGTTTTTAATTGCATGTTGCACCCAGTTGTGATTTGACTAACTTTAACATTAATGTGTTGATTGCTTATAATACTGTATATGAAGGTTTGGTGCATGATAAAACAAATAACTGAACTCCAACCATTCAAAACAGACAAGCTAATACACAGCAAATAGCAATACTTCACTATCTGCTTACCGTGGACCTGTAAGCGCATAAATCATCAATATACTATTTACGGCACAGAGGCAAGAGGTGACCGTACCACCACCCTGTAAGAAAAAGATGAATTGACTATAGTCACAGAGTGGAGTGTGACGGTGTGTTCCCTCCACCCAGGTGCCATCCTGATCTTTATCTCCTGTAACTCCACCCAAGCGATAACCACCAGTGATGGTCATAATGGGTACATGTAGTTGTGATGGCGGCATCCAGAGCTCAACGCGGTTTCAGGGAGACAGATAACAACACAATAGCCGAGGCCTAACTGGAGCAATGCTGGTATTGTGGTCAATGTGCAAATATGACTATAGTTCAATCATCTTACCCCCATAAAGAGTGAACAGCCCAAGAGCCCTTTGAGCTCTCCTGAATGGCAGCGGGCTACATGCCAGGATCTCCCCTTGAGTAAGGACGCCCTCAAGGTTACTCCTCAAGGTTCAGAGATTCCTTGCTGCAACAGATCCTCAGCAAGTGACTAATAGCATGCTGAACTTTGTAGTCTTAGCAAAGTGATACAAAGGATTGATTGTGCACATATAATCCTTTAGACATAAACCGTTGACCAAGTCTGGGTTTAGGATCGGATCCAGTCATACCTAGACTCCTCTCTGAGAAGGAGTTTAGAAAGCAAGGGGGTCCTTTCTGAACCTCATGACTCAAAAGGCAGGTCTTGCTGGCAGTTTTGTCTGACCCTGTCCTCTATGCAGGAAATAACCAAGTGTGCCTTGCCATCTCGAATCTTGTTAAAACACTGTCACATTTACCATCAAACTTTGTTAAATCCCTGCTTCGTATCAATAAATGTATTGCTGCTTCTCTCTACAAGTGAAGTGCATCGCTCCTTCTGTGACAGGGGCTGAGAACACGGCACAATAGAGAGTTACATTTTTTGTTTTAGAAAATGAGGAGGTACACATCTGATAACTAGAAGAAACAACAGCTGCTGCTGTTGCCAGTGAGAAGAATATCTATGCAATCTGAGTTTCAGGTTTCTCTATTAGCTTATCCAGCATCACATTCTCTAACTTGAAGAGTACGGTGAAAATCCAGGTCCTAATATCACATCAGATAACGTCATATCACACCCAACTTTTCAGCTGTTACTTGGTTTTCCCTTTCATGGTTCTAGTGCCCCTGCAGCTATTTCTTATAGTTTTTTTATAGCAGTAGTGATCTTACGGAGAAAACACCCTATTGCTTTGTTACTTCTACAACACATCCCTCTGGACTTTAAGTGCATCCAGAGAAACAATAAAGATAGCAAACACCTTAATCTTCATTCTCACTTTTAATGCCATTCATGGGTCAAATCATGATGTTGCATTGTCTCACACCTGCCCCCTCTATAAAACCAATCCTAACTCCTTGATAATAACTTTCGTAACTTTTTAAAAGTAATAATACTGAACTATAAAGATAGACACCTGTATAATTTACATCAGCAGAAACACTTTCCCCAGTTAGTACACATACTGACTTTATCTAGCCACCCAATACTACTTCCTGTTTACATCTTTTATTACCTGAATCCTTTATAGATTCTTTTTTTTTTTCCAAAGGTGTTATGTTTCCTATACTCCAGTAGTCAGGTTCCATTGCTGCATTAAAAGAATTTTCAGCCTCCGTCAGACAGAGATAATTTGGGCTTCTGGTTTCATCACAGGAAACAGTGGGTTTTACGGAGAAGGATTAAAGCCAAATACACAAGCAGGTACATATGATCGAATGCTTTGCTAATGTTTATCTAGTTGGCTTTTAACAATTCAGCGGTTATGTTCTTGCCCTGTTTTTAACTTCCCCTTTGCTCTTTCTATTCTTTCTTCTGACAGTGGAGCAGTATTGGCAGCTGTTCCGTGCGCAGACTGCTCTGTTCATCTAGCTGCACAGCTGTAATTCCCCTTCACCTCACAGAAAAGTCTGGCTTTTTGTCAAAATAGCAACTCCTTTAATATTCAGAGGAAGTCTTTCTTAGCCATTTGCATCACTGACTAACAAAAGTTTGTATAGAGTCTAACTTTTTGTATAATGTTTTAACATCTTGGTTTCTTTCTTGTCTCCTCTGGTCTGCTGAGCATCAGCTTCCCAGCGTCAGCTTTGGTGGACAAAACTTCCATTTCTTTGCAGCTTTGTACAATGTTTGGGAATTTTCACTTCTTCAGGAATGCTCTTTGCTTATTATTTGTGTGCTTTCTTCCCCAACTGCTTCCTTTGTTATATTTTGTGTTGGACTGTATGTTTTTATAACAATGCATGCGTTGAGAGCAATGAGTTAGGCTTTAACAAGTTAGTACTCAAAATGGCTGTGTGATGCTGGTGGTAAAACAGGCTTTACCCTCATTGTACGGGGAGGCAGCGCAGGTGTTGAACTAAGTCTGCAAGGTGATGAGACAGACCCTGCATGGAGTGGATAGTGGCAGCAGAATGAGAATTTGGAACTCCCTGGCTGCCAGCTGCCTGCTTGCTCTGACAAGCCACGGTGCTTTCCAGCTACGCTGGATTACCCTAGGGAGACTGAATGGCAGTGTTAAATTGTGTAGAGTTAAAGCAACCATGGGCCAATTACCTTCAGCTGCCAAACCTTTCAGTACAGCACTTCCTATCAGCACCAGTGCACACGTTAGCAAGTTCCCAGGAAGGAGGTAGAGATAGATCTCTTCGCATGCTATCCCCTAAAAGACAAAGGGCGGTGGGAGGTGGGCAGTTAGAGCACTCCGAGTACCTCATAACCCCAGATAAGAAATGAACCTCAAAAGTTAATCTGAAAAGGAAGGTTCTTAAAGTCATTTTGACCCCTGCAGAATACACCTGTGGTGGTGCAAACCTCCCCCCTCTTTTGTCCACTCAGTACTTGGTGTGATTCCCCATCCCTGGGCCGCATACCAACATAGGAGATGTCAGGCATGAATTGCAAAAGATAAAGGACCAGAGCGTTAAGGCATTCCCTTAATGCGCCTGACTCTTGCTTCCCCTATCACTTGGGAATATCATTCCCTGACAGCCCAGCACATCTGTACCTGAATCATGGCCCAAAAGGAGTTGGTACCAGAACTGGCAGATCTAGCAAGTTTTGGACTTGCACAACTGGTGAAAAGCACCAGAATATTCCATCATCTGAGCTTGACCAGAGTGGAAAAATACCTGATGAAAGTCAATTATCTTGGATCCTATAAGTAGTGATTCTAGTATAGACCCTTTGAGCTCTTTTGGATCACAGTGGGCTGTGGCCAGTATCTCCCCCACGTCAGGACGCTGTCTCAGGTAAACACCTCGAGGACTGGAAGGCCAGGGCGAGACAGTCCCTCTTGAGCCTCAATTATTGCCCACTGAGGAATGCCAATGTAGAGTGAGTATTTACTCTGACTCGAAAAGGGAGATTTTAACTATAGGCTAGCCTCTCTTTCATCCATCTCTCCATTTATATGTTTGTATGCATTAGCTTTATGGATGTGGATGTTCTTCCATTTTCCATGCACGTGTGGGAGTTAGAAGGGGTACCCTCCGACTCGATAAAGTCATGAGATATTGAGAGATATTTGATCTCAGCAGTTATAAACTGTGGTGTGTGCGTGTGTGTGCGCTCAGATGCTTTGTTTATATGTATATACATTAATCTGAGATCTGTGCTTTGCTCTCATATGTGTATGTATTGGTTTGTGATACCTTATAGTAAGGTTAGTGTGAATCTTATCATCTTGGAATCTATAATCAAGTCGCTGCTCATTTATTTAATTAAATCACTTTGCAAATCTTTAAATCAGTTAATGATTAAGTGCTGCTAAAACTCAGTCTCTTGATCTGCCTCAAATCACTAATAAAACTGAACTGCTAAATCATAACTGTGTCTGATACTTCCATCCTGCAACGACAGCACAGTCACTTCTAACTGAAAGCATCAAATATGGTTTATAGTAGAAATTGTAGTTCCATTTCACAGCTAAAGTTTTGTCTCTCAGTAATGCAAAATGGACAAGTAATTAGCCTGCCCTTTTTTAAATTGAAAGGTATTTACTAGGCAATTGCTTCATTTAATTAAAAACGACAATGTTAAAAAAAATAAAAGAAGAAAAGAATTAGTCTTAAAAGTTTTTTTGTTGAACACCTGTTTCCCAAAGAAAACAAACCCCTGAAAATGAGATCAAATCAACCAGAATTTTGTTTTGTAATGTTAAGAAGTCGAATGTTCTCACACAGTACTTGAAAAAAATTGACCACTTGTGAGCAAAGACTTAGTAGGCAGAAGTAGCCTACAGAACGAAAATACAAAATAGATCCTGTTATTCCTGGCTGCATGTGTTTGTGCTGCAGACTGGAAAACCACAGCTAGCTGTAACTGGCCAGCTTGAGAAATTCCAGAATTCCAGTAATTCCAGAAATCATTTTGGTGGCTGGTCATATTCCAGGGTAGATTTCTGAGATCAAAACTGTAGACTACTATATTAAATACAGTTGTAAATTGACAGGCAGCCACTCAGCAAGATGATCCTATATTAAATGATTTGATAGCAGGTTACTTGCAAAAATGGGTAACAAAGCAGTAGGATAAGGAGAAAAAAAAAAAAAAGGACCCGTGATCATGACCAATGATGTTGGATGCCCAAGTTCTCCAGGTGCATTAAGAAAGGCTGTTTTCAGTGTTCAGCTGATCTGGTAGATGAGCCTGAAAATAATCTGGTATGGTCATTTGTAGAATCTGTGAAGTCCTTAATTCAAAATACAGTTTCAAATATTAAGCAACTAATAGGCCAGTGATATAGGCAGCTCCTGAGAAGAGAAGTTTTAGACTATGCACTCTGGAAGGGAAGGACTGGCATTCCAAAAAGCTCAAAAAAATACTGATCTTGAGAGTCAGGCCACTGAAAAATGCACTTACTTATTAGCTACTTTGAAGACACTTGAATTTGCAGAATTGGTAAGGGATTTCCTGTTTTACGTTTAAGTCACAAAAGTGTTATTCCAGTCAGAAAATAGCATAAGAGTTTGTTCAAGACTTGCTGTGCAGAAAGTCTACTACAAGCACAAACATTATTGCTTTCTCCAGCAACATCTTCGGGGATACTTGCAACGAATGTCCTGATTAATCTGTTGTGAATTCTATAAGAAATTTAACAGTGACAGAAACCTGAAAAATTCCTGTTCATTTTGGGGATATCGTTTGGATCAAACCACGCTCAGGCATAAATGGGAGGAAAAGGCTAACTCTTCACCCAAAGAGCATTACATCCTTTCTCATTCCTCCCACCGTAAATCAAGGAAAGAGTTATCTGACTCCTACTTTGAGACCTCTGTACCCAGTGGTAGTTACAGATACGTCAAAAGGTAAGTATGCTTGACAGAAAAGGAGCTTCAGGGAAAGCAGTCAGCTGTATCCTGACATGTGTCAGATCCCTTATAAAACTCTTGGGTATGCCAGATCTATGCATTAATTACCTGCAACGGACACCTGCTTCTCAGAGGTTCCAGCCTCCTTCCCTATCACTCTCTCCACAGATTTTTCAACAGGCCAAGTGAAGGAAAACAGAAATAATTGTACCTGCTGTTATGTTGTTTCTCATCATAACAGTCCAACAAGGAACAAGAGCTTTCCTATGAACCAACTACCACATGTAAACAGGATAAGCTGCTGAGCGGACACTGCCAGCAAAATCAGTTTGCTTGAGGGAATGACAATGTCAGAAAGTCAAAAGGAATATAAAATGCCTAGACTTAAATACAGCCTGACCAACACTGAATCTCTCCAGGTATTTCATTTAGAGAAATCGCTCACAATATTAGCCTTGGCTTACTATTTCATGTAGAGGTGCCAGCCAGGAAGTCCAAAGAGCTATACTTTGCATAACGAAAAATCCACCTTTTGTATCCTTACACCCTGAAGCTCTGCTTCCCTTTCAGTTTAGATAGGCTGGGTAGAGATGGAGGAGTTTCATAGATGGGCTTTCAAGATGGTTATGCAGATCTTCAAGGAGATAGCTTCAAAGCTGGCTCTTGTTAAGAGGCAGAACGTTTGGTGTCAAACAGAGCATTATAGTACTGAAGAGTTTCCAAGGTGCAAGCCTCTTGAATTCATTAGAAAAATAATCCCCACTGCTGGAAAGAAGACAAACTGTTGCTTTTTCTAGTGCTGCAAAGAAGATAAGACTGGTGGTTTTACAACTCTGTGATTGGGTAAAAAATGCCACTGCTTACAGCAATTAATCTACTGCCAGTCCCACTTTGTCCAGGAAGATGGAACAGATTATCCCAGGAATCTTCATTTACCTCAGCAGCTTTTTGAAATTTATTTTTTAAATGTCATAACAGCAAGAGGTGAAATAGTAGAGTTATGCATTATGGAGCTGCTTCCACTGTGGGAGCAAAGCATACAAAATAAGGGAAAGATTCTACATAGCTCAATGCAAGTTTAGGACAGAGCCAGTCTTGGCATCATCATTCTGAAAGCACAAGATTTTCCTTGTCCAGCATCAGAGGCATGACTTCTCTCTTCTCAGAAATTGTTCAGTCTATGAAGGTAGAGCTAGACTCAAGTTGCTCAGCATTTCCCAGTACCAGACATCAGGGAAACAGCTGTCAATTTACACCAGTTAATAATAAAGGACCCATGGATTCATTCGCTGCTCTGTCCCTCATACCTTACAGCTTGCAAGTGATTCTTTGGAAAGGTCGCTTAATCCTCCTACCTTTCAAAGTACAATTGACTCCACAGAGCAATTGAGAGGGGTTAATTAAGAAGTCCTATGCAAGCATTCAGCTATTTTTGAGTCTTAAATGCACATTCACCTTCAAAGTTATTTCAAATGCAGAAATATCCTGAGCCGGAATTTAAGCATGATATTTTGATAAACCACCCAGCCCTTTCTTCTGGCATCATTCACGCAGAGGAAAAGCAATCTTTATTTCATAACCTCCATGGAAGGGCAGTGTTGCTCAAGCGCAGGCCAGCTCTGACACCACTTACTCTCAGCTAGACATGGGGCAATGTCCAGCCCCATGAAATTTGCCCTCTGACACTCTCAAATCCTGTAACCCCTGCACGTGCTCCCTAGATCTCAAGAAAGGTCTCAAGCTGCACTCAGACACTGAATTTTCATGCCCAGTGCTGGGGTTTGAGTAAGCTTATTATTTCAAGAGGATTAACTTGGTATTAGTATTAAGATTGTGATTACTCCCCTTAGATAATCTTCCTTTTCAGTATGCTTAGTTTCTGTTTGTGGATTAGTCTTTCTTTATTACTGTTGTTGCTGCTATGGACAGTGCTATTTAATTATTTTTATTAAGTGTCCATCTCAAAGGTCCAGAGAAAACTACAATAAAAAAATAACACAATAATATTAAATCCATATACTATTGGGAGCACATGATACAAATTGGGTTTATGTCAGAACATAAACCAGCAGGATACTAACAACAATTAAATTCTGTGATTCTTTTCTAGACTCTCCAACATAAATTAGCACCAGGGAAACTATTAAATACAGGGTTAATTAATAAGTACAGTTCTACCAGTCTGGGTATTATAGTTGGTGCAAGCTACATCTGACAGCTATTGGTTTACTGGCAGAGGACGAGAGGAATGCAGTCCCTTTTCCTGCCTTCCACCACTAGGCACAGTACAAACCTGGTTATGAAATATGGGCAACTAGTTTGAGATGAGAAAATGGTCTTATGAAAGCAAAGTTCAGAAGACATTGACTGATCCATTTCATGAGATTTACAGTTTGTTCTCTTCCCTTCCTGTTAAAATTCAGGATCCATAAAATTCAAATATCATCCCCATCCCCCCCTACATTCAAGTACTGAAAAGGTACTCCAAGGTTTGCAAATTCAGCACAATGTATATTTGTTAATCAATAATCCATATGGAAACTGTAAATTCTCATACAAGCTTCTGGACAACTCTACAAGACATTTTGTAAAAGCCTACAGCTATATGAACTTTTCACCCTTCATTCCCCCAACTTTTAAATGAGTATATCAATTTTAGCACAACATATTTTCCATGTTAATTCTTCTACGTAACCTTTGAATGCTCTATACCGAAACTTTGTATTCACCCTATTTTATGGCATATGGCGATTCCTTTCTACTATCATAATACAATCTGAGAGGAAGCGAATACAAACTTACTTTCATGAATGCTGAGAAATTAGGGAACAGAGCTTGACAGAAAAGCACTAACTACAACACAACTCATGCTAAATTGCAAGAACTCATTATGCTTGGTCTTTAAAAAAAAAGCCACCTTAAATACAGAAGAAAAGCCAGATTAGCAGAACTGTGCTCAAATGCCCACAGATCGTACCTGTTCTGTGCAGTTTCATGCTCTTTGATGGAGACAGTCTTAAATCATCATACAAACACACTTCCCTGTGAGGAACAGAAAAGTCATCATAGCACTTTGATGAAAGGAGTCCTGATTTCGGTACTTGTGTCACATTTGTGTAAGGTGCTCCCTTCAGCTTTCTCTGATACTTTTTTTTTGGCAGGAGAGGAAGGGGGGCAGGAGAGGGGGGAAATTCAGCAATCTTATTTATTTGGTGTAGTTACACTCCTGGGAGTAATTACATCTAATCAGTCTCTTCACCATGGAAATCCATCCTACAAATGCTTGAAAAAGAAGTGGAGAGGACTATAATACCCAAAAAGTGCCTGTTAAACCACTGCCACTTAGTTTGGTTTGTGGCTAAACAGAAAGTCATACACAGGCAGGGTGATGGGTCTTTGTATTATTCATTATCAAGTGTATGGTCATAAAAAAACCAATGCCTTCAACAACTCAGAAATAGGGAAGCAGCTTTTAGAAGTTAAAGTTGTTATGTATCAATTTCAAAATCAATGCTGTGAAAACAAAAATTTATGAAACAATGACAATATTTCCTTCTGTTACAAAACATCAACACAGACTGAACAAGAGGAAAACTTCATCCCAGTGTTGGACACTATGACCAAGTCAAGTCACTTAGCACCTGGCCTCACAATCCAGTTTGTTTCAGCATCGTTTCTGCAGGCTTTTTGGTACAAGTGCTCTCCCTTTTTTATACATAAGTTTAAAGTGGTAGGCAAAGAAGGATCTTAATTTCTGACTGGAGTGTCAGTAGGACTTATCACAATACAAACAAAAGTAGCTGAATTATCTTGAGGAAAGTATGGTGGCTTATTCCTCTGGAGTTCATGTGATGATTTAGTTACATTTTATCTAATGTTGGCACGCTTGAAACCCAGAGCCAAAGAATTTTCAACTGGATACTGCTCAGACATGGGTACAAATAGAGGGATTTTTTTATAGTCCCCTTTTGTGGACTCAACAGACACTTATATCAGACTCAGCTGGCCATCACATATCCAGGTTAACATCCATGCAGCTCTAGAGTTTTTATATGCCTATGGCTTATATTAGCAGAACCTCTACGCCCACAGGTTCTGGAAATTCTGAATTTACATGTTTTAATCCTGAGAAATGACACCATACTGTAAATAAAAATCCTAGTCCCAGAAAAATAAAGAGAAAATTCTATATGGGAAGAGTCAGGTTTTACAGTTAAGAATAAACTATCAGAAAATGCTGCCCTGAAGGGAAGCAGCAGTTGATACAGAATACTAGAGACTCTGGGAAACAAAGGGGAGTAAAAGGACCCAAAGATAGCACTGACATTACAAACTGTCAAAACTCGGTAGCTGCACTGCACAAAGACAGCAGTTGCTAAAGTGAATAACTTTCTCTGTTGACAGGTGACTTCCTGAAGAACATGTTAGCATCTCATAAGGACAGCTTTCTTTTCCAATCTCCTTGTTTTCCTTCAGTCTCCCCCTCTTTTTTACTCTGCTAAATCATTGGGGGGGGGGGGTGTAGGCAGGAATAAAACAGTCAAGAGAACATACTAGTTGTATGTGTTCTTACCTTTCTTTTTTACCCTTGGAGAATATTTATATAAAAGAGGTTTCTCTTTGTTCCAATAATGGCAGCAATGCAATAAAAGTATACAATGGTTCTACTCTGTCAAACACAGTGTAATGTATTCCCATTCTAAAAGGCTCCCTGCTTACAGTTCTCCACAAAGTCTTTGCTAACGCTATCCATTTCATAGAGACCGTTAAAACTCTTGATTGTCAAAGCATAGAGAACGTTCAAATATAGTGTTTGTTCTTAACTAAAAATAATGTTTAACAGCTTAGGTTATTGTGTGGTTCCATTACTGCCGGTCAAATCTTTACATCCCTACTCACAAGATAACTCATTAAAAGCCATGATATATTTACATTTAAGCTTCAAAAGTAAAAGATGAAATTCTGATGCCCTTAGTAAATTGTTCTTCACACTTTATTCAAGAAAGACACCTATACATATGTGCAGAAGAAAAAAAATCTGAAACAAGAATTAAATAAAACAGAGGAACCACTACAGAAACTCCTACTTCCTTAAAAACCATTCTAATTTTGCCCCTCCCTATTCTTACTTACTGATCTGAAACCAAAGTAAATGTGGCTTAAAATGAAGGAGAGTCCACGCAGCCTTTTACAAAGACTTACCTATACTGGTTAAAGCAGAGCTCATGTTGGGCAATACAACCCGTGTGGGAATGAATGCTCAGGAAGGCCTGTACTCTATTCACGAAATGTCCGATTTGAAAGTGAATGCAGCACCTGAGGAAAAGAACTTGCTGGCTACACAATTTCAGCAACATCGGGAACCTGCTTGGTTCCATTCGTGTGCATGTTTAAGCCCACACTGACACCACCACCACAATTCGGGAAGGAGGTTTAGTTCCACCGACAACTCACCTCTCTCTATCTGGTAGGCTCCTGTTTTGTCCTATCCTGGAACCTGATTTTTATCTCTGACCCACTTAGGTCCTAAAAATTACTTGATTGCTTTGTGCCATGCTAGTAAGTTTGTGCATTGGTCTCCCTTAGCGTAGGCTAGCAGGGATGAGGAATCAGGTGCTCCCGTACAAGAAGTTATATTCGCATTTTACAAGGAAACATTACCATTAGCGGGTTATTAGGGCTTACGCACCGAAAAGTAATAAAAAGTATATATAGAATAATGTTGGACCACATTTAGAGCAGCTTAGTTAGTGCAAAGAAATGCAACTTCAATCGTTTATTCAGGAAAAGCTGTCAGGAAAGAAAATACTTCACTATATCCACCATTAGCAAGTATCTTTTAACCAGCTCTGCTTGACAGCAGCTATAGAATACTGGGGATATTTTTGTTGCCATTCTTTATTCCTTTAAGGGAACCAGTAAGCTCAGAATGCATCCTGTCCCAGTCTTCCCTGCTTTTAACACCCCAAAACAAGAGTGAATTTTCTTGCAACATATTTGTTTCAGCTTGTGACAGCTGAGTAGCAACATGGAATGTGACCCCCTGTGCTACACTTCCCATCCAAACACCCTTTCCAGACCATTTCTGCTGCAGATCATTTGTTTTCTGAAAGATTCACTACCTGCAGCATTCCAGAAAGATTCAGGTGGACATTAGGAAAATCTTTCCAAGATTAAAAATAGGAAGTCACTGGGATAAATTTGCCTGGATTTTTTTGGGTGGAGTGAGGAGGGAGGGTGCATTGGTTTTTCTTCCTTCTGGAATCTCATGGGTATGCCAGAAAGTTAAACACGACTCAGGAGTGAAACGGGGAGGGAGATGGCCTCTCTAAGTCCCAGTTTTCTATGATTCAATATGCTCTCCCATCAAAATGAGAATTTGTTCAAGGACGATTATCAGCTTCTTAGGAAGAATAAAAATAGGCCCAATGTGCAAAAATCAGATCCATAATTTACATACTGCAAAAGGTAAAGTGGACAAAGATTCAGAAATCTGGATTCAGGGAGCTAGCTCTAAGAAAACTTCACTGTTATATAATATTAAATGCTACAAATACTAGTAACAATTCAATGAAAAACCTGGAAGTTGCAGGTAATGGACACATTTTTATGGCCTAGAACCAAGTAGGTAGAAAATCAAACCATTCCCAGTGGCCCTAGATATAAATGATGAATGAGCTGTAATAATCAACTTACAAGTGCAAATCAGGTTAATTAAAAATAAACTTTACTAGATTACAACACTGAACACATCCCTTTTCTTAATTCAAGTACAGATGAATGGATACAGCAAATTTGATCTATATGCATTCACGGGGTTAATTAAAAGTCAGGCATTCATCTGCAGAACCAGACGGAATTTTTTATTTCTACAAGGGCTGTTGGCAACTCAGGATTAAGAAAAAGATGAAGAAGAAAAAAAAGCATCTGATCTCTGTTGAAGTTAAAAGGTTCTTTACACCAGGAAATCTAAAACACCGCTGACGTGAGAAATGTTGACTCACAAGCAAAGGAGAATTAAAGCCTGGTAATGTTGCCTGTCCTCTGCGCTGTCTTTTTTTCCTGTGGAGATTACCATGTCTATGGTATGGGCTTCAATATGCCGAAGTAGCCTAATACCAAAGCCATTTTACCTTTCATACGCTGAGCTACAAACTGCAGGGGTTCAGCTGCATCACACACAACTGAGACAGCCCGGTCAAAGGGACCGGCAGCTAGACGCAGTGCCCTCATCGGCCCCTCTGCATTTATGGGCTGCTGCTGAAACACGTCACTATTGTCCACTTGAGGAAAATCTGTGCCCAAAACTCAGCCTTTTAGCTGTAAGCAGTCTTCTTGCCAGGATGCCGCAACTTGTCTTTGCAGAGACGCCAGCACGCAGTTGAAGCAAATTTACTACACTTTGTTCTTATTTCTGCACCACGTGCATTTGCCTGCAGGCACGAACTCATTCCTGAATTAGTTTATTATCAGTGTCTTGCTTAGGAAAGTCAGCAGCACTGGATGCAAAATGACTAATTAAATCTGTACCTAATTTTTAAGATGTTCTTGTTGGCAGAGGCTTTCAATACACCTTCAGAAGATTCTCTCTCAGCTTTCCAGGAACGTTCTTTTAAGAGATGACAAATGATGCATTCCCTAATGTGCTACATAACCTCTACATACAGGAACTGTGTGTCAGGAAAAATGGTAAGCAGACCTCCTCTATGTGGGGAAGCCCATAAATCACCTTGTTCGGCAAAAATTGAAGTACAGCCATGTCTTAACTGGCCTCACAGAGGCTCTTCAAGTGAAACCTGATCCAACAGAGGCAGCAATTTTTTAAATAATGCTTCTGCCTCCTTCCCCCCCTAAGTGCACGAAATAGTAATTTAGATGCAAGAAAACACAACCTGTATGATGAAATGTTTTTCAAGAATGCTTCCTCCATAACAGTTTTGACAAACATGGTGGTGTGCACTCACATTGATGGGCTCCAAGGCAGTGCCAAGGAGAACATCTGAACATCGCTGGACAAAGAGGCTGAAGATGGGTGGATAAACTGTGCTGCTACCTAGGGACCATCAATTGCCTTCAGTCCAAGCAGCTTAGTGCCACAGCCAAAATGGGAAAACTCACATCTAGAACTGGACAAGGTCCATTCTTGCTGGATTTCTGCCATTACAATGTGAAAGGATGCTCAAAGTGCACGAGAACTGGAGATCTACATGAGGTGTATCCAGTGCAAGAGCAAGAAGCTGGCATCTGTAAATTCTATCCCAAGCTTAGTTATTTCAGTGGACTATGAAATACAGTCAAGGATGATGAGGGCTCTGTTCTGACAAGGCTACAAAGCCTATGGTGGCTTATTCATAAAGCTGAGATAATTAAGCAATAATTCCTTTTATATTTCAGCCACTAATTTACCTGTAAAATTAGCAATTAATTTAACATACCTGAGAATGCAGAAAACCAGTGCAAAATACGCTTCTTTAAAGTCACACATTTCACTTAAAGGAAAACTGTAGGGGAGTATAAAACTAATTCTAAGCACTATCACCAAGTACAAGAGAGGAATAAACTTTAATTATCTCACTGTTATAGCTTTTAATAAAGATTTATTAGCAATCAGTTAGCATGAGAGCAGGTTCCAAATCTTTCAATGCTGATGTTAGGACGAGGAAATGTAAAACCTATTTGACCGCAAGGGAAAGACGAGATTTTTAAATAAAACCATAGGTTCAGGATATCCTGCATATCCACAAGCTGAATTTTCTTTAAACAGAAAAAAAAGACATGTATAAGGCAACATAGCCTAACTGCAAGTACCTTAATCACACGTATACTTTAATTGTGTATTTCCCATTAGCAACCTAAAGTTGGTAACCTAAAGCTTAGTAACCTAAAGATAAATAAATAACTTGCATGTTTTTGCAGCACTTGTTTTGAGGGAGAGTCAAACTTTTTTGATTTGAACTTTATCATAATTGGGAGACAGATCAGATCACAGCTTCAGATAAAAATCTTTCCTCATCAGAAAGCACCTGACATTCGAAATCAACTTTGTCTCAGATTACATCAACTCAGCATTCAATGCTGAATTTCGAGTTATACAGAACTCATCACTTTGATGCCAAAACAAAATCACCCAGCTGGGTTCCTACTTACAGCAAGTGAGTGAGGCTGAAACTGTTTCGCAAACTTACTGTCGGTGTATTTTGGCATTAATAGACAACTCTTGCTGAAGACGCTCTGATTTCCCTTCCACTCCTGTCTTGCTTTTCTGTCAGATGAAGAAATATGCCACTGACGTACTCAGATTTGTAACCACAACTTTGTTTTGAAGGGAGCGAATGCACCTAAAATCTGAGTGAAAAGCCTTAGTTTTGTTCACATTTCGTGCACGTCAAAAAGAGAAGCTGCAGGAACCTACATAGTCTAGCCACTCTACCTGCAAAATCTATAAAGAAATGTGTTGCAATTTTTTCAGGTAACAGAATTATAAATATGTGAAGAAGTAAGCTATTTTGACATGCTTTAGATCGTGGGTTTACTTGAAACAGATTCTTATTTGCCTTTTGATATGGAATCATTTGGAACAGAAAGATGGAAGAGTTTGATTCAGTTTGGGTATGCCATGCTAGCTGAGATTTGATTATGAGTAGGAGAAGCAGGGGGGGGAAATTATTTAAGAATACGTTCTCCTCTTCCATCCTTTGGAAGTTTTAACATATATTTTAACACTTAAATTAAAATTTACTGTGTTTATATTATACTTGAATGCTCACTTGCAGTCTTATGCTGAGCAGTTCCATTTGAATCTTCCACAATGGTGAGACCTCCCAAAGTATCAGAGCATCACCAACTATTTTGCTATTATTAAGACACTGGACAAGGGTTCAGTGTCATTGCAGCCAGCTGGTTGGGAAAAGCAAGAGGAAGTTTATCTTCACCTCCTCCCGTTACTGTCTATTCCCCAGATGATTTGATCTTACTGGAAGGCTGGAGTTGTCCACCAAAAACTGGAGACAGCAGTATAAGGTCATATGGGAATCAGTCATAGGAAAAATCTTCGTCCCACCCACTCCCTCTCTGCAACACGCAGACCCACTCCGTGCACCTCTGTTCTGCTCCAGCACTTGGTGGAAAGAGTGGAGTGTGCTTTCAGATGGCAGAAGAGCGAAGATGGAGCATAACCCACCAGAGGTACCCTTACGAATCCTCTGTTGATTCGTGGAGAAGTGGAGAAGTGGAGAAGACATACAAGCAGCATTGTCCTCCTCTGAGAAGGAAATGGTCAAGTAAGAGGCAGAGAAGAGACAGGCAGTGAAAAGCAGGGACAAGAAATGGATATCCTGATAACACTGGCTGCAAGTGCCATTGCATATTGCTTAGAAATTTAGAGCTGCAGTACTTTATGTAGTGGCAGAATATCAATGCTGCCACACTCCACTGGCTTCCTAGGAGAAATTTGCTTAGTTTATACGACACTGGAATCTTCACTGACACTGGGGAGAGAGGTGTGTGAAGCAGGTGACAGACACGAAGATCCTGACTCTACTGCAGTTAAGGATGCCAAATTCAGACTTCAGGAGACTCTAGACTTTGTTCGTGGTTGAAACAGTTGGAATGACACTGGAATATACAAAAGATAGAAATACCTTAAAAAAATACATCTCCATCTAATTTTTTTCCAATACAAAGACATCTCAGCTCAGAGAGAGACAGCTAGGAACTGGAACACACTATTGGTCTGTCATTATTAATTATGCCCACTTCTGCTTCAGCACTAGAGAAGTGTGTGGCAGAACACTGGCAACAGTTTTTCTGTTTTAAAATAGCACTATACAATTTCACTAGGCTAAAGAGCTCAATAGCATTTAAAATACACACACATTCACATTTATTTCTTACAGTATTTCCTTGCCAGGCAAGTTTTTCTCAACTCTAATGAGGACTTCAGAAACAGTTACACAGTCTTTATGAATGCTTTACGCAGAGGGAAAATGCCAGGAAAGGTAAAGTAGTTAGGTCCTTGGTGTGAAATTAGCTGCTAGACTGCAGCCATGGAACAAAGGAGAAAGTAAAAGTTCTAGACAAAATTAATTGTCTCTCACATGCAGTGATCAAGGATATAAACTCCATAGCACCAGGTGACAGAAAATTTCAAGCTAGTGGAAGCAAAAAATATAACGATCATAACTGCTAACAACATGTCCATCTCTGTATGTGAAACTGAAGGCACGGAAATCACTGCCTTAATAATAGCTACTAAGGAGGAACGGTCAATACCAAACTACGCTATGTGTCAATTACCTGCTTAATTGTCCCATGTGTGTCACTATATACACCTTTTAAAGGGTTGCAAACAAATTTTTGCCAGTTGATTTCCTCAGCAAACAGACCTGTCTCTGCTCACAATGCATTTTTCCCTGGTTTTCACTGTCTTTTTATACAACGTAATAGTTAAATTTCATAGCTCAGGTGGCTGCTTCTTGAATTCTCCCTCCTCCATGGGTAAGGGCAAATTCTTCATTACTTATACTCGGTAATTGAAACATGCATCTCCACACTGTTGTCTGTTAAGTACAGCAACACATATTGATCCATAATTGAATTAAATGAGAGTCAATTTTGTTTTGTTTGTACAGATAAGTAGAATCGAGAACTCTTCTGAGAAAAGCAGCAAAGATTCTTAAAGGCTATGAGAAAAACAGTTAAATTGGCCCCTCGGGACACATTAGAGCTTCAGAAAATACTCTTGCGCTGCTAGACACAATAGGTTGTTTTAACAGATCTCTGCACAGGCTCCATGAATTTCTAGCTGTGCAGTCTCAAGCTGTTCTGTGCGTGGAGAGCACACAAAAACAAGGCTGCACCGACATGTACAATGTATTTTGTGGAACCAACGTTACAAAAGCCACTTCTGGAATTCAGTGCACCGGCAATGTTAATATGCACTTCCCCTTTTCCCAACATGTCTATATTTCCACTTGAAAATATTGTCCTTTGCAAATTTCTGTGTTTGGTTTGCATCTCTGGACCTGAAACTGCTCTATCCTCAATCAAAAATCCTGATGCTACAGAGGCAGTGCTGTACAGTAACTGTGCATGTGTCTATTAATGTTGGACACAGCATCAAGAGCTTTACGCAGTTTAAAGTCCTGCATGTCTACAGCTCACCTTCACTATGTAAGTACAGGCACACACAGGGAGTCACATGCTTTCGGCACATACAGTGTTCATCGCATTTATGTAATAAAATTGCTTTATCTGTTAGGTTGGCTAAGCATGTCACAGCATGGTCAAAAGGAGAAAACCACTGACTAACTCTAAAATGCCTTAACTTTGGCATTATAAGCCCAGTGGCATTATGGGACTATTTCATTCCCATGAAAAGTCATGGCATTATAGAGTCCTCAAACCCAGGGCACCTGAGGAATCCTCTCATTCTCTGGTGAACTCTGCTGACATTGCCAGAGCCCCTGTAGCCCATATGACTAAAAGCCATTTCAGAATCTTGGCCCAAAAGTAGTGTCACACATTGACTGATCCTAGCTAACTGGGAGATTTTCAAGCACTTCTGAACTTTTCCGTGGCCTCAAATTCCTCAACTGCTACCACAAAGGAGTACCCAAAGTCTTCATTACATCAAAGTCCTTGGAACAAAATTAAAACAAGATTGCTTCCAGATCAGCCAGGGTTTACAGCCATTTCAAGGGAAAAGAAAATGACAGATAGCACCATTCTGTTGAATATACCATCACATCGTCAATTCATTTTTATCACATAGCCCAACAATGATTTGAAACACAAGAATCTTAACTCGTGAGGGTGCCTAACTTGTATGGTAACTGCTGTCTAGCTACAGTGAATTATTTGCTCTTATGCACTCACCACTCATGGCCTGTGAATAACAAAAATCAATAGTCAGCGTAAGAAACTTTCAATGCATTGCTATATTGGGCACTAGAATACAAACTCTGGCCTCCAGCCCTGGCAAAAGTTCATCTCATTTCACGAAAACAAAAATTAAGCCTTAAGTATTTGTTTGAGATCCCATATATGTCAAGTCATCACAGCTTGTATATCATACAGTGATTTAATAGAGTGTATATGCTGAAGAAAAGGCACTACTACGCAGAGGTGTTTACTGAATTCTAGTGCCTGAACAAACATTTTATACAGGTTTTATATTTGATATGTCACGTGTGTACTCACCTGAGGCAACACGTCCAGGAAATGTGAAAAAACAGCATAACAGTGTTCAAAATCCACATACCTTGTCAGGCATCATTAATTCTGTAACCAGGCTGACAAAGAACTGAAATCTGAGGACCACCATTGCCTGAAGAGACAGATACGGCTCTTTAAATCCCACATGCCAAAGGGCCCTGATTTGGTTCCTGACAAAGAGGTATCAGGAAAGTGGCAATAAGGTAACATTGTCCTCTTTAGTGCTTGCTGAAACATGATGCCCTATTGTTAAGCTACAGAACAAGTGGCTACAAACAGCAACGAAAAAAAAACAGGCAACAGTCTGATCCAAAAAAGTCTTTGCCCAGTGGTAATTTTTCCTTGCCTTGAAGTGTGAATGCTAAGCGAACCGCCACTGTCACGCTCAAAGAAAAACTGATTCACCCAGATAACACCCACAATAAGCAGTTCTGTGAACTCTAGAAACTCTGAGAGCATGAAATCAGGGTGGAAAAAAAGTTACAAACCCGTAGATTTTTAAGCATTCATTAATTCTTAACAATAGTCTCTTTTGCCATTTTGCATCTAAGATTTGTTGAGTAAAGCAAATATTTAAAACCAGGATGCAGACAATGCCAAGGATGCAACGTTTTCGGTTTTTACTTCCTGATGTAGCATATTTGAGGAAAAGGGCCCATGGACCCCAGAAGAACAAGCCGGCAGGTTCTGCTGCAAGAGCCAGCAAAGCCTGCGACCCTCCAAGGGCCTAATTTCAGCAGTTCAAGGAACTTAAATGTTGCTGGGTTTGTAGCCAGACCCACTATCCACCTCCTATATATATATATCTATATCTATATCTATATATATCTCTCTCTATATATATATATCTATATATATATATCCTTGAATCTATCACAGGCAGGTTGTTCTTGATTGTTCTTTTTTCATTCTGTAAGGGGATTTTAAAAAAGAAAAGAGAATTAATGGTACTCACTTTTACATGCCGTTAGGTTACAAAATGAAGGACTCTGAAGTTTTTAAGCTCGTAAGCTTTCCTGCAGTGTTGCCATCCGTGACCGTGCTGCACAAACAGATTTGATGTGGTCCCCCTGGAAATGGTAACTGCTGGCTAAAATGGCCGCTCCTTTGGGGCCGTGGGGAAGGCACAGTGTGTCCCCCAAGGAGAGCAGCCCCTGCACCCCCCCCGCCATGGCTCTGAAGGGGAGTCCCTTGCGCCTTCCCTCAAAACAAACACACCACAGCAGTAGCAGAAAGACCTTGTGCCACAAGTTTCGCCAGAAAAAGATGATTTTTCTTTTTTTTTTTTGTAAACAGTACTTAGAGCTCTGATTTTTAAGGCAAAAGGAGGAAACGATGTTGAAAACGGATCTCCCCTTCCTGCTTAGCCCATCCTGACAAGATGGAGTCTTTCCTTCAGGGTTCTTCTCTGCTCACCAATGGGATGGGTGGTGGTTTCCTGGGCGGGAACACCACACAGCCCTCCCGGCCCCTCCAGGGAGAAGCCTTGTTTCTGCCACGGCCTCAGAGGCCCCGGCTGCGTGTCCTCAGGCCTCCTGCAGCTCCCCTCCCTGCCCCGAGTCTCCGACCTCCTTCAGAGGAGCTGCCGCCCACCCACATACACACTGCAGAGCTTCCCAAAGGTTCTCCCACCCCTGCAGCGAAACAGCCCTGAGGAGCTTCGGCAAGAGGGTCACAGCTAGCCATGCCCCGCTCCCCCCAGCGAAGAAGATTAAGATCGAGATTTGGGAAACCCCCTCAGTCCATCCGGAACGCACAGGGAGTCTGTCTTTGAGGGCGGTGGGTCAGACAGCTCCCTGCGTGATGGCGGCCGCACGCTGGGCAGTGGCGCTGCAGAGGAAGGTGAGATGTCGGCTCTGTTTCCTCTCAAGCTATGAATTAATTTACCAAGGTATACCCGAAAGACACCAGTTCTCTAGATATTAACGACATTCCTGCCCGCCTACATACGCTGCTTGCGATGAAGCAGCTCCCCACAAGGCACTGAGGAAAGTGCCTGGATCGATGGCTTCCCTCTGCTGGCACTGGACCCAACGAGCTCTGCCATCGGAGGGATTAAACTCAAAGCTGCTTTCATTAGTGATTACATTTGAAATGTATCTGGAAGGGCTGAGAAACCAAACAAAATGCCCCAAACCCTACCCCAGCAAAAAACAACCCTTCTGTGTTCAATCCCAAGATGTTTAATATTTCTAGGGGGAATTGATTTTGTTAGGGATGGTTGCTAAAACCCTCTGTTTAAATAGCTATTCCACTGCAGTTCCAGTTCTTATTGTTTAAATGATGGAGAAATAGAGGTCATTAGAAGAGGTTTCTCAGAAGTGCAGAATATTCCCTATTCCACTGACAGGCAGGAACCTCCGAAGAGTGAATCTCCTCATCCATCTTCCTTCCTTCAACATGGAAGGAAGCCATTTTGGCAGGGCGCAGGCCAGGGGAGACGCGGGGCAGCCAACCTGCTGCCATATATTTGAATGCCTTTGCTTTTTATGGCCGTCCAGATGTGAAAACTGCCAACAAATTTCTTGCCGGCACTGCTGTAAATATTCTGTAATTTCAGTGCAAGTCTAGGCAACTTCTTACACTTCCTCGAGCCTCAGAGAAGTAGGTCCCTGAGGAGAGGCATTCAGTATATGGTATTCATGCTGCTGCTTTATTTGACAGTTTAATCTCACAATCCGGATGTTTAAAGCAATGTGGCTGTTCGTTCTTTCTCTTCAAATGGCAGGCTGGCATTCCCTCCCACTGCCACTCGGGGTCGTGGGGCCGGCAGGTGTCCGACTGATGGCCATACCTGCTGTGCTGTCCGAGTAGCTTTCAACAAAAATGTTTTTTAACCTTTACAGGTTAAAAAGCTGGGCATTACAGCTCAGCACATGCTTTGCTATTGAATTAGCACACGGAGAAGGAGCCAATAAAGTCCCTATCTGAAATTGAAAAGTGCATATTTTATTTACCTTTCATTTTGAAACTTCCTTTCACCGAGCAAAAATTTAAAGTAGATAAGCACTTTGACCAATAGCCAACTTTCAATATTACTGTCTTGTCTGCAAATGGATTAAGGACTACAGTCATAAATTACTTACTTATTTTTAATGTCACTCCAGAGTGAACATTGTTGCTAGCTAAATGCAAGAAGTGCTTCCTGATTATTAAAAAGGATTTTTGGTACTGAATTTTTGCAGACTGGCAACATAATGCAGACTTATCCAGACAACCCCCTGTTCACTTCCTTAAAAACAGTTTTTATCTTGCTTTTCCATACCTTGGGGATTCTTGCAAATATCTATTCTAATACATCTTAAAGTCCTCCCTGCTTTTTTAACAACAGGGGTGTTTTTTTTTCCCCGCAGCTGAAGAACACTACCAGCTGGCAGCTGCTGTGGCTAGGATTCAGACACCCTAACCTTGACTGTAGGTGTCTCATCTAAACTATTTTTCAGAACTCCCCCCGCCCCAGTCCCTTCCTAACTACAGAGAGCGCAGCATCTTTAGAGGACTGTTCACATATTCCTTAAACAGTTGGATTTAAAGTGTCTCTCGCTTCAGCCGTTTCTCTCCTGGGAACTAGACTAAAATTAGACAACATAAGCTAGGTGACATAAACCCATGCCTCAGTCTCCACTTTAACATAAAAACCCTATGTGTTTCAACTTGCTGTTTTTGAATTGCTTATCCTAAAACTAAGGATTAGCTCACATGAACCTGATCTGAGCTAAACTGCACAGTGCTACTTCCTTTATCCAAAGATGGTTAAGCTTCAGCTTGTATTTCTCATGCTAAATGATTTGGATTCAGTAGTCAACACTGAATAAAACAACTACCGCTGGTGAAGAACAGTATATGAGACCAATGCTCCGAGAGAGCTCACAGGTGCTCCTTACATGTCCCACTAATGAGTCTTGGTGCATGCATGGGGTCTCACTCGTGATCAGATGGAAATTTCCCTGAGACAAATTGGCACCAGCCTTGGGATTTTCCTTGCTCTCAACTATATGGGATTATCTAAGCATATTTTACCTGAGCCATGACATAGCACAACAAGGGCCCAAGGCACTTATGATAATCACTGGGTTTTGAGATCAATTAATTTAATATTTCTGAAGAATAAAGTCCTTTAGTCTAACTAAAATACTTCGGTTTAAAATAGAAGTACATTATAATACAAAGCATGGAGGAGTTCATCCTCTCTTCTGTCCTCAAGCCCTAGGAAACTCTGTAGAATAAAGTTGATTTTCTTGAGTGGGATTTTGTATTCAGATAACCAAATTCTTCAGTGTTTAGGGAAATTATGATTAATTCAATGATTCAGTCCAGGAACAATTTATTGTGAAAGTGGTTTGATCATGGTATTGTTTTCAGTTTAGTGTAACTATAACATTAGAATACTTCACAAATATGCTTTCTTGATTTTATCATTACTTTATAACAACCATCTCCTTCTAGACAGGTGTGCTTGGATTATAAGTACTTACTTTGACCTTCTCCATTTACAGACATAATAAGAAACTGCTGGTTTTGCCTCAGGTACTTTACACATGTAAAATTAAATCCTTTGCTTTTAATTTATGTTCTTCTATCCATTGTGATAGGATCCAACATGACATACAACAAGTGCACAACTTTTTTTCTGATATCCATCTATTTGGACTATCGTTTGTCGTGTTCTCTTTGTTGTGATAAATTCAGACATAAATAACCTGTTGTAAAATTTTCTGCAGGGAAAAGAAAGAGTGAATGAGTTATCAACTGTTTACAAATGTAACTAATAAAATATGGAAGTATAATAAAGAAAATACTCATCTTAAACAAAACACATAAATTTTAAAACTTAATAGTCTTAATGATTGATTGATTGATTTCATCAATGAAAGAAATGCAAACATCTGATTTTCTTTTGGAAAATATATATTGATGTGTGGAATTCATCACAATTCCTTCAGCTAATCAAATGAAATAAAGTAGCATTAGATTTAGATTGCAGTTTCAGAATTGCGATGGCAATGGATTAGATCTTGCATCATTTGCAAAATCGCAATGCAGTTAGCAACTTGGAAAACTGATCAGTAGTATTTTCATTGCTGAACTCTATGTCTCATCCTCAAGAATATATCATCGCAATGATGGTAATTTGCTGTAGAATAAGGCACAGAGAAAAATGTGTGATCTCTCTGTATTCCCACTGGCACAGAATATATATATACATAGTTATGAAGAAAAATCTATATTACTGTGCACTACACCGATCCCGTTATACTTTTTGCCCTTTTGCTTTATGCCCTTTTCTAGGCAGTGGAAGAGGATGAAAATTATCAGCCAATAAAACTGTAGCAAGTACCAGACAAAGTAATAGAGGAGTTTAACATACCGCCGGCATTCCAAGGTCAAGCTCCTGTGACACGGATTGCTTTAGGAAAGCAAAGGTGCATAAGTACAAATATCCAGCTGCTTAAAATAGGAATAGATACAACACACTTCTATCTACCTTGTGTGCTGAACTAGAATTTAAGTTGCCTTAATTGCTATTCCTATTCATTTTGATGTTTCAATAATACATTACATTAATAGCAGATATTATGACTCATTTCCTTGTCAAACATAGTCTTGTACTGAGCAGTGCACTGGGAGAAAATGATTGAGGAAACTGTTGGAGTGGAAAAAAAATTCTTTACTATCATGCAAGAGGGCTGAGCTTGCTATTCTAGTTTTTAAGTTTTAAGCACGCTGATCAAAAATGCCAATACCCAGGATACTTAAAGTTTTCCTGATAGATTTGGCTAATTTTCCTAACTTTTTTTCATTTGTTTAATACGGGATATCAGATGGAATGAGAAGTGTTTTTTTCCTAACCTATGGCCCTATCACAAATTGAAAATAAGGAGTCTACCAGGAAAAAGTCATCCCCCACCCACAACCCTCTCAAAAATAAACCATACCTTCCAAAATGAAATTTAGAACAAAAATAGAATGCTGAAGAGTGACATACTTTGTGTTTCAATTAATCAATTATTTGCTTGACTAACTGATTCTAAGATTTACATAAAGACTGCACCAAAATCCTGGGTTGGGTTGGGTTACAAATAACATTGTAAGAATGTTATTTACAAAGCACGTGTTTTGTTTTCCTGTTGCCATATTTATTGTTCTATTTGCATTCCATAAGCATAGATTAACTTCATATTTGTGGGTGCACACTTTATTCTTACAGCATGTGTTACTTCAAAACTTTATTGGAGGACCAGGTAATTTTCTGCTAGAGGGTAAATGAAGTGTGCATCCACAAATGTGAAGTTTATCTACGTTCATCCTGCCTTGGATGCAAGAAGTAAGGCTGAGTTAAAGAAATGGAACAGAAAAGTCAGAACAAAATGTGCTCTATACCCGACAGATAAAACAAATGCGCATTTTGAAGAAGGTAAGTGGCAATTATACCTGACATTTCCTGAACTGCATTTGATTATCCTGCAGAAGATTAGGTGGGTAGTTTCTGATCTTTTTGGCTCATGTTTAGAATAATTTTGTTACGGGTTCCAGGCTTTGGTCCTCTCACTGGAATCCACATCATAACTTCGCCTTCTTAACAAAGTTTCATGAAAACTCATTTTAAAACATAAATTTTTCAGGCCTTGGAGAAGCATATGTTCTACTTAACATAGCCTACATCAGAAAAGGCTAATATGCGATATTATCCCTGTTGTGTAATAAAATCTCAACTGATTCAAAGAGCCTACATTTTCCTGAAGTCCCCTATATTCGCAATTGGCTAGGCATATCAAAAGCAAAGCTGTCATGCAGAATTTTCTCTTGGTGAATCTCATCCCTGCTTTGGAGGTGTCATCAAGTAGCATGACTTGTACATAATATTCACTGAGCCTGCGTTTACTTAATTTTTAGAGTACTCTACTGAGCAGTTCTGTAAGTGCTTAAAGCGCAGAGCTGGTACAACAGTTCTCCTAACCCAGTTCTCCATCCAGGTTCCCAAGTTATTACACAAACAAGAAACAAAAGCAGGAAACTAGACTATCAGAAATTCTGGCAGAGGATAACTAGGTACAAGAAGATTCAAGTGGTGCCATATCTCTGCGTTGCTGATAGTGCTCGGGTTTTACAGAAAGATGGATGGTTCAGATTGAGACTCACCAGAGTATCTGTTCAAAGAAGGCACTTCTCATATGTCTTGTTATCTTCCGTAATACCATCCCCTTCTGAGAACATGAACTCATACTTATTGAGTGGATCATTAATTAAAAAGAAGCCAAGAGGGGGTAGAGCAAGACAAAAAGGTCAGGATATTTAGCAGACCACAGAATTATGGCAGCTGTTATAATCCATGGATGTGCAATCACAGACCATGATTATATTCAGAGATTATTGGATCCATACAATTCCAGGCCCAGCTAATATGCCACCACCCTTCTCCCAGACCTACCTCCCTGAATGAGGCATGCAGAGCAATTAGTTAATCTGTGTTTGCACACATGATCTTGTTTACTGCCATTACTGAGGCTCCATGATATCAGTAGCTCAAGGGTCACTGCAATCCCATCAGCTTTTGAGGGTATTTAAACCCTTGGTGCTCAAACCGATGCAAGGGTCCAAATGTGGATCTGGCTGCTGCAAGTGGAGCACAGCTATGAGAACAAAGATCTGTTCGTAGGCCCATCACTAAATAGCATTGAACTACTAGTTTTGTAACTAAAAAAAAAAAAATAATAAAAAATCTACTGAAAGATCAATAATTGAAATACTTCAAACATTTTATGATTCTCATCACAAAAAAACGTAAGCAGCATGTCCTAGTCCCAAAGATGTACGTTATTTGTATAGAAGACACTCTATACCAACTCTAAGTAGCAGTCAGCTGAAAAAAGAATCCATAATTAGGAAACATGCCTTTCAGGGCACTAATCATAGTAAAGGATAATTTTGAGCTAGCATCATTGTAATTACAAGACAAACCCATTGACTCAGTCACAGTAGCCTCCCTGCAAAACCTATCACTTCATAGCAGTCTCTTTCTCCAGACACTTAGCAGTCATAGTAACTGGAATTTGCACTTTGAACACAGAAATTAGTGAGTTATCTGCGATGCTGGCTTTGCATAAGTCTGTATCAGGTATGTAGTCTGCTTCACGCTCTTCAAAAGAACAATTGGGGCATTTTTCTCAACTCTAAAAGTCCCCTTTGTGCGAGTGGTTATTTTTGTGTGTGTGTATGCAGACAGTTAATAGCTTAACAGGCATTTTAGTGCCTTAGTACTGCCAGAAGTTGTAATATTTTCTTTTTAATGATGTCCAAACAAATTTTCTGTTAAAAGTAAACTGCGTGGTAGGACAGTGGGAAACAGAATTTAGCAGGCGGGAGATCAAAAGGAATTAAGTGCCAGTGCTCTGGCCGATGTGCTCGTAAAAATTGATTTGACTTAATAAGCTTAATGCAAAAGGGAATTGCACTGTGTGCACTGCTTTCCTGTTGATTTTTAAAAAGTGTGGGAGCACATCTTCCCTGCTGATGTCCATTAACTGCCCATGAATACATAAATATAAACTGGGTGCTTCACTTCCCCACCCCCCCAACTAACTCTTATCAGCAATTTATAGCAAAGCACACTAACTGGATTCACGCAAAACCCCCTGCTAACAGCTACTACTTTCCACTCATACGAAATGCTCACTTCTTTTTCCCATATTGATATGAAAAAAGGAAAAGCCCTGATTTTTTTAAATTATTTTTTTAATAAACCTCTGTTTCAACAAAGCATGGAGGTGGTGTATCAGAAGAAGGTAAAGGTAGCCATTAAAAGTATTGTTTAATAGTACTTATTGGCATTTTTTGAGTTTTGGGTTTTCTTCTTCAGGGTGAAAATTAGCTTGGTTTGGATCCAAAGTTTCTGTGAAACAGTGAAAATATTTAACTTATCTAAACATGCGAGTACTTTCTGTTTACATCAGGTCTTGTAATCAACCTCTAAAAGATCTTTTAATCTTTGGATGTAAAATCCAGAGACACAATGCTTATCAATCATAAAAAAAATCGCCTTGACTCATTCTTGCACTCACTTCTTATCTTCTCAGTTAAGCAGCGTCTTGGTCCCTTGCTTTTGTGAGTGCGTACAAAGTGGTATGACCACTTTTCTGCAAAATCATTTTGCCTGTATGAGAATGTATGTGCATGATACCTGCTTGGCTGGGCAGCCACAGCTCTTAAATAATCCTGTCGTTTGTTCAAGGACATTTTGCATATATATGTTGATAAACTGGTAGTCTATTTCCATAGTTGCCGCTACCACAGTCACAGAGCAACAAAGTATTCCAGCTCCAAGAATACCTGAAGTGGAGACAAAAGTTGAAGGCAGTCTCAAATACAGACCTTTGGTTAAGACATGTCCTTTCTTATCTGTCCTTGACTAGTCAGAGATCTCTTTGCTCCCTGATTTTATTACACCTGTTTATCTGCCAGATGTTTGATATACATCCCCTAAACTTAACTCTGAACTCCATCAGATAACCATCTAGCCACACAGTTGTTATACTTAATGAGAATCCAGGTGCCATGGTGCACCGTCGGGGTGAGGGGGGGCGGTTTTCTTGACTGTTGCTCCCCAACACTGAAACATCATGCATGGAACTGAGTGGTAAATTGGCTGGGATTTATTGAGAAGTTTCTTTTGGGATTACTGAGCCTCAGTTGAGCGTGATTGAGCGCTGCCATATTACAGAGCAGGCAGCAGATTCTAGCTGCTGGAAACTAGTCCTGTGTGTGTCACACATTAACATCAGTCTTGCCTTTGTCACAAAGACTCTAAGTCGCTACCTGGAAACAGAACCAAGTCAGATGACCCAATTTATGAACATCCTTCTGACACATCCTTCGTCACTATTTCCTGATCTTCTGGTCTTGTTTGAAAAATACTAAAAGCCAGGCTATGATATTTCATTAACTTGAGCTTCTCTAGCCCTTGCCTTACCACCTACCATACCAGAGAGAAACTAGGTTAAAATAGAAAATGTTGAGGATCTACCTTTATTTATCCTACCTTGATTTAAGTAGCACCAGGGAAAACAGAATTAAGCTGTTATTTATGTGATTTTTTTTTTTTCCTTTGATAAATGCCCAGACAGGTTGGAAACCTGTGTCTTACTAATAAAGCCAGACCCCATTCAGATGCTTTTGAATATTTTACTGCACATAACCCTTCTAAAGGGACCGTGTTAAAGGCATATATTTGCTTCTGTGTGCAAGTTCACTAGAGAGTTAGCTATTTATTTATAATAATTTACAGGAAACTGCCGTCAACTTTTACGTGTACTAAAGGAGTATTCACAGACCACAACCATGAACAAGCTTTTCTTCTGTGGGGCCTTGTACAAACAAAATAGTTTTGCCATTCACAGTTCTGAACCAAAGTCCAGGAATGTGAATGCTTCTGAATCCTCTATCAAAATCTGGTCCCTGGAGTTACTTTCTCACCTGAAGTGCCCGATTTCTGATCCTTTGCTTGTGAATAATGACTTCAGGATCAGACCTTAAAAAACTTTTCTCTGTTCTAAAATATGTTAAGCTTTACCCTGAAATAAAATCTCTGAGGAGCGATATCACCCAAGGGGCAAATTCTGCTGTGGCAATCAGTGCTTATGTATGACAGTTGTTCTAATTCTGTTCAAGTCAGCAGTTTAAACTGCTTTGTCCTGTAAATTACAGCAGTCACAAATTATTCTTGCATGAAAAATGGATATCCACATGGACCTTGCTGGGGAAAGATGAAACGAGCACAGCAGTATCTTTCCCTTGTTCTTATGCTGCTATTCTCGCAGCCTTGAACCTGCAGCCCGGTACTGCTACGGCTGGCGCTTAGGGGAACTGATTGCCACTGGCACAGAATTTGCCCCTTCCTTCCCACTCTTCCTTTGGTTTTCATTAGAGACCCAAAGACACACATGCACAACCTCTCAGCAGACAGAACTGCCCTGACCAAGGCCCACTGTGATCAGTGCCAGCAGTGTTATGAGCAGGAACAACCAGCCAAGGCTGGAGATCTTAGGGCTCCTGACAGGAACGGCAGACTCAGTCTGGGAAACACTCCCCCCTTCCCCCAATGAGAGCTGCTGGGAAGCATCTTCCCTTTTCCTTTTCTCTCTCTCCTGTTGTTTTTTCCCCAGAAGTAACTTTTACCATTAGAGTCAACATACGCCACCAGGCACGCTACAGGCCCTGCTAAAGCTTTGTTCATGTGAACCTATCTTTTGTGCGACACTTCCAATAGCAAAACTGTATCCAACTGCCAGAAATATAACAAGTTCAGTTTTTTAATTGATCTTATTTAATTGCCTTTTCCCATCCTACAGTATAATCAAAAATATTCAACTTCTTATCCCAGTTTATTTAGAAACAGTTTACATCTTCTCCACTAACAATGCCAAAAATGTTGCCTCCAGCAGAGCAAGTGTACTTCTCATTTATGTACTGGGTTAGGACTGTACTTGGACAGCCTGCACAGAAACGCTTAGGGTCTGTTTATTTGGGCAAAGCAAGCAGCGCGCAGTTCAGTTTGCATGTAGAGCCTTATTGCCCTTAATTCCATTAACAATGTTTGTCACAGAACTAGTAAAGGCTGCGATCCACACAAGACTCAATACTAAGTGCACAGGAGAGCTCCCACTGACTTGCCTAGGAGAAGCAGCGTTTGTGTACGTATGTTCTCAGTGACAACAATGGACAGCCCAGTGCAGACCACCGCAGACTATGGTTCAGAAACACCAGGTCATACTTCTACTCAAAGTAACTTTGGAAAGGGAACTGGTGAAAACATATTTTAACTATCATACTACTCTATCACCTCATTGCAGTTGTAGGTTTGTTCTCCTTTTCTCTCTTACATTGTCATGAGAAAAAAAGTGGTTCCCAGTTGACATGGAAGATAAAATCCATAAGCATGCGAAGTGAGACGTATTTTTTAAAGACTGTCACTTTTATTAGTAAAAGACAAAATTCCTAGGCTGAATGTTAACAGCTTTATAACTTATTACCATAATAACTATTAGTTCCTGGTGCTTTCCAATGGTTATCAAGAACCTTGCAGGTAATTAACATCTCACTGAATATGTCATAGTAAAACAGCTAAACATACTGACACATAAACAGAGAACGTAAATTATGTGACAAGCTTCTAATCACAGCACTGATAGTACAGAAGGTGAGCCACATTTCATCATATACCCAAAAAGAAGGTCTATTTGCTACTTTTCAGCGAACCATGGAGAACTTACCTTTCATTGTGATGACAGATCATACAATAAACCTAGTTATCAACAATAACTCAAAATAAAAAAGCACAGAAGCAGCTCTTACTTATTTTCCAAGGTCTAGAATCCAGCATTAAGATGGTGAAGACAAAATACTAGCTAAAGCATGCTACGTCGCCTTTTTAATAGTCTTCATTATGAAAGATGTTGATTCTACCTCTGTTACACTTGAGTAACTCTCTACAGATCCAGTTATGTGAAAGGGGTTTCCTTAGGGGTTTGTGAATGTTTTGGGTTTGGGGTTTTTTTAATTCAAAAATGCAGGACCCACCTGGTTCTGAGACGAAAGCTGCAGTAAGACTAAGAACAACAGGAACGATTAATTTATGGTCATTGCAGACTTTTTACTGTTGTATTGGAGCTTTTCTTAAGTACTTGCTCCTAGCAGTGATGAGACCTGTGGGTGGGCTTCCACCACTTCCTTTAGGAGGGAACCCACTCTCAGTAGCAGCACAATTTGCCCTCCGGGCAACACCACCGTAATGAAAATGAAAAATGAATAACAAACAAAAAAGTCAGAAACATAAAAAATAAACATCACATTTATTTAAATAAAAATATACACACAGTGTACAATGGACATGGTTTACAGACAGCAATGAAACAAAAATGCTAAATCCTGAAATATAAAAAGGGTTGAATTGCTATAGTTGTGCTTCATTTCTCTGAACAAACACACACTATGGACTGAAGTCCCGTTAGTGTTACTTATACATAGCCCCGTGTGCTCCAGAGTGTGAGACAGGGACATTACAAGGAACAATTCCACAAAACGAAAACAAGTACGAAAGCAACTTGGGATTTTAGAAATTCTGAAGTCAGACCATTCATAAAGAAAACAGAAGTGCTGAAAACTTTTAAAGTACTTTGCACGCATGGAAAGAGTACAAAACACCACTGCCAATAGTTAAGAAACCTAAGTAAGAGCAGTGTGGTCCAAATCTCACCACTCCAAACCCCACAGATCCAGGGCGCTCTATTATCACAGTCAGATTTCTACCATAACTTTTTCTCCCCGTCAGCACACAAACCCCATGCTTTATGTTTCAGCTCTTTGGAATATGGTTACATTGGTTAACAAGTGTCTTCTATTTTATTTATTCTCAAGTATTAAGTGTCATGTTTGTTTGAGCAAATGCAAGTTTTTAATCTTAGATCATGAGTATCATGCTGAAATTCATCATTGTTATAGTATTTATTCAGTAGATGCTATGAGAGAAAGAGCAAACAAATGTTTGAGTGCTGCAGAGTGTAAGCTGAATGCTCTGGCAACACAACAGTCGATGTGTTGCGTGACTAAGGAAAAAACCCAATGTTCTAGAGACTGAATTCTAGGAATTTTCTTTTTTGCTTTAAAAAAAGCATTTGTATGTTTTTATTTTTTTTTAAACATGCAATTTACAAGGTATGTTTGTGTTCTGAAGAACAATAAATTATTTTAAAGCACTTTAATTGTAAACATCTGCTTTTAAGCTGCAAATAAGTGAAAAGCAAGATGCAAATTCATGTCTCATGGCATTGCCTGTACAGCACACTTCTTTACAATTAAAAAAGCATAAATATAGATATCAATGGTTTCAAGTTGATAACATAGCCAACAGACACAATATAACTTTAAGATTGGTAACTGATTACATACATTAATTCACGCAAGTAATTTTGCTGCATAGTTTTTAATGTGATTTCTTTCTTTATTACACTGGTTGATGTTCAGTGCATTTTCTGCTTTTTCTAAGTCGACCATAGGATTTCCTGGAACTTCTGTTTAAACTAGAAATGAAAATACACCTATTTTCTGAAGCTCATGATAGGCATATTATACAGTGAGCTTCAAAATGATATGTTGCACTTCTAAATCATCACTAGTAATTTAGGTGTAAAGAATACCATTACATTTTATTTCACTGCACATAAGTGAATTTCCATCAGGACTGATTTAGACACAGGAAGTGTTTTTTAATTTCCTTATTTCAGTTACGTAATGCCAAAATTCAGACAGTACAAAAATTAACATTGCAAAGTACTTCATTAAGGCTCTTTCTCAGTTAATATTTTGTTTCTGCTGTCCTCCTAAATTATTTGTTCTTTACAACACATACATTGCTCATATTCCATCAAAATACACAGCTTCACATAGATGAAAATAACATAATTAAAAATTTTTGTTTCCTAATTGCTCCATAAAAGCCAAAGGATAAACATTAACAAGAACATATTTTAAATTCCCCAAAAGAAGACTCCAGATAAAAAGACCTGCCTGCTTAATAATGTCAGGCCTATGCATGTTATGTATTATAACAGTATTACTGTCATCTCTGAGAAGAACTTGCTTTAACTTTCCTTTCCTTACTTTTTTGGCATTTTATACTAGCTCTCTATTTAGACCCTAGTCTGTGGTACAAAGCCCCCATATAAGCATGTAACACATTGTACAAATATTCAAAGCTAGAAACTCTTATTTCAGGATTCCTCAAGGCAGATCCTGAAGACCTTATTTCTACAAGTATCTTCTGTGAGTAAGACAGGATTTGGCTTTAGATGCCAGATATATTTCTGAATGTTCATCTTCTAGCCCTTGAGAACTGCCCTCCCCTCAAAGAAGATTATTTTGTACCTTACAAAAATTTTAAGAGAGCAGATATGGAACCATTTTCTGTGAATCCGCCACCAAGATCAGTATGTTTCCCTTAACGCTTTGCAAAACAAATGGTGTAGCTTGCTCATAAAAATTCATTTGCTTAGTTTTACTCCTCTGATATTCCCAGTGAACTACAATGATACGTGCAAGACCTCAGGGGTGATTTAACTCCTTCGTTAGGCATTCAAACAGTGCACAGGGCTTGAAGCAGCTTCTACAAAGTGTAAATGTACTCCAAGTAACATAACTATCAACCTGCAGCAAAACCCGCTTTGTCTCTTCATAAAAGGCAAACCAGAAAAACCACTAGTTTTGAATCCGTGCTTAGCTGACAACTCAGCTTTGACGATACAGCCTTTCCTGTATGGACTGCAGTAGCCCACAGCAGGCAATGACCAAACAACGAAACTATCTGAGCCTGTTTCAGTTCTGAAGCAACAAGGCTCTTCTAGGAAACTTGGAACCGTGTCAGCGGGTTTACAAGGGTCTCATGACCTACAAAATGATGTTCCAATCAAAAAATTGGCTTGAAAAAGTTCAGCCTTATTTAGCGCACAACCCAGCCTACTCTTCAGTAACAGCCCAAGACCAATGAACTTTCACTACATCGCAGTGATGTGGGTTTTAGACTTTTTTCTTAATTATCTTTAACAAATAACCGATCATTTAGTTTCACAAGAACATACTGAGAGTGGCTGTTAAAACAAAAAGGACAGTAATCCAATGCCATTTTTTTCTCCTCTCCTCCCCCTCTCTGATAACGTGGCATTAATGTGGAAATCATCTTCAATATAAAAGTAACATGATAGTGACAATGGCAATTTAGAAACCTGGGGGTTAAAATGCTGAGGCAAGATCTTGAAAGACTGTTTTCCTGATAAGAAGAAAATCTATAGAATTTGTTATTTTGAACTTGACTGAATGCCCATGGGACTGAGACAAAGAACTACAGAAATCTATGATACCCAGTAAATACCATCCCCACAAAGACTTTTCCAGATTGTTTCAGAATTACTGTGGAAAGGCCAACATTCTCTATTGTACATCTGTGGGATTATTTCAGAGATGCATGAGGAATTTATCACTGCTTCTAAATGGTACATGTAGGGTTTTTTAAGCTAATAATAAACATGGCAGATAGTGAGGACTAGTGCAGCAGGCTGACAGAGCAAAAGATTACTTTCCTAGGAAGATTTGTGTTCCATATATCCACAAAAAAGTTTTTTACCCATCAGCTATGTTACAGTTAAAGACCCAAACACAAATTTATGCACACGTCCACCCACCCAATGAGTAGTGCCCACTTCTACTGGTACATGACAGGAAAAAAATCAAGGCATTATATTCTCATCTGCCTGAGACTATCTATCTATGATGCAATGCCAACTCTTCTGACATCTGCTGTTGAAGTAATACATTCCAGAAGAGCAAAGAAGTCATTCGGATTAGCACATTATATAAAAGAAACAAACAACAAATGCACCAAAACACTATTTAAATGACCTAGTTTACTTTGAAAAAAATCTTTCAATTAGTTAGGTAAATATATTGCATATGTGAATTCCTGGCTTCACTGAAGTCAACATTGGAACGAGAATCTCTTCCTGATGTTCTCCTACTAGCCCCAAAGCCTGATCTTGCAAATACACAAGATGGTTTAATTTTATTCACACGACAGATCATTTCCATGTAATCACCCAATTAGAGTTTGCAGAATCAGGCTCTTAAGTACTTATTTTTACTACTATTAGTTACAGATTTATACCCAGTAATGGGCAGTAATAGATTAAAAAGAACAAGTTATAACTCATGGTGCATCAAGATTTCTTTGACTTCCATAGGAGCAAGCAAACATTAACTTCTTTATCCATGGCAATTACAATTTCCTACAAATGCTCAAATTCCCAGTGTAGTTTCATTAGGATAAAATTCTCACACTTCTGCTCTAGATATTTTTTCCTCAAAATGAATGCATTACATGAAGGTCAGTAAACAGCAAATACTTGGGTTTTTTAATTGTACTTCTCTCCAGGAGGCAGAAGGCGGCAATAAATAGATACAATTAGAAAACACATGTTCTTTGCAAGAAAAATTTCAGGGCTAACACAAGCTGGCAGAAGCACTAACATTCATTTTTAAAGCTGATAGTTCTTCATCCTAGCGGGTCTACATGCAGCATTACAAATCGGATATAAAGCTGCAGTGGCTAACTAGTCCTAATAGAGCAGGTTACTCATAATTATAACATTTATCTTAGGCTCTGTAAAAACATACATGTTTTTATAGCCTAGAGGTACATTAACTCCTGTATATACAACTCATTTTCCCTACCACTAAAGAAAATTTAGTTTTAAGGGTTTACAGTAAACGGGAACTTGACGGGCCAAATTCAGGTCACCTTACTTGAAGAATTAATCCCCTTGACTTCAATGTGATTTATGGGAAAGTGAAATAAGTGGTATTTGGCTGTGGTACAGAAAGCCAAGAATGATACATCCAAATGAACTGCAAGGAATCAGAATGGAATTACTGAAATTACAGGCTGTAATTACTAAAAACATATTATGAAGTTACCATGCTCGTGTAAAGATGCTAAACTTGATTACCAAAATTATATTTAGCCCAGGTATTAACATTAGCACCTTTCATAAACACTTCTGTGAAGGATTTAATCATTAGTGATCAAGACCTTGATGCTGCGCTGGTTCCAGAAAACACTGCTTCCAGCAGAAAGAGACCCCTTAAATCAAATCTCAGGTTTTGGTTCAGAGTCAGAACGCCACCTTCCAGATTGCTAACCTCAGTTCCTATAGCAAATAACATTTCCCTTTTTAATCTTTGATCAAACGACCCAAAAACCTAATTCCAGCTGGCTTATGAGTCATACTAAGCTTCAGCTTCACAAAGAAGTTTCATATATTTGGTTTTGAGAATATTCAGTCCATTGCTTTTTCATGATATTTTATTTCATAACGACTAACTGGAGTTATTTTAATGTAAAATGATAAAACCTGATAAAAGTAACACCTCAACTGGTTACACATTCCCAATTAATACGTCATAAACAGCAATTTTTTATATTCACTAATTAGCGTGATGTATGTCCCTGATTACATTTTTGTTAAACTTAGGTGTCAGCTTTTCCATATGTCCCTTCTGGAGGTCTGTAGTACTTTGGGAAAGCCATCAGCTGTATCATGTTGAATGCATACTTTCTGCATTTGACATTCTTCAGTACATTCTCTATGCGGCATCCTTCTCTAGTGAAAGGGGGAAAAAGTACAACTTCATGAAACACAGAATAAATAAATACGCTTTATTTGTTCATTGCAGAGTTTCAGCAACAGTTGAAGTAAAAATAACAAAGATTCAGCTCTACATTTTTGTTTTCCACAAGTGATGATACATCTTACAAAATTAAATCCAAGGCCAGGCCCAGTACAGTTATTGCCCTCAGAAATAGGTGATAAGATTTTTTTCCCCAATATATTTGCCCTTGAGGTTTAAAGTTTAGTAAAAAAAAAATTAAATACTTTAATGATACATTTTATTCTAATTCCAGAAATATATTTACCTTTTAAACCTTCTCATACTTTTTTCAAATTGTTTAATATATGTGTGAGAGTACACGTTGCCCTAAAAATGCGTATTCTAGAAATAAGGCATTTTATTAAGTCTGGCCCTAGAGATCTGCGAAGGAAAGTTTCATCTCTGCTTCATTTCCTGTATGTTCGGCTTTGCAATGAAAAAAAAAAAAAAAAGAGAATGGCTTTTCAAACAGCCCAATCCAACTCTCTGCTTTATAAAGGAAGGATGTTTGTTCACATACAGTACAAAAGTCACAAGTGCCAAAGTGGTGCATTCAGACATAAACAGGACTTTGTTAAAAAGAATATAAAAGTGTCTTGAAAGCAAAAGCAACTAAAGCAACAATTACAAACAGGTTAATTTCATTACAAAACAGAACTTACTCTATTCCATTTAGTTACTTGACAGAAAAGGGTTAGTTGTAGCAAAGTAATAATCATTTGTTAAACAAAAAAGATCCCATCAGCTAGTAACAATGAAAATAACACAATGAAAGTTAAGTCTCACAAACCACCTCCCTGTAATATTTGTCTAGGGGTTAGTTTGTGCTGTGCAAATTAATTTTTAAATTTTTTTGTCAGACTAATTACTCTGGGAAGAGGGGTTCAAGCATTCAGGATTCCACATCTTCTTGCATACAGTGACAGCATTGTAAATGGGCTTTCTTTGAGCTAATTACAGTGGGAAAGCTTTATCATGAACAGAAAGAGCAAATCAATTCACTCAATGCATAGTATACTTCTCAGAGTTCAGAAAAAAATAACAAAAACATAGTACATTTCAGACATTTGTATCTTAAAGATGAATCCTTGGGGTCTGAGATTGTAGAAATATTACAGCATAATTCCTTTATCTAAAGTTAGTTTGTTGCTGTTCGTAGAAAAGAAAGGAACACGAGTGAAATTTATTGATATTTGGCTAATAGCAAAGCAAGACTTAAAATAAGCCACACAACCAGCAAGTGTGAGCTGACAAGCAGCAAGGCGACAGGATAGAAGTGTCGAGAAGTTGGCTTGTTATCAGTTAGACAGCCTGTTTCGGGATCATCCGATTCATTCAGTGCTCCCTGGGTTTGTCTGCTGTTAAACAGGGGAAGTTAGGAACAAATAGAACAGCATTTAAACAGCAAAGAAAGCCAACACGCAGGTATTTTGACAAAGTGAAACTCTATAGCCATGTAGATTAAATAGATTTATGCTAAGTACTTCCAATGTATTTATTGTGTTCTACAGCTGACCTGGGAAGCATGATGACTAGGTGGCTAATAATGATATTAAGCCTGCTAGGTGCCTCAGAGTAGTATTCACAAGCTAACAATAAATAACTTATGAGATGAACTGCAGTATCACTAAAATGAACATACACACTGAACAGAAATGAAGTAAGGAAGTTAAAAAAAAAGTTAAGGAAGCGAAGAAAAAAAGATCGCAAATACATCACAATGCAACACTGACAAAAGAGTGTCTCCATGGTGTTCACAGGCTTTTCAGTCCTGCTTTGCTATCTATTAGGAAACATATAGGCAGAAGTAGAAAGGGCACGTGCTCTTTTTTGAAAAAATTAACAACTATTCTAAAATAGTTTTAAATGATGGTAAATTGACTTCAAAAATTCATCAGTGCTGGTGACTCAGTTTTGAAGTCAACAGAAGTTCTTTTTATTTAAAGGCTCACACCTACATTCCTGTAAGAAAATTACCTCGTACCTTGTTCAGTCAACTCAGGTAGGAACTGATCTGCTTACAGTGAAGCTCTACTGAATCACTCTAAGTTGCGCAGTCATTTTCCATACCAAAGCAGCAAGGATATTTTCAAATCACAGCCAATCTTCTCTATTGTAGTCTTGGTAGCTTCTCTACAATTGGAATTATGCATACTTCAACTATACCTCTCAATCCCTATGAACTTAACTTTATTTGCATACACTCAGGAGTCCTGTTTATGGACTTCTTTGGGCAGTAAGGACCGATAAGATTTTTATTTTTCTATTTACTATGAATATTCTGGGATGAAAAGATAACTCACCATTTTTCTCTGTGGATTTAAGAAAATCCAAGTAAATGAGATTACAATACAGTGCTTTTTCAGAAGCACATGTCCCAACTATGCTGTTTTTTTGAGAAAGAAAATGCTGGCAGACCATGAAGAGGCTGTAAGACAGTAAAGGTAATATCACACAGCCCCAGGTAAAATGAGAAGGGTACATCAAAGACAGCAGCAGTCAATTCATCTTACAGAAAGCCCACCTTTCTGACTCAAGTGTTAAAAGGCAATGTTGAGTTCCCTGAGTTTGGATAGCAAGTGAGGTGCAAGAACGGCATTTACAGGTGGGATTCCTAGGAAAGGGGCTGATCAAAACCATTCCTTGCACAAATTTCCTTTTAAAGAAGCCTTCCATAATAAGTTCTTAATTTCTTTCTTTGCTTTGAACATTCAGTCTGTATGTTACACTAATAAAGAAGACAACCTGTACTATTTTAAATAGCAAAATAAACAATAAAAAATAAAATCCCTAATATTTGAATCTAGGCCAAAGCAATTATTGGTGTCAGTGTGTTTCCTGCTTTTAGTTTACAGTTTTCAAGTGTCTGTCAATAGAACTTGAACAGAACTTGATAGACAAAATTGTCTCAGAAACTGTCAAGGAACAAACCTAACTGTATGTTATGCTGACTTTGTCAACATTGCGGTTTACACTGAAATAAATAATTCTGTGTTCTGTATCAGCCCACTGCAGTTAATGCCTTTGTCCTAGGGTCCACCCCCAGAACTTCCTTCCTCTTCTGCTCACAGTGATAACGTTACCATTTGTGATCAGTTGTGAGGACTGTATTGCTCTTCGTTAATTTTCTCCTTTTTCATGTATTTCTACATACTTTTATAAACATGGTGCTTGCTGTTTTTCCTTTTCCTTTCTTAATTTTTACAGGATCCCACAAACCTGCCTCTGACCCTTTTGCACTGTCCCCTCACCTCTTTTCCACTCTTCAAGGTGAGCCTGCTGGTTTCAGCTTACCCCCATTACGCCCACAACTGAGAGCTGTAGCTCAGCCCTCATGGCCCCATCTATCCCTTCCCAATCGCAGAGCCCAGGTGCTTTTGGACTGTCCTTCTGGGTGTCTACCATCACAGACTTCATATATGCCCCTATGGCAGAGGGGACGCAGGGACCAAACTCTTTTTTCTCCGAGAAGATCCATCTAGGCAGCAACGAAGTTCAGCGTTCAGTAAGCTTGCGCAGCCACTGCATTAGCCACTGTTAGGTACTTCATTCTGGAGAGCCTTAGCTTTGCATGCCAAGAGTTAATTCTAAGCAGACTGAGTTACATGCTTGCAGGTTGCCCCTACAGGGATGAACCCTCCTACTTCTGTGGTGTGCCTTGTTCTGTTTTGCTCCATCTCACATTGACAGTGTGACTGTCTTTTATCTATGTTGCTACAAGTCCCATTAGCATCGGTGAGATTTATTCAGATGTAATGATGGAAATACAGATAAAAGCCATTTGTTCTATTATTTTTTTTTCCAATAGAAAAGCCTACAGTAACATTTGTTCTTTGATATGCTAAAAGAATGATCAGTGTCTTTCAACACAGAAAGTCCTATCTTCCCCCCAGGAAAACCACAGTGAACAGCTGATGCACAGGGATTTCTGTTCCACAAATTAGTCACATCATTCTATGCATGATTCAATAAGACATCCTCAAAACAGAGCAAGGGGATCCAACTCCATTATTAGCTACCTAAGAACAGGCTGAGCAGAATACCTAAGCATGCTTTTAATTTAAGAAGAATATTTGATCACAGTCAGGTGTCTTGCTAAGCTCTCCTAATACTTTCCAATGCACTGCAGTGACAATGTCTTCTAACATATCTTAAAGTGTTCTCCACAGTGACTAATGTATTTAGTCAAACAAAGCGAGGCCCTACACCCAGCTGTCGGCAGCGTGACAACACTGCTTCCCCTGCCTCATCAAAACCTGTAGAAGTTTTACTGCAAACAGCATGAATCCAGCTGGTGCCATGTCAGCTAGATTTATTTGGCTTCTGACTGACACTCAGCACAACCAGAACAGAGTGATATCTGACCCCATTATGGTGTGAAGGTATAGCCACAGTTTTGGATGTTCTCTCCATCACTAACCATACTCTAACAGCTCTGAACTCACACCAAAGGGAAGGAAGATGAATCCCAAAATATCCAGCAAGTTTTTACTTTACACACACAGTTTTAAGAGGAATAGTGAAAGCTTCTAAATCCGTAACATCTAGGGTAACTAACACGTCTCTAACTTATAGTACTATTTTTCTTCATTTACTTTCAAATTGTTCATTTGAGGCTTACAACACAGCACAAATACATCATAACAGCCAAGGGTGCTGTAAGTTTAATGACAATATAACCATTTCAGTCTGCCTTCTGTCTCACTTGGTGTTTTATCATCTTAAACTCCTATTGGGATAATGCTGCACGCCTATCAAATGAGACAAAGGCAAAACAGCAGGTATTTTCTGTTGTTTTTAAATTCAGATGATAAATCGTTTGAACCTCTAAATAGTGGAGCAGAGACAATGAAAATGGTGTGAGGAAAAGAGAAGCCTCTCAAGAGTCCTTATAAAGTTAAGCACACATATGAGGGCACACTCTGGCTTTTGATTATCAGTCACACTGACATCCCTTGTGCAAGGTTTTTGGAGAAGATGCATTTTAACACTTTGGGATATAAGCCTCTCTTGTTAGAGCTTTTCCAGCTCCAGCTATTAACGATACTGGAAATGCTAAATTGTCCTAAAACAATGCTTCAGGTAGAAGAGATAGGCATCCGGTGTGCTAGCAGTGACTTCAGTCTGAATTCGTATCTTATAGAACATGGACTTTGAGGGAATTTTCCTTTTTTGCAGACAGGCTCAAATAAGCAGTTTCTGGGCCTGCTGGGTTTTTCTTGTCAAACTCCAATGCTGACACAGAAAAATGACAAAAGTGAGATGCTCCTCTTTAATCCCATCCAACAGCAGCAGCACAGACATTTCTTCGAATAGAAGGGATTGCTAACAGTTCTCGATCTTACACAATTTTGCTTACTTACCTGTTCTTTTTATTTAAGACTATCACAATACAGAACTTTTAAGAAGCAGCTTCTCTAAAGAGTGTTTTCAGCCCTCTCAAAGATTATGAACAGCAGACTGTCTGCTTGCTTTTTTAAAAAAAAAGTTTTTGGAGTGAAAGCAGCTTAATTTTACATTGTACGTGTTACTGTGATTCACTGAAATGCTTCAGAGAAAAATCAACTATTTCAACATGCAGCACTACAGTTCTAGAAGGTAGCCTTAACTTTTTCAAAGGGGAAAGACAGGATCCTTGTGAACATCTCCTAGCCATTATGAAGACGCTGCACTATAACATCTAGAAGAATAAAACGTGATTCAGAAGGAAATAAATAGATCTCAGCCTAGCCCTGGAGGATTGCTGAATCGGAGCAAAACTCAGATAAAACATATAAAGGAATATTGGGCAACAACCCTTTACGTTGAAAGATAAAGTTGATACAATAAAACCTCCAACAGTTTGTAAAAAATAAAAAAAATGCTTCTGCATTGTTTCAAAATGGAAGATATAAGAAGGGAACCATCACAGACACTTTCTGTATCAATGATCTTTACAACAGTTCTTTTTCTGATGCATATTGTTGTCAATAACTTACAAATTTTTCCTCAAATCTTGATGGTATTAAAAAAGTAAAAGATGCTAGAAATCAATTTTTGCTGCTTATGTGATTCTATAATCTCTGCTCTGGTTCAAAACAAACAAGTGGCATTACTAAAATTGACGAGCAGTCTCAGATCTACCAATACTGATGAATTCAGTCAGTGATTTGGAGACAGCTGCTATTTAAACATACACCAGTGATACAAACAATCTAATATGTTTATCAAATTGTCACACTACACCCCCACCCCCCCTTTTTGTTTTACCTTCTGTACTGCAACTTTTTCCCTATTCTTTTTGCTTTTGCCAGCATCCTGTATTTCCCTACTCCTTTCTTCTCTCCCTTGTCTGGTTATCACACATTACTTTTCTAACGCCATTATTTAGGAAATACAAAGGAGAGCACATCATATAACATTAGGCTTGTCCACTGAGTTTGACCAAGCAGCAGATTCATGATGTAGTCATGATGACACGACACCTAGATCTTGAAAAACAGTTAATATATAGTAATTCAGTTTTTTTCACTCAAAACTATAACACTGTTACTATGGGTTCTCAGCCTGTCCAGACAAAAAGATTCCATTCCGAGGAGCTGGCCAGAAACAGCAGCGTACTGGAGGCTCAGCTATGGTCACGGTACAGATTTTAAACACCATTATGGACAGGCCACAATGGTTCAATAAACAGCAACAGATTAACCAATGCACTATCTTGCAGTAGGTACTTAAGACGTAAGGGGATACTTGGTTTTCCACCCACACAAACACATCCAGGAAAACCCTATTGTCTTATGTGATCGCATTGACAGACATGGATTCTTTGGAAGGAATAGTAAAGTATAAATTCACTTTACACAGTTGCTGTCTTTCCCTGTGCTGTGTACGTGTTCTCTTTGAAGTCAATCTAATTATAAATGTCCAAAGTTCCCACCAATTTCATCAGCTTAGCTGTTTTTGAATTTCCTGGGGCAAGTGAAAGAGAGGCACAGCCCGCACCTGCAGGCAATAAAGCAAAACTCACTCCTGCTTTGGGCTATGGAAAAATCTCCCTGCAATCATGCTCTGCAGCATCCTTCCTGAAAGATGTGGAGTCTTACAGATTGAACCAGGTATTCACAGTTTATTATCTGATTGTATGTCCTCTCTAGATTAAGAGGAAGACATGAAGTTAATTCTGAGATAAAATTTAGGAAAATATCCATACTTTAAAAAAAAAAAAAGGCACAAAAGCACATGCATATCTATTGTTTACATGAGTGCAATGCTGAAACATTAGAGCACCATTTGTTTGTTCACATGATTATACTTTAATAATAACAAAAATAGCTCCCAAGTTAGGTGTTTTGTTATTCACCAAAATAAGAGAATATATCTAGAGCTTGATTATTGTTTGGCATAAAATGAATTTCCTGAAAATACAGTACAGATTAAATGAGACCTATTCATGACATCAGACCATACCCGACAGTTTCAGGCCAAGAAGGGGGAGGGTCTAAGAGAAATATTTTGACTTCTTCTTTAGGAACACAATTTTTGGTTCAATATTGTCCTACATTAGAGAAAGTTAGAGAAAATAATTAAATACTACATGCTAGGTTAAACATTTTTAGTTTGTTTAGATAGATCTGAAAACCAGAAAAATTTTCACTTTGGTTCATTTCGTCCCCAATTGTTGCCTCACCAAAGAGCAAACCCCCTACTGTTTGTCCATGCTTACTTATAACATACCATTAACTCTGAAGAACAGATGAAAGGGCAGCTTTGAGCTTTATATCTAAAAACACATGCTATTTGATGACATACGTCTCCATCAGTGTTAATCCCAGCACTTCAGAAATCCCTGCTGATTGCAGAATTAATGTTTTCCTTTGTGATTGATAAAGAACACCTGCAAGAATGTTTTTCCCCACAACATTAAAGAGTAGCTATGTGGTGAAATAACAACATTGACAAAATTTATACAGTGAAAATATAATAAAAATAAACAAAACATTCCCGTTGGAATCACTACCCATTTTCCTCACTGCTGCTTTCAAGATACCTACATCAGCAGCTTAAACCCACCCTCAGCAGTTCCCTGCCACTGCAGCCGAACAGCAAAATCAAGTTCACGTTATGTGCCTATATCTTCTTATCTTTCAAAAGAGATTGTCGACCAGAGGCTGCCAACATGGGAACAGTCCCTCGCTTGTGCCGACTCCCAAACTGCCCAGGACCCACCGAGGAGAGTGCTAAAAAATCCACCAAAATCGTACCAGGAAACATTTAATAATTTCACTGTATAAAATCACTGAGATTATGTCCGAGAAACGTTCCCCACTGGTTTTTAATTTACAAGTATGGGCAGAGGCTTCAAGTACTGCAAAGTCATTCTGGTAACTATGTGAGAGATTAGCTTCAGAACTGAAAAGTGATGGGTTTGCAGAAGAGATTCTTCTTTACCTGTCAAGACAGCTGAGTGGTTTTTGAAGCATGATTTTCACCTCTATTATACTCTAAGCAAAGGATTTGCTGTTTCATTCTACTATTTACCAACACTGCTGTGCAGGATTACACATCCATTCTACAAAGGTTTCTCTTTTTATCAAAAAATACAGTTCTAATAATCTTCCCAGACACTCTCATGTAAAGTATTAGGATTACACATATGAGAAATTCTCAGGACAAAATGGCAAAATCTTTCCTGACAAACATCTCTTGCATGGCTTGAAATTCAATCCAATGTGCTGCCAATATTAGAGCAAATGTGATCTACATCTTTGTGCAGGAAAACAAGCAAACCACAACCAACCCATAAGCCAAATCTCAGGTTTCTTAGTGATCTGCGCATGTGTGAAATGATGATGACTACATCCTTCAAGTCCTGAACACACAAGATATTTCCCTTCCATAAGGTTATGGCACTAGTATAATTCGCTAGTGAGTCACACTTATTTCCAGTCTGTTTCTGTCATAGCAAGGGAGTTTTACTAAGGATGTGATTAAACATTTAGCTCACATAGCACAGTGAAACATAAACCCATGATAAATTCTCTCTGTCGTATGTCTAATCAGGTTTTAAATACTTTCTGTTCACCATGAAAAATCATCATGAATCATCCTTTTTCTTTCGGCAAAGATTTTTTTTTTTTTTTTAGCCTTTTTTTCCCCATGGTGAAGGCAAGTGGCAAAGCTGATTTAAGAGGCAGAAAAGGCTTGCTGTACAACTAAACAGTCATGCATGAAGAATGATGCTTAAAATCTGACACTAATTTCTAGATGTTCAAATCTATGGGTAGGATGACAAAATTCAGGTCAGAGAGAACTGTTAGTGTAAACAGAGGATCACTTAATCTATGTTGCATTTGTAATTTGAGTCATTTTAAGTGAGGAGGGTGTTGAATAGCAATAAGTATAGATTTGAATATTTTGACTTAGTGTTTTATACCTGCAACTTCAGTTTGAGATATACGAAAGGAAGAATGTCACTGCTTCTGATTAATGACACCAATTCACACAATCTCTTCATGGGATTAACCAATGTGCGAGTCATAAAATAAATGCCAGGAAAGATTCAAAAACTACTCTTCCATTTCAAGTAAATAATGCCAGTTCATTAATTACTTTCAACCAGCATACTGGTATTGTTTTTTTAAAAACACATTAACAGTTTGAGATCTGATCTGTTCTGATCCCTGCCATTCTTTGAGCACTAGTGCCACGCAGAGTACGTAGGTGTATTTATGCAAGGGGATTTAGTGCACATGTAGATTCTCCAATCACGAAAAATGCACCTAAAGTTGATTTTAGCTGGTACACAAGTGCTGGTACCAGGAGCACTAAATGCAGCAAAGAAACCTCCCCTACTTAGGCTAGGCTGGTGGATAACCAAAACCACCTACCCAAAAATGCATAGGCTGGGATGCAGACTGTAGCAATCTGGAGACTGCACCCCAACAGTCCTATCAATAAACCACCTTTTCTTTTCTTTAGCACGTTGACTTTAGTCATAACTAAGAGAGTTTTATAAAATGCAAGCAACATCCTATTTGAATCCCAAATGCACTGCAATTTCCACCCACTTCCTACAGAGCAAATATCAGGGCCGGGCTGAAATTCTCATTAGGTGCCTTGAAAGCGTTTGTTATCCTTTCTGGTGATAGGTAATATGTAGAGACTTTGAAGAACTAACCCCCTTCTATAGGAAATTAAGAGAGTGGGTGTGACTGTTTTCTCTTTACTTGTTTTGTTTTAGCATCTCTTTAGAAGACAGCCAAAGGAGCCTATAGTAGAAGTAGTAGAAGTACTTTTCTTCCCCAAGTACCAAGGAGGAGGATTGAAGCTGAAACCTTGTAAAATATACAAATATATTATTTAAAAGCTTTTTTCTCTTCGTTGTCACTACTCATGTTTTTAAGGAAATTTTTATGTGGAATGCTGCTGCAGGTTTCTCAGTAATTCAGACATACTCTTCCAACTCCCTTCATCATCTCAGAAAGTGAATATTAGCATAGACCATCACTTTTTAAACAAAAATAGCACAGCACTGATGGGGAGAGTGAAGAGATGAAAATCCATACAGTTTTGCTCCTACAATTTCCAGAAAAAATGACCTTTTGGAGATTTGAGGTCACTATAGACTAAAGAGTCAATAAGCAGTGTATTTACCTCCTGCACCCCTAAGCCTTTACTAGCAGCAAGGAGTAAACAAACAAATTATAACACGGGGCAAATATCTTCCTCTCTATAATAATGTTACATTTTCCCTACTGTTAGAAAGACATGAAAGACAGGGTTTGGCTTGGTGCAGTCACAGTAATTCACAGTTTGCCAAAGATCAAAGATGCAGCTCTCAGGATATGCTCTATGAACTACGTTCAGGACTCCCTGAACAGCAAGAGAAGAGTTCACTATGCTGGCAGTATCACTTAATGATGAGGTTAAGTCACTGATAGATGAAAAAACACGCCAATTTACTTCTTGACATGGATTGAACTATCAGATACATACTTTTTTTTTAAAAAAAAAAAATCAGTTTTTTCTGTATTGCAGACTGTATTCTCTCAAACATGCAAGCAGTGGCGAGGAAACATTCTCACCAGAGTTATCACTACAATGCCTTCGGAACTTGTGAAAAGCTACAGAAGCTTGTGAAAAGCTACAGAAAACTGCCAATTCCTGCAACTTTGGAGTTTCTGGCATGGAGATATGTAAAGAATGAATGTCCCCAAGCACATCTGCAGCAAGCTGCATGTGGAAGTGCAAAGGAGTACAGCAGTGGGGCTTTCCACTAATTGTGGTATTTGCCATCACTTTCAAGTAAGCAAAATGTGTACTATTTTAAAAATGCTTATAACTGGGGAAAAGAGGGTGTTTTACTATAAAAATTCCATGTTTTTCTTTAATTACTGAGAAAAACTGTAACACTTATTCACGTGCTTAAAGTGTTTGGCTTGAATAACTGTGAGCCAGAGGCCAGGTGGTCAAACAGAAAAATCTACATTGCAGCCAGAAAGCACATAGATTGTTAATTGGAAACACTTCATCCTTCCCAAACACCCATTAAAGTGGCAGGCCTTAAGAAATTCTGCTCCTCTTTTAGTTTCTAATAAATGCTAATGCCCTTCAATTATCTTGCAACATATCTCACATTAACCTCACTGGGAACGATACTGCCTTTCCTGGCCCAGTGAGATGTGTCAGCAGTCACAGTCCTCTCTAGCACTTGCTCATGGCCAACAAACTATGAAAAAGCGCAGCTACCTGCTCTAGTCTGAGCAGGCCGCTGCTCTCCTTATCTTTTGGTTAATACTGCGTTTCTTTGGTTGTTGGACAGCACTTACAGGCTTCTCATAACTAAACAATTTCCCTTGTCAGCATACATTTACTACACAGCAGAGATCAAGACATTTAAACTTTAAAATTGTCATCTGCCATGAACACAAATATATATGGACAGGTATGTAATGCTCTTTTTTAAAAGATCTCGACCATTCTCATAGTTTTACTCTCAATTAACCTTTACTAAAAACTGAATCAGCTTCACATATCTCACCGGAGCCCAGCCAACACATGGAAAGGGTGCCGGAATCATGCTTGTCTCATTTTATTAGGATATAATTCTGTGTTAGTTAAAAATAAATTCTGTAATGTGCTATTAATGCGCTGATACTGACAGCTTAAATACAATCAATAAAACACAAAAGCTGCAATTAAACAGCAAAAGTAATTTTTAAAAGTTATCACTGCCAAGCTACAGGCGTCTCTTATTGTCTCATTAATATACACAGGGGGCAGAGTTGGCTCGTGGACTGTTTATGTACCACTAGGTTAATAATATCCTTCCCACTCTCTTACAACGTGGTTAAAGCAAACAAGTAGCAGAAATGCTCTGAACTATTTTTGTTCAGTTTTGCTCTTTGCAGGAATACTTAAGGATGGCAGTTATGAGATTCAAAGAAAGTTAAGGGCATGTGAGTGCAGGCCAGCAGTTGCACTTGTCAGACAAGTACGTACATCAGTGCAGACCGAATATTTGGTGCATGAAATAATAAATGACATTTTCCCAGGTATGGTACCTAGTAATGAAATATACGCAGAACACCGTAGAAAATTTAAAACATGCTAATCCATCCTAAGATGGAATTACTCAGAGCTAATGGAAATTTCAGTGGAAAAATGAAAGTTTTACATTGGCCCAATAATGTTCTCTTGAGTTCAGAATAATTAACAACTGAAGAAGTAACAGACAACCTGAGGGCAAGGAAAGAGTTATCTACCAAACATTTACTTCCCTAAAGAGGAGATTATTTAGGAAGCTTCCTCTCCCTCCTATTCATTCAAATGATTAGCTGCAGATAAGGAATACTAGCTGTAAATAAGTTCTTTTTCAAAAATAAATACTTCAAATCACAATGGTATATAAGTTAGAACAACATTTACTGAAACACTGAAAAAGGTTTTGAAAAAACAGCTTCTATACATCTGTCTACTTCAAATGACTAAGTATTTGCAGAATTATAGTCTTCCCAGAATTATGTAAGCTAAAGTAACTTCGTGTCCAGAAGAGCTATCAAATTGAAAAAATTATATATAAAAATACATATAAACAGTGATTTATGATAATGGCACTTTAAGTACATTGTCTTATGGCTACTGCTCTCTATATAAACAAGGAAACTAACAGAAGTGGAATTTTACCCCCAAAATATCAAAGTATGCAGTAGTTATTTTGTCATAGGAACTAAGCAAATAAACAAAGGAAGCAGCCCAAATATTGTAGCAGCTGAAGGTTAAACAGCAATTTAACAGTGCGCTTTTAACTTCTTTTACTTTTTTTTTTTTTTAAGTAACTTCTGGCTTCCCTGATCCCACAATAATAAATAAATCAGTGTCTAGTGACAAATTTATGTTTAAAACACAACAGCTAGTGTGCAGATGCCAGCAAAGTCTCCCGCATGCTAAATTTTGCCCTCCCACCTTTCTTTTACCTTCAGTTGTTTACTGGGATAACTACAAAATACACTACCATGATCTGATCCAAATCCTTCAAAAGACAACACATTGTATACTCCCTAACCCGGAGCGGCGAGTCTTTAGGTGCCAAATTTTACAGCTCAGGCTTCCCACACATGGATAGAACATTCACAGGATAATTCAGAACTGCTAAATCAGGTAGTTAACCATCCTCCAAGGTGTGTACTGGGAACATGAATTCTTAACCTAGATATTCATACGATAGGTATCTAAAGTTTTATGATAGAAACAGCTTGATTATGAGCGTTGCACTGAATTCAAAGAGCTTTGGAAAAAATTTCTCCAATGGTTAAATGCCTAATGTTCCACCCCCCCCCACCCCATCTTTACAGAGCTTTGTGATCTCCAGCCCATTCTTACGCTACCACTGCATCACTTACAAAATGAACCACACAAGCCTTGGATTTTCTTTCCAGCACCATAAATATGGTTGAATATGATGGCTAACAACAAAAACTTTCAAGCTCACTTGACTACTGACTATTTTTAAAAGGCAGTCTTGATTTTTCTCTGTGCTGTGAATAAAAGAAAAAAAAAGATTTATGAGCAAGGAATTAACTGTTTTGTGCTATGTTACAATGTGGTACAGAACATTAAGTTTTGCAACATGATTAAATGTCTTTTTATTTCTCTTTTGGCATTTAATTCCCAATGGAGTATGGATAGTAAGTTTAAAGTTTTTAATTTTGCTATAAAAGATCACTTGACTTTTTCTTCTTCATTGTGATATGTATTTCATTTAATAAACTTTATAATTAAAAAAACCCTACTAAAAACACTTCTCTATTCAAGGATTACAATTCAGAGGGGGTTTATTTAGTTCCATTAGTTTTAACATCTGTGTTTTAAGTTGCAGATAGCTTCAAAAGTAGCTATTGAGGTAAGACATTGCTTCATTTACAAAGGAAATTGGATGCTTAATGCATTTTGTAATGCAGTAAGAACAAAGTGGTAGTACTTGCATAAAGCAGCCCACTGTAATAGCAGGTGTTGGTCCTCTCTGGGAAAAGGTCTTTTGACTTCTGCTAGCCCAGTGTGGGCTCGTTATTCCACCTGGTTATATATTATCATAGAGATCAGTGAAGTCCACACTGCAGAAAGCCACATTTGGGAAGGTTTGTTACCTCATCTGTACCTAGAAAAGCCAAATGCACGGGCAGACGATGCTTTTCAGTTTAACTAATTGCGTGAACTATTAGTGGAGCATAGTCTGGCCAGAAAGGACTGATCACAACATCATAAAGATCTGCATTCCCTTCTGTGCTTGCGATGCAGCTGGTGTGGCTGCTTGGAGCGGGAGACAGGACAGAGCTCACCAGAGACCTCTGATGGCAAATTTTTAGCCAGCGTTTGTTGGTGTAGTTCCTTCGACTTTGTTAGAGCTGTTCTAGTTTTATTTCAGGTAGAGGCTGTTTGTCACTGAGTGTATTAAACACATGTGGCACAAACCAGTATTTCAGAAAAGACATACATGTCCAAATTCAAAGAATTTGAGGGAAATGATGGCTGTTATCACCACAGGACCCACCGGACCGCACAGTTGGCATTGTGAAACAAGTTTATGAGCTTTGCTTTCTAAATGGTTTTAATTGGTTTGATCATTCTCTGTTTCAGAGGATCAGTCTCTTTGTCTTACTAACTCATTATTTTCTAGAATTATCACATCATGATAGTCACAATGATTATCTTTTCTTCTTTTGGGTAGGTCTGATTCAAACCTAAGAGCTGAATTCCAAATGTTCTTACTATATTAACTATAACAGCAAGCAAAGCAGAAAATTTCAGTTTTTAATCTGCCTAAGAGACAAACACTCTGAGAACAGAACCATGTCTGGAAAATACCTGTACTGTGTCTAAGCGCTTGTATAAGCATGCAGGAGATAATCAAAACCGTGAGTTCGAGTTCATTACCACCTTATTTTAAGTTTTACCTTGGAATTAAACTTAAATTGAGACTGAAATGAGTTTTGTTATCCCTATTGTACTGCACGGAGGAAGATTCTTCATGACAGCAGGAAGAATGATTGCCTTTGGGACTGAAAACATAGAATTTGAGATACCTCTGTCACAAAATAATTTAAAGAAAATCAGCTAAGACTACAAATACCTTTCTGGACTACTGTGCTATGTGTCTGCTCAGCACCCTCTTACCAGTGAATACCCGTTGTCTGAAAGTGATAAAAAGTGTCTGGTTTGAAAAATGCTAGTACACTCAAGTTTCATTATCCTCCCCGAAACACCAACAATAGCTCTATCACATTATATGAAGTGACCAAATTTTCCCAGCGCTTCTACCTCAGTAAAATCTTCATCTACAAACAAGTATCTTCAGCTGAAGATAGTAAACCTACAGGGCAACACAGGACATGAAAGTCTCAAGTTCTTTAACTAAATTTTAATTGCCAGTCAAAGCATGCAGAACAATCAGAAACCACAGTGATACAGAAATAAAGTACTCTAAAACTGTTTCTTGTCTTAGAAAAATATTTGTAAAGTTTGTAAGCCATTTGTTAAAAATAATTTCATTAACTCACATAAAAAATCAGCAACATGTGACAAATGAAATGCACCAATTCCTACGTTTCTACATTTTCTTTGACTATAATTACGTGTGTGTGTGCGTTATGTGCTACACCACACAGAGCAACATACTTACGAGGCAAAACTTTGCTGTATGCAACGTTGCCTTGTCAAGGCACCACAAAAAGGTGATTTCAATCCTCTCTAGCCAGAAAAATATTTTACTGATTTACAATCTACCAGATTAAAATTATACAAATTACAGCCAGCCAGACAATAACCTTGGTCACAACAAATACTCTAATACTTCTGTAGAGCAAAGTAAGCATGAAATGTAAGGCCATATCCACCCCAAGGGCTTCATGAAACAATGTAATTTTCCCTTCAAGAAAGGGCAGAGGAAGTAAGTTGCAATGAGAACATAAGACAGTATTTTACAGAATGCAGCAAGGTAGGTTAACGGTGGAAAACCAATCCTACAGAAATAAAATGAATATCCTTCTACTTGGCAGCACCTCTTGGGCCACCTCCACTGCACAAGAGGGAAAATAAACAGCATAGTAGTGGTCTGAGATGTAGTAGCTCACATTAAGAATTAATTCAAGTAGCCTCTTCACATGGCAAATGATGTTATATGACACTGAAATGTGTAACAAATGTCAAACTGTATTTAAAGCCATTGTCTACAAATTTGCTGATAATACCATTGTAGCAGCAAATTTTTACAGAGAAAGAGGACACAGGGAGCAACCTTCTCCCCTAGGCTGCAACGCAGTAAGAGAGCAAGAGAGGACTTTATTTGGTATGATGTTGAGGGAGGACTATATACACACCAGTTCAGCAGTGTCCAGCAGGGAAAGAGGCTTTAACTGTGCAGCCAGCCCTGCTGCGTGCGGTATGTCAGCACGAACCCAAGTAGCAAAAAGGAGTGGGAAAAGAGAATTATTAATGTGCAGAATAGCAAATGTCAGTAAGGCAGTGAACCTTAATTATAAGCATTGCTATTGCACATTCAAGTACAGCAACACAAGTTTTATTTAAAACAAACCAGAAAATGAGAAAAGTATCTGTCTAAGAAAAAGTAGATCCAAATTCAATTTCCAACAAAGGAGAGGACCATGTGGTCATGAGAAAGTGACCTGTCATCTCTATACCATCTTTCTCCCATCGAGAAGTGAAAAAGACACCAGTGCATTTCTTTATCCTTTGCTTGTCAATTATAAGCTTTTTGAGTCAAGAATATTTGACATTAAGAAGTGTTTGCACGTCTGCTCCAATCTCAGCTCTTGACCTACTTCTAATACATTTAAGTAGCGATTATTAAATGAAAGGCATTTAACACATATGCAGCTTACCACACTAGCAGTCGCTACACAGGTGAGAAAGTGGAGAATACAATGCAAATAAGAAGCGATAAGGTATTAGAATGTTTCACATTTTCTTCAAAAAACAAACTCACGTTACATCTTTTTTATTATATGATCTTAAATGAGATGACATCTTAGAAATACCTAGCAACATAAACTAGTAGCAACATATAAGTAGGATAGAACATGTTCTAAGTGCACACCGATGACAACAAAAGGTGGAACAGCAGACACTGAACATGTCAGAGACAGTTTAAAAACTCATGAATAAATATTCTAACCAGTTATAACTAATATTATCAAAGCAGACTCTTCTGGAATTCCAATTCATGGACCTTTGAGAATGAGATACTGTTGTAACTGCTTGCCTTTGCCTGATGCTACTTTGATCATTTCAAAACTAGCCAATAATGCCTTTGACAGAGTGCCAGTTCAGCCGTTTTTATTAGCTTTCCTGAGGCATTCAATGTAACAGCCATTTTATTAGCTGAAATGAATCACAGAATCACAGGATCACAGGGGCTGCAAGGCACCTCTGGAGATCATCTGGTCCAACCCCCCTGCCAGAGCAGGGTCACCTAGAGCAGGTTGCACAGGATGGCGTCCAGGCAGGTTTTGAGTGTCTCCAGAGTTGGAGACTCCACCACCTCTCCGGGCAGCCTGTTCCAGTGCTCTGCCACCCTCAAAGGAAAGAAGTTCCTCCTCATGTTCAGATGGAACTCCCTATGTTCAAGTTTGTACCTGCTACCTCTGGTCCTATCACTGGTCACCACTGAAAAAAGACTGGTGCCATCCTCCTGGCACCCTCCCTTTAAGTATTTATAAGCATTTCTAAGATGCCCCCCTCAGTCTTCTCTTCTCCAGACTAAAAAGACCCAAGTCCCTCAGCCTTTTCTCATAAGAAAGATGTTCCAGTCCCCTAATTATCTTCGTAGCCCTTATGATGAACTTGGAACAGAGACCATGCCAGTCTTGGTCAAACTAAGTGAGCTAAAAAAACACCCCAAAACAAACTAGACTAAAGGTGCTGATTTTTATTTCCTGGCTGAAATGTATTATGAAAAACATTCCACAACAACCTGCTGTGGACACTCCCATCTTCTGCTTATCACACCACCACAAGGCTGTTTGCTGGAAGTTGCTCGGCAAACCTTTCTGTTGCAGATTACTTTGTATTCTGTAGATGCCCCATTGTCAACAGTCATGAATGAGTTATAAATGGATTTAAATAGAAAAAATCAACAGCTTTGGAGCAATGAGGAGTGATTTTTGCTGAATGCATATAAAAGGCATTATTTTGACAGGAATGATACATTTTCATCAGACTTGCCACTTTACCCAAGACACAAACTGTTAATCAGATGATCCTAGAGCACAGTCTTTTGTATAAAATATGTGACCATGTGATCAGATTGCTCCTTAATGCTTTCCTTTATTTAGTAATCTAAACAAGTTCTTAATATCTGACAATGTTGACTGTTGACTGGGCTGAGTCTGTGACTGAGGAGAAAAATATTATTTTAAAGCAAGGTGCAGCTCATTGATCTACTGCTGATAAAAATTAGCTGCTGCCTTTTTAGTCTCTCCCTATAGAAGCAAAAGTTACGTTTTAGTGCTTGGTGTGAGGGGAAGGAAGATGCACTTGTGTATTCTCACAACCTTTGGGCACATTGACCGAGTTCAGCTAAATTCAAATGAGGGATAAGAAACCTCAAAGATTATTGTGTTCTCACCAGTGTAAGGAAATACGCAGTCAAGCTGCAGAGAGACACGGTCAAAGGGGGAGGCTGTAGCATGAAACTGAAGCTGCTTATACATCAGGAAACCCGTACGATGAATGAGAGGAGTAGAAAGAGGAGATTTCTTATAAATGTTCAGCTGTGGAAAAGATTCAGTTGTCTCAGACAATCATTCCCCAAGAAAGTCTATAAGCCATGACAGGATATAGAAAACGTCAAACTGCCCTAAAAAGAGACACAAACCCGACCTCATACTCCTTCACATATCAGTATGGTAACCTTTAGTCCTGCCAATAACAGTATTTATATTAAAATTACAGATGTTTGGAATATTTCAAGTTATCAAATTACGCCCCCAAAAGTGCTATTCTATCCTTTAAGAAATAAAAAAAGAAAGGTTACAAATAACAGATTCAAAAAAGAACAATACCCCTAATACCACAATACTAGGAAATCTTTTACACAAGGGTGAGTGAAGCTTCCAAGTACCACAGGCAGAGGTATCTCCTGCCTCATTAACAGGTAATATAACTGGGAGGCTGGGTCATATACCCAAAATATTTTGTCCCATGACAGAAGTTACAAGAAACAGCGGTTCCCTTCCCACTCTCTGAACCCCCTGGTCTATGGGACTTGAACCTTGGTTAAGCCTTGCCTGGGATCCCAGGACCCTGCACAGGTACAAACTCTGCTCTGGCACCTTCCTGGGGCATTAGGAGCACCTCCAACAGAGGAGAAAAAACAGGTGCTTTTCCCACTGCTGGAAGACAATATGCAGGTGGCAACACCCAGGTTGGGGAGAGAAGATAAGCTGGCAGGGAAGCAAGTCCACAGCAGGGCACAAAAACAGCACTGCAGATGCACAGCCAAACCAGTGCCCAGTGATTTTGGCATTAGGTATGTTTAGAGTCACAATAACTACAGCACCACCAAGTCCTGGGGTTGCAGAAACCTCTTTAACTCTTATAACAGTAGGAGGCAACTGTTGAGTGATTTGGCTGTGCATTTTGGGAGGACTCCAACCATTCCTTTGCATTAATTTCCTTATAAACACATACTTCCTATTCATACAGATTATAGCAAAGGCTTAGGCTATTAAGAATGCAAGTTCCCCAAATTATCTCCCAAATTTATCTCTGAATGAACCAGAGAACAGGATAGCAATATAATGCTGCTGGCTCTGGTACCGGGTGTAGTTCCTGCCAACTACAGATAACATAGTGGAAGCAGGAAATCCATAATAAGTACATAATAGTCCAAATGGAAACTCCTTTGGAAACTGCAAACAGCTACCAGGACTTTACCCACAAGGAAACACTGAGAAACAACTTGTTGCCGCTACCTACGCCAGTGATAGTCTGCCAGTGGTTGCTGTAAGGATGACACATTTATGAAGTGTCGCCCACCAAATCAGAGCTGCCACAGAACTCAAAACCACTACTAAAACTCACTCCCGAACCCAGCTGAGAAAGGCTACTGTCAAAGGAGTTCTTCAAAATATCATAGACCAAGGTGATACTGCAGGAGAGAAACAAACAGGGAAACGCTCACTGGAAAGAGGAAATAGAGCAGCAGACCGAAGGAAAAAAAAAAAGCAAGGAGCTTATGGAAGAAAACTAGAACACGGATGCTGGATGAGAAGAGAAGATAATTATATGAGCTTCCTATGAAGCTACGAAAGAAACTAAGTTCTTCCTGTGAAAGAAACGAAGTTGGATTAAGGGAGCCTAAAATGAAAGCAAAAATATATCTGGAAATGTCCCTGTTAGTTACTTTCTACAGAAGCCAACTAGAGCTGTAGCCTGACACCATATCATCTTTCTCCTGAAGAAATGCAGAATCTTCTATGACAAAACTACCTTTCCGGAATAGCAGCTAGTTGCTACCCTTTTCTGTATCCCCTTCAACTTCTCCACAGTCTGTACATGGCTGAGACTGCAGGAAGGAAGTTACGAGCTCTCCCTGCCTATGTTATATTATTCTGAGAAGAATATAGTTTCAGAGGCAGATAAATTCTTGAAGCGATTGGATCCGTGATAGTTTTAACCAGCTATTGTATGCTGTTATTACCTGCTTATTCTCATTTCCTCCTCCTTTCTTATCTAAATTTTAGAGTTGGCAGTGTTTTTTTTCCTGAGAGATTTAGCTGTACGTGGTCAAAGCCATGGTAATTCAGCTGTGGCCACGGAATTTTAAAAGATAATAAATATGCATACAGGACTTTTCTGCCCACGCTTTCCCGGAAAATCTTAATAGAAGTGAAATATAACAGGAAGAAACCTAGTATTACTCACTCTGGTGAGTATAACACATCTAGTTTCTGATTTCAGGTAACACCTAGTCTTTCGTGAAAGTTCTGAATAAGCAACAGCATAAGCACTAAAGCACCAAATGAACGAGGCAATTAATGAAGTCTTCCATGAACAACTAGAAGAATCTCAAAAGTGAACACCAAACAATATTTTCAGATGATCTGAATGCTTGCATGCTAGATTTGCCTAACCACAGCAGGTGAAGTCTAGGAAAACTATGGTCCTGTAATCTATGTATGACACAAGTGACAGAAACACATCACATTAGAAGAGCTTTTTTAGGAGTGCAAATAGTGCAATCACTTTCCTTTTCCTTTTTTTTTTTTTAATTAATCAAGATGCTGCACCATTAAGGATCCAAACACAGACTGTGGTACTAAATGGAAGAGCAAATTTATTGGATAAGGTTTTTTTGTTTGGCTCATTCAGAAAACTAAGCGATCATAGTCTGCACCTGGTAATCAATTAAACACCTTTTTCACTGCCTACACTGAATAATTAAAACATTCACTGAGAGGGAAGACATAGCTCAATTCCCAATCTCTCATTTGGGACAAGGTATGGCAAATACTAATATGGGCTAGTTAACAGATCGTTTACCCTGTCGATATCCCAGTGAGAAACAAAAAGTACAAATCAGAGCAGAAGAACTCAGAGTAGGGTGAGTTTTTGATCAGAATTCTGTTAAATCTGGTTCTCTTTTGGAGAACTGTGTCATATACATCTTTAAGTCAAAGGGCAAGGACTCCCTTCGGCAAAAAGATCTCAGGGAATCATGCTTTCTTGTTGTGACAAAGATAAAACCCAAACACGGCCAAACATTTTCTTTTTCAATAGAAAAGGAACATTTCCTTTTTTTTTTTTTCTTCCTGTAATACACTGCAATTGATATATTAGTATGTTTTACTGTCAGGTTCTGAGTCCTCTTGAAGTATCCACCATTCCTACGTAATCAGTGAAGGAGAAGTAGGCACATTTCAAGTACTCACCCACCTATCGCTGGTGTCAAAAGTTAGAGACAATACAGATTGCTTACGGTACTATCTTCTCCCCACAGTCTGACAGGAAAACTAAGTATTTACTTCAGAAATTCTGTTTTACTGCCTGCTGGAAAGCTAAGAGTTTCAGTGACGTAGCCTGGGTCATATCTCTAGTTATTCCTTGCAAAAAGTGGCAAAGGTTTTTACTGTTTTCCCTTGAACACTCCCTTCCTCCCCAGTGATTAGTCCAAGAATATTATTATAGGTTCCAGGGGAAGGGCAACCATGATTAAAGTTACACAATGCTTTCCATTAAGATTCTACTTTCAATTGTTAGTTCATTTTGAATGGATAAAATTCAAACTTACAATGTCATTTAAAGAAGAAAAAAATACAGCTTTTTTTTTTTTTCTTTGAGAGAGAGATTATTACTAGTACCTCCATGCTGAAGAGCAGGATTTGATATTCTGCACCAAGGTAATAAAAGTATAAGAGATGTAACTATTGTAAGAGCCTGCTCCTGTGAGAATCTCAAATCCCCCCTTCCTAAAAAAGACTTGTTAAAATTCAGCAGGTACGTGCTTTGAGCATTCAACCTATGCTGAATGTCTGCAAGGTCAAGGGGTTAGACGACTTTTCCTTGCTGCCCTCCCTGGCACATGATGACCGCTGCAATATGAAGCAAAAGCAATGAGGCAGGGGGACTGTCTCTGCTGTTCTCTCTGTCTTGTTATTGAGACCAGTGCCCCAGCTCCGAAGAAGAGAAGAAAGACAGAGGCAGCCACACATGTCGCAGAGGAGGAAGGAGCAACCAGAGGGAAATACTCAAGCAATAGTCTGGTGGAAAAGAGGAAGATAAAGTTCTCACGAGAGAGTTCTCAGGACTCCGAGGTGCTGATGAGAAAGAAGTGAAATTAGTATTTGGGTTGGAGAAACAAGGTACAGGAGAAATGAAAATTCTGTAGTCAGCTAGAGAACATTCTCCTGCAAAACATGGACTTGAACATCTGACCCCAGTGAAACAGACAAAATGTGCGAGACTACATTACAAAACAACTGCAGATTTTACTTACTTAATTTGCCCATGTAGAAGCCTGAACCCCACCAATGACATTCCTGAGCCTGATATGGTGCAAATAAAGTGTGTTTCCATTTCCTTTGTATTTCTATGCTTTTTTTTTTTAAAAAAAAAGTCTTAGAAACCGAAGAATTGCTTTAAAGATACATTATAAAGATCAATTTTGTGAAATTGCATACTTATATTAGAAAACTTTAGATTTAACCCTTTCAAGCTACTGTTTGATACTTTGTCTGCAATGGTTGTCTGCAATTGCTCTCCTCCTTCCAGAAGGATGCTCAGAAACAGACCTTTATTCTAAAACAGTCCAACAATATGCCAATTCCATTGATTCTTATTACATCTCCTGACCATCTCTCTCCATATTGTTTTCTTTTCCTCTGCAAACTTGCTATTTTAAAAAGTAGTAATTTAGTTTTAGAAAACAAAATTGACACTGGTTCAATGCACCAAAATTGGACCTTGCTATTACTTTAATGCCAGGCCTTTTTCAATATGTTAGGTAATGTAAGTATTTCCATCTAAAGTTTGTACCTCCAAATATAAATATTAAGTTTCTAAAGAACCATAGAATGATGGAAAAATCCATGTTGAAAGCCAGGCTCTCGCTTTTAAGTTTTGTTTACATGGCACTAATGCTTTTAGGAAAAAAAGATGAGAAAGGTCAGATGGGCTGGAAAAAGAAAAGGTAAGAGGAGAACGTGCTATTTATTCTGTGTGACCCCTCACACACTGCATCTATTGCCATAAGCTTGCAGGGGCAGAGTGAAAGCTGGGAGATGGGAGAAAGGTGAGGAAGATCTGTACATGGATCCCAGTCTCTCATTCTGACCCTTTGCTCCTGCTTCCTAGTCCACATAGTCATCACAACACTGTGGTGTTGGGTATAGCCCCTTCCATGGCCAAGGTCCATCTCAGCCTGGACCTATGGATTCCACCCAGAACATCTGAAAGTCCCTGATTAAAGAGCTATTACAGCTATCCCTCCTCCTCAACTCACACATCTTTAATGTGATCTTTAAGAAAATCTGCCCTCATGTTTGAGCTCTTTAAAAAAGAGCTATTTGCTTCATAATTGGGCTATCAAAAACCCATACCTTGTTGCTCAGATCATTCATTCTTTGAATTTGGGCTTCAATCAGATTTTTGATAGGCAATTTATCTAAAATAATCTGAAATATCCTTGACTGCTGTTTCAGGTGATAACAGTGTGTCCTACATTGAGTCAAATTTTGTATTCAATGTCTGAAATATCTGACAGGTATTGTGCCCTGCCAAGAATGATGATAAGGCTGAAAGCCTGGAAGGCTTCAATATAGGACAGTGGATTTGTCATTTCTTTTGCTTGTTTTTACTTTTGAGGCTTTATTGGAAGCATGCTCAAACCCAGGAAATTCTGAGGTTACTTACTACCCAAAGGCCTCCAAAAAAGGCCCTGTTACTGAAACATTACAATTAAATATGTTCAGAAAAGAAGTGGGAAAAAAAAAAAAAAAAAAAAATCAAATTAGTTTTACAGCACTGCTTCATAGTGTGCTGCCTAGCAGGGTCCAACCTCACTTAAGCAACGGTGAGCCCTAAGAATGAAAAGTAGAATCATGTGACAGATACTGCAATGAACTTGGGTAAATCAGTTTTGTCTTGCTACTATCTCTTGGAATATAGTTAACATTGAATGACAGGAAATATTCACATATCGGTGAATGAAAAAATAAGAAAAGAATATTGATTATTGCAAAAAGTGATGATTTGAAAATGGCAGCAATATCATAAATATGATTTTAATACGGTGTGAATTGCAAGCACTTGATACAGAGGGGATAATATATGGATTTTCCTCATTCTGCACTATGCATGTCACTAAGACCAATGGGAGTCACATACCTATACCAAGGGAACTATAATATGTAGAATTATTTATGGAATAGCTGCTTCACATTACACATCAACTGCAGCATCATAATGGCTAGAGTTACACTCAGAAGACAAAATCATATATTATATACCGTAAGTGATAAAGCTTGAATTCCTATCATCATTTTTCATAAGCTGATGGTACAACTAATGGAAGGATTTTTGCACAGCTTTTTTTTTTTTTTTTTTTAGAAGCGATAAACATCATATAGTTTATCGCTACAAGACACTGATTCCGCTTACAAACTAAGTCATTAAATAACAGCTACCAGCAGTATTTTCCAAAACAGCACTGTGCAATGTACATCGAAGCAAACTGAAACATCTGAAATTGCCTCTGGTTTGCTCAAAATACTAGGGACATCAGAGAAGCCAAAAAGCGGCAGCACACAGAAGTCCAGCATCTCCAAACTTCTGGTGGCAAGAAAGCACAAATCCATGAGCACATGCTTCCTTTTTACAACAGCCACCAAAGCTGCATCAGCACTGGCAGGAAAAGAAAAAGCTTTACAGCTACACAGGCACCTTTATAATTTTCATATCTCAAAATTATGGCATTTCCAATAAAGGCTGCTTTTGAATTGCCATTTACTTTTACAACTCACTTTGTTTCACAGTACTCTCTATCTCCTACTGTTAGCTCTTGAAAGAAGCCTTTCAAAGATCAATCCAGTCTGTTAGGATTCTGGATGTTAAAATTGAATTTTTCTTGTCTACTTGTTCTTTTGAAAGGCTTAAAAGTGATTTGTGGCAATCAGCATAAAGGGATTTGATTGACAGAGTTTAACTACGTAATCTAGAGAAGATTCATCAGGAGAAAATAGCTAAAATCATAAATTAAACGGCAAACAGTTTTTCTCTGTTCTTAAAACAAAATGGGTTCTTTTAGATGTGCAAATAATTCTAAAAGCTTCTACAAGTAGTCAATGAAAGGCTTCGAAAAGCACAGCATAATCTTTCAAATAACACTCTGCAACAGTAATCAAATAAAAAGAAAGGATAAAAGGGCAAGCATCACAATGACTACCAAACAAGTCTGTTGACCTCATTCACACAAACCTCAAAAACGTAGCTGCCGAACTTCCCTCAAGTAAAATACATGAGTTTTAGTTGAAACACCATTATATCTCTTCCTGAGGAAATCATGGCTTTTCCCTCCCCCCCTTTTGCCTTGCTGTTCTTTCCTTCCCAGTTTGCTCTCTCAAATTGCCTTTCTCTGCAATTCACCTTTCTCCATCTGCCTATAAGAAGAGAGCCCAGCTGGAGGGTCCGTGCCACGCTACCTAGTCAGTGGTGGAGAGGGAGGAAAGCCTGTGTTGCTTCCAGCAACTTCATTGCTTCGCAAACACCTCCAGCAACAGATGGGCAGGAAGAAACAGTCTCTGATGAATGTCTGTAGCACCAAAGATACCAAAAAAAGTGCCCAAAGACAGTTCTTAAGATTGTCTGACCAACTCTCAATAGGAGTACCGTACAGCTAAGTACTACGTGTCCCCATTGGAAATTTTTATTCTTCTGTTCTGAATTTTTGGGCTTTAATTCACCAGCTCATGAGAAAAAAGTAAGTTGGCTGCTCATTTTTTTTTAACCATCAGTTGTGTGAACAGTTTTATACAGACAGAAACTAGCATAGGTAAAATATCTATTTATTTATTATCCTGATGGTACAGGTTATTTGGTATGCTACTGCCACTACTTGCAAGGCCCTTGCTTTAAGTCCTGGACCACCCAAGTCAAAATTATTACCTTCCACCCAACATAGCATCTACTTCTGTTCAAGGCTGTTTCAAATTTACAGGATATTAGCAGGATAAAGCTTTTCACTGTTTAAAACTACAGCAAAAACATAGAATTAACATTTTTGTGATGGTGCTTCAACCTCATAAACCCATCTGCTCATTTATTTTTTAAGTTTTCTCCAGATTTTCTGGGCTCTTCACCATCCTTTGTGACTCCAATTTATTGTTATCTGCAAATGTAACTCATGTGTTAATCTTCTCAGCTTTCAGATTAGTTATGTGATATAAAAGGTTACATTTTAGTCTACAAAAGCCTACTACACTTTTGTACTAACAAGTTAGTTTATATAAATATCAGGGCTTGCTTTTTTAAAATCAGGTTTATATCTGTGAAACTTTTCCAACCTACAAGTCAATGCTATTCTAACATAATAATGATTTTATATCATTAGTTTGCCTGTATTTGGTAATTTACTGTAGCTTACACACTTTTGTATTTATTGGAGACGTGGAAGAAAAAAATATATTTGAAATGCCAACACAAATGAAATTTAACACAGAAAACTCAGAAATTTTTCATTAATGATAAAACATGTAGTTATGAAAGACTGCACACAAGTCATTCACTCACTGAAACACTGCAGAGACTATGGGATTTATGCAGGCTAATGCTACACACAAAACACTACACCTCAGTTTAATACATCACACTACACTAGCACCTTGCAAACCAACTCTACATCTAAGCCATCTCACTCCTCTGCTCAATTATTCTTTGTAAACATTACCTTGTTTCTTTAGAATATCTATCGTTGTCAACAGACAGAAGGACCCTACATGTATAAACCTACAGTATTAATCTAGACATTAAATACCTAATCTGACAATACTAAATATTAAGGTCAAGAATTATCAATTACAGGCTTTAAACATGATTGTTTTTCTATGCAAATCCAACACACAAGCAACTTGTGTTTCATGTAAGTGCAAGATATGATTCAGTTACTTCTTTGCAGGCTGACTAGAATATTTTCTGTTAGTTTTGCAGTGACCTTTGTTATATATTATTTGAATGTTGTGGATACATTTCTTAAACTCTTACAGAAAATATAATGCAGTACTCATTAAAGCAATGATGAAATGTTCTTTAGAGAATACAGCATCTGGATTCATTTTATGATCAAAACTTGTTTGCTCATATTTTTTTTATTCATCAGTTTCAGAGAATCAGAAATCTTTACATCTTTTAATTACACATTCCTCATAACATCAGCCTCAATTTCTGCATAGCTGTATTTCAGAATGAATTTTTTTTTTTTTTTTTAAGCACAGTGAAGATTTTATCAGGTATTAGCAGCAAACTCCATCAGTCCAAACCTACTTGGGTGTTTCTTTTATTTTTAATAACATGAGCTAATAAGAATGGCCATCTGTAACAAACGCTTATTCTGCTTTCAGAATATTTGTCTAAATTTTATACAAATGATTTAATGAGTGTGTAAACATTTAAAAAATATTCCTAAAACAGAAAATAACATGTTTTTTTTAATATGGTCGTAGAATGTTGTTAAAATTTTAAGCCTTATGAAAGCCTAAGAAATTGTTAAAATCACTGCTATTTACCTTGGTCAAATTCCACAGTCAGTGAAGTGACACTTACGAGGTTTCACATACCTATCTCAGAAACTGTTAATAAGTGAAAAACACACAGTTGCAAAGACCCTGCATGCAAAAACCACTTACCAGCTGGCATGCTGCTGGTCAGTTCTCTACTAAATCAGGACTGGTGCCTATCGCGTGTTTGTGACCGGCTTTAGACTGTTCTGTACTGTAGTTTCTGGCTTAGCTCAAAATGCAAGGGACATGCAATAACCTCCACCTACCTTCTCATACAATCCAGCGCCCGAATAAAGAAGTCTTTGTGAAGCTGATGCTCATCCCTCAAGATGGAGCACTGCTCCAGCGTCACTGACATGGATGTCCGGTCTTTGGCACTTTTGCAACAGGTGAAACGGACTCCATTCAGCTTACGGCAAATCTGAAACACAGGCAGATGTCAAAGGATTGCCCTTTTCACACCTTGTGTTCTCTACACACTAGGTAGACTCTGAAACTCCCACAATTTTACAATCACAGACAATGAATACAGCGAACTATGGTATTTTTCAAGAAAAAAACAGCTTTTATAAGGTAGTAACCCCAACCTGATGTGTGTCTTTGCAGTTAAATCACTTATTAGTGCTGCCTTGGGGATTTTCATATTCTAAGGATTATGCTTACGCTGGCCTGACACAGTGCCACATAAGGTGAAAAAGTTGTACTGAAAAGAAGTGTAAATTTATCTTTTGTTTATAGATTTGCAGCATTAACACTCTACAAAAATAGCACCAAAGATTATAGCTACCGATCTATAGCCCATTTCCAATTTGTCTAAAGGACACATTTTAAAAACCTATCTTCAGGGCTTTCATTAGCAGGACAAGCCTACAAATAACCTGCCCACTGAGGAAAAAGAAGCCCTTATTGATTTTAAGAGAGCGCTGCGCACAATCTTGTACTGCAGTTGCAGTCAAGTCTCTCTCCTGCCCGACACCCCCCTGCCAAATGAAGGAAGAAACTAACAGTGGACCCAGGAGAGAAGAAAAAAAAAAAAAAAAAAAAAAAAAAAGTAGAGGACTAACTTCTCATAAGGGCATGGATTCAGACACATCTGAATTTAAATATAGCCCTTATTTTCAACAGGTAAACTGTTCAATGCATGACCCAGAACAATTAAACCTTAACATAAATGACTGCCATGGAGTGTCTACTTTCACTGTATATTTTGGCAAAATTATAAGGGACGTGGGAAACATGACATATTTTTAAGGGTAATTTTTCACCTTAAGAATCAATCTGTGGTTGCACCAGCCCATTATTTTTATACTTTGGGTTCAAACAATATTTTACTCGAAAAAGAAAAAAATGAAGGAGAGCTGGTGTGCCCAAGCATGGATCTACCTTTTCCCTGATATAATTTGTCCTAAGAAAAGGTAGTACTTTGCTTTGCTTGCTCCTGTCCCTGGACAATCATAGCTATAACAGTACCAAAAAAGGAAATAGTTACGAGAATAGGGCAAGGCAATAAATTACAGCAATTAGGTCTTATCTTAAGGAACTTCTCAGCTTGGCTATCATGTTTTTACTTGGGATCTTGCAGGATGAAACTGGAACATGATCTTCATAATCTCACTTCAGCAAATAAGCACTTTTTTATCTGTTAATTACATTCTCAGAAATTGTATTAAAATCAATGGCCCAGACAGTACTTAAAGTCTTTAAGGTCTTTGCGATATCGTGGTAAGGGTAACCTCAAAAGTGGAATCCAGGGAATTAATTAATTGAATCTAACTTTGAACCCAGAGAAGTACAGGCTAGTAAAGGAGAAGCTGTGAGCGTTTCTTCCCTCCCATCATTCAAAATTTTAAAACTTAAATCTGTTTAAAAATTTGGAAAGTTGCACTGGGATTTAAATAAAATACTATAAGACAATTTTTTTTAAAGAAAGCATCCAGCAGGTCTGATAATGCTGTGAAAGAAGTTAACTGCTTAATTGAAGAGATTAATTCTCTTTACAGTAGTCTCTTTTGAAGTCCATGAGTCATTGTGACTATTCAAAGTGAATGAGTCATAAGAAAAAAACAGGTAATTTGCTCTGGATGAGTGATGGCCTCTGATGCTGGGAGGGGAGACTAAATCCCAAATCCAGGCTGACAGCATACATATAAATTGCTGGCTAATGAGAGTCAGTTTTGAACTGAGAAGCATTCTAGGTACAAGCAGCGAATGACCATAACCACAAGCTTATTTTGCATTGAAGTTCACTACAAATGTCTCAAGCATTTTAAAGTTGATTAAATAGAAAACAATCTGTTAACTTAAATAAAGAATTAAATCTTTGGATTCTGATTTAAGGAGAAATGTAGGTTAACCTGATAGGCTGGCCCAGACAAATCCTCAGAATCATAGAATTGTTATGGTTAGAAGAGACCTTTAAGATCACCACATCCAACCATTAACCTAACACTGCCAAAACCACCACTAAACCATGTCCCTAAGTGTCACATCTACACATCTCCTAAATACCTCCAGGGATGGCGACTCAACCACTTCCCTGGGCAGCCTGTTCTAATGCTTGACAACCCTTTCAGTGAAGAAATTTTTCCTAATATCCACCCTAAACCTCCCCTGGTGCAACTTGAGGCCGTTTCCTCTTGTTCTACCGCCTGTTACTCGGGAGAAGAGACCAACCCCCACCTCTCTACAACCTCCTTTCAGGGAGTCATAGAGAGCAATTATGTATCCCTTACGAACACAGATTTAAATGGTTAGGATTGTGATTAAGTTTAAAGAGGGGATGATAAAAGCATATAAAACCATGAAGACTAAAACACAGATAAATCAATACTCTGATTATTTCTCCTCATACAAGACAGAGGATGCAGGGCGCAGCTTAGGAAATAAAAACATTTAAATCTCTGTCCCATTATATTTAGAATAAGAAATGTTTGTGATACCAATTTGTAAAAGTTGACTTTTTAAATGCAGATTCTCACAGTCCCGTTATAACAGGGATTACATGCAGGTGCAGATACATATGCATATCCATGTATAATCTCATACATCCGCTGCCATAACAAAGTGATATCCTTACAGCAGGGAATCATGCCTTTCCAATAAATAAATGTAACATAGTATTAACATTGTGTAGATCAATGGGTCCAGAAATACTCATTTCAGAGGGTTACAATAAGATATCGGCAAAGAGAAATAGAATACAGTGAAGGAAAAATCTGAAACAGTTTGTATGTCCAAAGAATGCTTTTTACCTATGAAATGATTTTCAGGGAATCCTGAATAGATGGTAGAATACAACTTTCTATATCCAAAGATTAATTAAATTCTGTCATATTCTTTGTAGCTCATTTTACACTATCCTGCACTGATTTATCTTTTACTTCTTTAAAAAGCAATGTTTCATAGTAATTGCAGAACTGGTACTGCAAGAAAAGTCTATATTTTTATTCACAACAGATTTATACTGCAACAGCATGTGATAATATTTATTAACCACAAGGCAAAATGTTATTAGCAATATAAAAAAATTACAGCAGTGTTATTAATACAAAGACATACTTAATATTGTCTTGCTCCTGGTGTTAATGAAAAGTCATGGAAAATTTTATTAATATTTTCTAAGAGATATTTATTTGCTTTGAAGGGTATACGCATTTGAAAGCTCCCCAAAACACAAGATCTTGCTTCAGTTTCAGTAGGTACCAAAGACTCAAGTCTCTGCTTGTATAAATGGGCAGAGACACCAAGGGTACTCTTCTAAATCTAAGACAATGACCTGGTTGAATTTCACATTCATGAAAAGCTTAAGCTCTTTATAAATATCTAAGGGATGTTTTGTTGGTTTGCTGTTTTGGGTTTTTGTTTTGTTTTTTGTTTGTTTGGTTGGTTTTGTTTTTTATTTTTTTAACATGCATGTACAAAACCCACAGAATTGGGAAACAAAAAGGAATTACGCGAATAAAGCAAAGCAAGTATTATCCATTGTTTGATAAACATTTTTCTTTGTGTTCTCCCTGTGTCTGAATGTCCACCCTTTGCATATCTAGCTTATTTTGAGTGGCTATCAGTGCCCTTGGAGTGGCTGTCATGGTGACACTGGCTAAAAAAAAGCAACATAAAATGGGATTGACTCAAAGCTGTCCTGATACAATTAAACACTTATTTATAAAACATAAGTACTTCCATTACAGATAATCAAAAGATGAGTGCAGCAATATTAAACAAAAGCCAGAGCAAGTAATCATGTTCTGCATCATACCTCAAGGCTTATGGACATTAAACAATAAAAGGAAGATAAATTGAATAACCAAATTTTATATTATCAAAGAACAGGTATGACTTTAAACAACAAAAAAAATTTAGATACTGTAGCTGAATATTGTACTGTCTGTCTCATATGAGGTGATATATTTACAGCTTTGCATGACCATCCAAGGAACTGATTCTGCCCATACTGGGGATGAAGGGGTTCCTCTGTCTAAAAACAGACTCAGTAAGCTAAAGAAAAAACTATGCTCCAAACAAAAAGCAAACCTCTTTTACCCTGTTACACAACTCACTGAGATAAATGAAAAGTCCTGCATCTGGGACAAAACTACCCCAAGCAGCAGCCCAGGCCACGGACTGTCTGGCTAGGAGAAGCTCTGCAGAAAAGGGCCTGGAGAACGTAGGGGACAAAGTGACCAAGACCACCTCTTGTGTTGAATTCTAGCCAGTTCTACCAGTTAAGAAAGTGAGAAAAAGAAAATATCAGTAATTTAAGTGTAGGAAGAAGAGATATATTCATGAGTGGGATGAGAAACCATCATAATGGAAATGTTAGAGAGCCATTTCAGCGTATCTATCTACTTTAATCATTGAGTTTTCCAATCATATCCTTAAAATCCACTACACTTAGAATATCAGCAGGCATGTGAAAATTAGTTCATCGTGGGAACATATTCGAAACAAGAGAGCTTACCGTCGCAGCCAGCCACATGATTTCTACATTCTTTCTCTTTTTGGCCTGGATATTTTGATGGAGATTTTCTAGCAATCCCTTTAAATCATTCTGTTCTTGAAAATGTGGTAGACCTGGAAAAAAAGCATGATCAGGTTGCTCATTATGGTAAGGTTGATGATAGGGTTATTCTGACTAAAGAATGCCAATATTAAAGAACAAGTCTATTATTCACAGCCTTATTTCCGAACACAGGATGGAAAGCACCTGCTAAATATTTAGGGAATAAGCAAACCTTATTTCTTCCTAAGTATTGGTTTTCCTCCCTAAGATCTTCACCATGGAAAATTAAAGTGTCTTCAACTTTTATCTTATAAATGGATGGTGAAAACATTCAAATCTCTGCTGTAGTTCTGTTCATGAACTATTATAGATATTCAATGGAAATGAGAAGAGAAATAACTGAGTGTATTAAAACCTGCTTTGATGGGATGATTTTTTATTTTTAAGTAAAATACTTTATTTTTGTTTTCAAAATGGAACATCTCATTTTTGTTTTAAAATGATGCTTTAGTTCCTAATATAACGTAGCAGAAGGGTTAAACAGCACTAAATACTCCCCCCCCCCAAATCTAACGAAGGATGTTTCTCAGTCTGAAATTAAATGGGACTTTAATTTTGAAATACAAAATAATTTCAGGTTTATTAAAATCCAAAATTTTACCTACTTGCCTTGGGTATGGCAGCTGAGCTACAGTTTTATTAATCATAGATGTCTAGAGGGAATTCAAGAGTAGGCAATTTAATTTTCTCTTCTGCTTTATGTGTATTTATAGGAAGGTTTTGTTCTAATGTTACTTTTCATCTTCATTAGTTTTGAAAATAAGTAGAAACAACCAAAACCTGCTTTTTGAAATGATTTCTTCTTCTGGTCGTGAAATAAAAAGAAATTTAATAATAGTTATCACCAAAGAAAAGCTCAGAACCAGTTGAAACAAAATTAAACCAAATTGCTAAATTGATACATTTTTTCAACAAGAAGCAGCATGACATTCCATCCAGTGGGAAAAAAACCTCAACAACCCAAGCCCCAGACCTAAAACCTAAGATTTATATTCAGTTCAAAGAGTAAAAATGAGGCAACTACTAATGCAGGTCAAAATCCATTCCCCTAAGCTGATCACAGCTGGAATGATCCCTCTTATCAACGGGCTTTTACCTGTTATCTCTAATGAATTCTGTAGTTTCCCTTATCCATCATTCATAGCAAGAAGTAATTTAAATATACTCAAAAAGAACTACTCTAGAAATATCTAAGTTGCCATACCCTTACTGTACTGCCAAAAAGAAAAAAAATGCAGAAAAAGTACATTCAAACTAGTTTTGTAATAATCTTGATGAGGATTGTTTTGTCTGTGTATTACAATTGCTGATCATACAATTAGATAAAGCAGAGCATATAAAAATACATAAAAACCTGCTGGACTGTTATACTCATCCTGCATCTGTTTCTTTAAAACACATAGCATATGACGAGTACTCTAAAAAGATGCTTCCAGATGATGAGAATGTATCACTAGGTAAACGTTTTATTGCTTCAAAACAGTTCTTTGGTTCACAGCAGAAAAGGCATCATCTCGGAGAGATGACTTCACCATAGGTAAAGCAAGATTCTCCTAATTTATAATAATGGCCAAATGAGCTGCATCTTGACTGGATGTGATCAATGGCTGAAATTCCTTGTGTCACAAAGTAGTATTAAACTGTCAAATCATTCTCTTAGACTATAAGGGGAAGAAGCCTGGAAGTACAAAACAGACTCTTAGAATTCATGTTGAAAATGCATGTACTGCTACATGCATTATGATGCTATGGAAGAAAAATCTTTATTTGCTTGCAGGATTTCTAAACCTTGCATGCATCCCCTCTTCTCACATGGGACAATACTTTGCACACTGATGTTGCTGTGGGTGTTAGGTATCAAACCAGCACCACCAAATATCACTCATGACATCGGTTTCTCTGATGTTATGCTTTCAGCTGTTTAAATTGAGTTCTAAGGTGTTCTTTTCAATTAATTATGTACTGCTAAACAATGATCATATATCTTTGTACCCTTACTATCATTAGCTATTCTACAAAAGCAGTGCTATTTTGGTGCCTAAACCAGAATTACATTTGGTTGGCATTTTTGGTAGGAATCTTTCTGGAAGCACATTGTTGTTGTTTTCAGCGATTCCCATTACAGAATCAAAGAGATTCAGAAACAGGAGAGTGACAGAGTGCATATTCATCTAAAAGAAGACAGAAAGTCAGTGTTTGGCACATGCAGTTACATGCAGCTGAAGACTTTTAATAATTGGGAATAGAGAGAAAGCTAGAATATTACTGGGAACAGGAATTACAGAGATGAGAGAAAAACTAATAGCAAAGGTGGCAATACCTTTATGGGTGTGGAAAATTGAATTCTTTGAAATGGAATATATGAATGAAGCGGCAGGCAAGTGAGGCTGCTTAAGGATGGTGCATGCAATAGCCTGGCCAACAGGGCCGCGAGTCCTCAAATTCTGTCTGACTTTATGAGCACTAGATGTAACTAACAGCTTTGTGAACTGCATTCTGCATTTATTTTGTAGCACAGATTTGGCACTACAGGAAACTATCTGGAAAGGTATGACAAAATCATCAAGGAGCCATCAATACTGAATGGCTCTCACTTGGCTACAATACCAGGGCTGCTGCCAGCTTGGATGGAGGTTTATCTTCCTAAGAACTTGAGCACAGAGGTGGGGGAAAGAGGGAGGTATTGAAGTTCTCCCCCAGCTGAATGACTTGGGAGAGCTTCACTTTTTCCAGGGAGCTGGTTTAAAAGGCATGTTCCTCGAAGCCAAAAGAGTGATTCTGTATAATGGCAGGGAGCTACTGGGAAGGGCAATGGAACCAGAAGGTGCTTTGTGTTCTGTAAAAATTTGGACAAAGAACAGACACAGATCTTAGAGGTAGAGAAAAAGCAAGAAAGTAATAATAACCAGAAAATACATGATGAATTAGACAACTGCAGTTCTCAAAACCCTGCACAGTCTGGAAGAAGTCCAGGAAGACTGTGTGGCTCACTAATAATCCTTCTGCAGGAAGACAGTACAAGGTTAGTTTCTGTTAATGAAAAGCAGCCAATACTATCTGCATCCGAATGTTTGCTTTTATATAATCAGATTCATTTATGAGGTAGCAGATCTACCTTGGACCTAACCCCAGACGAGGTTAGATTTTCAGAATGCATTCTTGGCAGGATTCCCCTAAATTAATTACTAACTTTTTTTATGAGTTTGTAGAAATCCTAGAAATACTACAGATGTGGATGGATGGATGGATGGATGGATGGATGGATGGGCATACTGCCCACCATTTAGGAACAGAGCTTTCACTTCTGTCAAAATTATTAACAAATGAAAATCATCCTCATATAAAAGATAAACATGTACACATATACAGTGACACAATAGATACAATTACAAGTACACACATGTAACAGATAATTTGCAAAAGTAATCAACACAAGATGTTCTGTAAGAGAACAGAAGCTTTGCATGGGTTTTTAATCAGCAGAATTCACCGTGAGGAGTTACACACATGTCCTATAGGATGACAGATCATTAGATTCAAAAGATTCACCCTGTCTTTACCCAAAGGGAAGGAGGATAGACCTAAATCCAAGCTATTAAAAACCAGGCTGTAAAATCTACAACATTTGAGAATATAGTTCAGGCATTAAGACTACTTTAACAGGATTAGATTGATACAAATGGTCTTTTCAGTGTTTGCTTTCAACAATCAAAGTAACAGAACAGTAATGTTTATGATACCAAATATCTACAGAATTGGAACACAGGGTCTATTCTAATGGAATCATGCTATTAATATCAGTGACATTATGATGTGGCTCATTGCTTGTATTTGCATCTGCAGATTTCTCAGTGGTTTGCTATACCTTAATATATATTCAAAATAAGAATGCAGGGGATGACTGAAACTGATGAAAATTCCCACCGAGTATTTCTGTACAAATATAGTAGGTACAGACTGTCCTCTACTTGAAAGATTAAAAAGCATATTATGTTAATAATTTAAAAGAGCTGTTTAGTTCATCATTACTCTGTTTCACTCTGCCTGTAGTTTCTGCTATGGCCTTGGGCCTGCAGTCACTACTGACTTCAGTGGGGCTGTGTACAGGCACAAAGTGTTTAACTTTATGGAACAAGTTATGAGATTGAAGCCTAAATCTAGAAACTGCACTCTAACATTGTGCTAATATTACTATCTTATAATCTTTCACCTATTAGACCTTTTCAAAGCCATTTGGATATTACATTATTTTGTACTCACAATCAGGAGGCATTTTTTCCGTAAACAACTTGTAGTATTCTTTTAGAAGTTCTAAGTTTTCCTGGTTAATGTTTTCCTGCAAAGTGGTATCTCCAAACCTATCAAAAAGCATAGTAAAATGATGAAAAAAACCCAAACCAACACCCCAAAACCAAAACAGAGCTAAATTATCCTTCAGAATTATTTCTTTGCATAAAGAATAACTTTGATTTTTTTTTTTTTCCCCCGTGTTGAATGTACTAGGATTTTTCAAACGTACCGTTGCTATCTCTCACGTGGTTTGGAACTAATATTTAAGAATGAGGTCATCACTTATGGATAATTCTTCCAAAAATTTATGGACAAAATAATCCATTTACAGACAAACATTCAATAAAGCACATATTATTTTTCCCTTCACAAATCCTAAATAAATTCAAGGACTCCTTGTGGGAATTTCAAATGGCACCACAGGCACCTACATCTCTTACTGCTGCTGTTGCTTGGCTATATTAATTTCTACCAGAACTGGACAATATTGAAGCCACACAAGATGGAAGAGATGCAAGTGTCAGATGGAGAACCTTCTGAAGAACTAATTTCTGCTCTGGTCTGAGAATATTTGCTATAAATAGTCAAATTGATTACTTCTCTGGGCCCTTTCTGCCCTACACTGCTCCTGAGCTGTTAGTTATCTTGGTTGCTTGTATCTGAAACTAATGAGAGAACCATTTCTCTGCTATTGAGCAGCGATTTCACCATTAAGCTTCACAGAGTTGCGACCCGCAGGCTAGCTGACTTCAGCTGTCTCATTTAAGCTTGCTGCAGCACCCAAACCTCAGCAGTTGCTCTACAGTGCTGCAGCTGGCTCAGGAGTATGTTATGGGGCTTCTTGCAGCAGTCAAGTCTGCTGGGAACACATCACCCAAATCCTCATTATCTTGCACCTCTCAGAAAACCCAGATAACATCAGGATGTCATTAAGCTGATCCATGAACTGACTATAGCTATATGGGTAAATATCTTTCTGATTCCAAAATTTCTCCAACGGTCAAGTTTCACATGGGCTAAAAAAACCCACCCCAAACCCCACTCTCCTGGTACCTCTACTACAAGAGATGCGAGTGAATGTAAAGACAGGAATGTCCTTTAGGCAGTTAGGGCCAAGTTTTTGCAACTCATCTTTAGAATAGCCTTGAAATGAAGAAAAGGAAATGGAGGGGTACAGAGAGGCATGGGCAGATTAAGTAAGAAATTCAGGTAGACAAAAGGGGACACAAATCAGAAGCTGCTAATTGTACTGCTATATCATGCAGAAGGGAACAAAATATTTAAATGGGTCAAAGAGGGAAAAGACTTGGCTACTTCCTCAGTAGCCATCGCTGCACTGTCACATGAGATATTTTCTCAACTGTACTTTACTGAAAGAAGAGATGTTTGAATCTAATAAAGTAACATTTTCTAGAAATTTACCACAGAACCTTATTTCTACTATCATATTAATTTTCCCACAAAAAAAGACTTTTTACCAAAAAGCACGTGCAGTGTTCCCAATCTCAGACAAATGTGCAGCTTTAGGAGTTCAGCAATATTTTGAATTAAGTCTAATGTTTACACCTGTAAGTGCATGTAGACAAGCTGTTTCTGCATGGAATAATCCAACTTGATTTGCTTGATAGATATAGATATTAATACATATCTATATTTATGGATATACATATATTTATTTTTAATTCATGGCTTTCTTTGTGCACAATGTAAAATCACCACTGTGAACAATGTCATTCTTCCAGCCACTCCGCCTGCAAGCCAGACATCTTTTCACACCAACTCCTCTACAAGTCCCCATACACCCAGGCTATTTCTAAATCTTGTCAAATCTTTCCTCAGGACGTTTGTAACGTATAGTCCTTCCTGCCTATCCCACCCATGTAAGCTCTGACAAACCTGCTTCTTGGTTACCGCATACTCCTTTTCTCTGATTTTGGAAAAACATGGCATGTCCTAGTCACAACTGACAATACTGATTTTGTTGGTTTTGTACACTGTTGCTTTGGCCATGTTACTCCTCTCATAGCATCAACTTTTCCCTTCTTTATGGCATCAAGAATAAGCTATTTTCATTTTCAAGAATGTTTCAAGTTCTCTAACCCACTACTCAACTCTTGCACTAGTAAAATGCCAGTTTTTACTGCCTTCTGATTAAGCCTGACTCTCATTTCAATTTTCTACCTTAATTTTCTCACACATCGCCACTCACAACTCAGAGAAGTCTCCCATAAACATCCACAAAGTATCTGAGGGCATTCTTTAGAAATCTTCCTTAAAAGATTCCTTTTACTCTCCTGTCTACAAAGAACAGGATGTGAAACTCCTGTTGTGCTTAACTTCTTGCCTATTGGCCCAAGTTAATAGTTTTTCCACTGTCTCCCCCTATTTCCCCAACTACACTTTTGCTTTTGGTTTTAAGTTTGTAGTGAATGCGATCTAAAGATAAGTATTGTGTCTCTTAGATGCTCTGTTAATAAAACCAGTGAAAAACCCCGAAGTAGCAGTCTCATTGTTGATGTCTACCTTGCAGTTTTATCATTGCACAAACTTGGTAATTTAACATGACCGACAGATGCTCTTCCCTTGGAAGAGAAAATTACTAGGTTGGTGAAACTTTGATTATTATTGTACTAATTAGTTAGTTTCCAGAAATCTTTTCAAAGGAGTAATATTAACACATCAGAACTTTAAGATCAGCCTTCATGTTTCTACAAACATATTACTAATGCATTCCCTACTATTAACTACAACTCCTTGACCCTCGAAAAAAAGCCCTAAAAAAACTGAGAAAAATGATTTCTTTCTAGCTTATGACTGACTTGTCCAGCATCTTTAACACCACCTTTAAGACAATAATTTCAAATTTTCAAACTCATGTTTGAGAAGGCCAAAGTACTGTATATGAACAAACTTCTACATTTGTGAAATAGAAATCTGTTTTATATCTGCATCCAAAGGAAACTTGGAAATGGTGTGAAATAAAAGTCCTGCATATGGTCATATATTCACTTGGACTTTTTCATTATCTTGCATTGCTTCATAGCTTGTGCTTATTTCCTTTAGTATATTTTAAAATACACACTGAGTCAATGTGAGATGGTACAAGAGCAAATAACAAAAAAGATTTATTTTTAATCCTGAGAGATATCCTGTACTAGCACAGCATACTTGGATGGAAAATGAAACATGATTTTTTTCTTACCTCTCTGCAAGTGTTTGCTGTTCATTGATTCCAACATTAAAGAGTACTGGATACATGCGAAGTAGCTTTCCTTCTTTAATCTCTTGTGGCAGCAACTCAAACATCTTTGCTGGAAGCTGGACCTCTATAACGTAATGTTCACTAGGAAAAATAAAAAGAAGAATAAGGATGGGAATATTGATAGTTCTGCTTGAAATGGTAACCTTTCTAAATTATAGGGAACATGTAGACTTATAAATCAGTTGAACCTTTTTCCCCTTAATTGTATTGAACCATAAAATGTGACCATTCAGCTTGTGTGTTTTAAAAGCATAACCAAGCTATATGGAAAAAGGCAGGTATATATAATTACACATTCTTGATACTGACTTCTTTACTGAAGTGAAAATAGGAGGAGAGATGAAAGCAGTAAAAAAGTTTTCTGCTACCAAAATATCAATAAGAACACCTCGACTCTTAAAATGCATCTTGCTGAGTTACAAAAGCAACTTCCTTTCAGAAATCAGAACTTGATCCCCTATCCACTCCTAATGCAATATGAGCAAAACCTTTCACAAAAGCCCAAAGCAAAATTCCCGTTTTCTTCAGTGGCTGGATTTTCTCCCTGGAGATAGTAAGCACCACCAATAACAAAATTGACTCTGTGAAGATAATAATTGAAGGCTCATTACACAAACATGAATCCTATTTTAGGAGAAGGGATATGATATATAGCAGTTCTGGTTTTATGTTTGTGTTTGGTCTGACTTTACAAAAAACATATTACTTTGGCTGCCAGTCCAAATTCTGATCATGCGGAACCCTCAAGTTGAATTTCACCTGTCTTTGATGATTGACAGAAAGAAAGAATAGTTCTAGTCCCCAGCTAAGTTTATTTGATTTGTGTTTTGTTTAATTAATTCACCCATGTGAAGGAAGTAGAGAGTTAGCAAGGATGACAGTAAAGAACTCCGTAGGAATGATCTTTGCATAGCAGCACTCATTCTCAGCCTGCACGTGAGCACTCCTAGCTGCTGAAAAGTGCTACCAGAGCATTTTTCTGTGACGGAGTGCTTTCATGAGGTTGAGAAGACATGTTGGTTTAGTCTAATTCAAAGAGCATACGCTTCTGAATCAAAATGCCACCGAATCACTGCATTGCTACTTTTTACATCCCCAAAATCACTACAAATCTTTTCGTGTGTGAAAGAACATTGCAAAATGCTGACCTTTAGGCATGATAAATTAACATCAGTACCTTTTGAGAGCTTCCCTTTGTCCTTTTCTTTTTTTTTCTTTTTCAAATATTATCTCTCAGAGATAATCCTTGGTAACTTTTAAAAATCTGTAACCAATTGCATAATGAAAACAACCCACTTCTGATCATGTAAGGAAAAGGCTATCAAGCTGTGACAGAGAGCTGTTTAGAAAGTCTAGTAATGGTACTGAAGTCAGGTGGGGGGGGAGGGTGGGAGAGAAAAAGAATTCAAAGTGCTGAAATCTGGAGGACTTGTTTGACAATAATTTACCAAAAATCTTACAGGTCCTATGCTTCTAGTTAAACAAGAAACAGTAAAAGAGCAGTAAATTTTATCACTATGTAGTTTCTCTCTTTTATGGTTAGACTCAGTGCAGAGATACCAGGTGACTTTGGCAAGGCAACAATACATTTTCCAATGAGAAGGAAAAATTAGTACATAATTTTTAACATTTAGTGATCTCAGTAAAACAGGGTGGAGAAATCCAGCATGTTTAAGAGACTAAATAATAAATCATCTCCTCTTTCAGAAGGAATTGTATGAATGTAGGTATTAAATATTTAAATGTATATGATTTCAGTGACACAGGACTGCTTAAACATATCCCTTTCTTTGACTTTATTTGCCTTATTCTCTGATATTTGTTATCATCACTTATGAAGACAAACAGTATCGTCACATATAGACAAACACTTGCAGTCCTGTTAGAAGGCTTCTAAAAATTACCCCCACCCAGCTGCAGGCTGTGGACCTTGCAGCCTCTTGCAGTTGGCTAAAATCACACACTCTTAGTTCATTGCAATAACCACAAACCAAGTCATTTACAAGCACCTTTGCTTTGCTTTGTAACAGAAACCCCGCCACACACACAGTCAGTCACTGCATCTCAGCTGGGAGGTGCTTTACGCAGCTGCTCTTTCAGCTAAGTGACAACTTTTTAGATCACTTCAGTGTGGCTTCTAAGTGCTAGTTTGATTGCGGGCTTCATTAAAAACATGGTATCAAACACTGTGATGCCTCAAAGTTCATGTGCACAATCAAATACATTCTATCAAAGAATTTTATAAGAGTAAGTGTTAACTACTTTTGTCTATAATAAAAGAACCTGAGTGCCTGAAGAGAACTTCACTTCACCCGGACGGTCAGGGTCAGCCACCCACATCAGCAGGTTAGAGCACTGCTAGGCAATGCCATGCTCTTTGGACTGATTTGTTTGTATACATAGAATCTCAGTCTTAAGCACTTCCCTAGAAAAACAATTACAAGTGAATGCTTTGACTTGGCAAGATAAGAATTTGTAACTTAATTTTCTGTCTTGCATTTCTACAATCTTTTATTCTCATTTTATTGAGCCATATCATATAACAACCAGAATGATCTAAAAATTGTGGGGTTTTAAATCATTAAGTAGAAAATAACTAGGTTTTCCACTGTCTTCTCTTTTTATGGTTGACTTCCAATGCTGTCTGATAGGAGCTGTCTCATCACAGCTCTAACAGGAATGGGCCTCCTCCACATAAGCCTTAAAGATTTTTTTTTTTTTTTTGTGTCTGATACCGATTCCATCCAGTGAATACCTGCCAGTAAGTACAGTACAGCAATCACAGGCAGTAACTCTTTTTCCTAAGGACTGACTACTCCATCAATCCAGAATGCCTGAGGCAGCTTAAAGCTCGAGTCTCTTTCAAACCCAGGACCTCCTAGCGTGACAGTTCAGTGTACCACAGTAATGGCAGCAAGCCAGTAAATGTAGCTGCTGGATTTTTTCAAGATTTTTGACTGCTGTGATTTACAAAGGATGTATTTCTTCTGTTTTATCTACATACCATAATTACTCTTAATTATTCCCAATGTGTTGCCTATCATACTCCGGCCTTCCTGCTATTTATTTCAATCCTTGCTCAGAAGGCCCATAGGATGAAAGTGAATCATCCAGAATAATTAAGTAAATCAGTGGTGAAAGCCCCCTTCGGAGGAAACATATCTTTTCTAAAAGTTGCTGCTTTTATCTGAATTTAATTTACAGTCATCTTACGAATAACAATACTATTAAGGAAGTGATTTCTGCAAAAGTAAAAACATTTGGAGTTTCAGACTACAATAATAATGAAGATGAGAAACCCATTGCTCCTGTGTAACAATCTTGTTAACCCTCTCATAGCCAGAATTAATGAAGTATTTCAATTTATGTCCTGATATTCAGCAGTGCTTATGTGAGATGCATAATGTATTAGCGGCTCTCTGCAAGGATTTCTGAGGTTGCATTTGTCCTGTGTGATCTTCAGCAATTAAGACAGGCTTAATTTTTTCAAAAGTGACCACTAAGTTTTGGCATCTGGGTTTTTTAGTTTCCATCTTAAGCCAATCAAGGCCTAACTCTTAGAAATGCAATTTCATTTGTCACACCGAAATACAAATTCCGGACACCTCAAAACCAAGGTTTCTTCAGTTAGAGGCCACTTTTGTAAATATTTACCTTGTCACTGCTTTTTGATTCAGTATCTATATATGAAAAATGCAACAGAAACTCTGCACAACCCAGACACTGTTTTGATTAGTTTGTATTAATAATTGGAGCTTTAGCTTTTCATCAGGAAAGTAAACCAGAGGCCATATTACTACTTGCTTTCCAAATCCCTACTACCTCATTACACCTCCATTCACCTCATGAAAAGTGAAAGTACTGCACTTCCCATGTAATAGAATCCAGCAACAGGAAAACCATTATCTGTGTTTTCATGTGCTACAGATTAAAACTACATACTATGGGCTCCAGGAAACAAAGTTCTTACCGCCTTCCAGTTATAATAGGCAAAAAATCTTCTGATTTGGCTTCAATGACTTTAAACATTACTTTCTGCAAATCTGAAATTCCCACAGCCATGTCTTCTAGCATCCCCGCTTCTTCACCTATATGGAAAGATTACAGAGGTTATTAACAGAGTAGACAGATCCGTCACTGAATAGGTTATAGCAAAGCAATATGGGGATTATATTTTCCAGTCTGTGCATCTAAAAATCACAGCCCTAAATCCACATTAAAGTAACCTACATAAAAGCAGACTGATTTTTAGAACTACTGACAATTCCTTGTGGCCTAAATGATAACTACGAGTATTAAGCACCTCTGAAAATCAGCCTGCTCTATATGTGCATAGAATAACCTCAGAAAAGCCATTTTTGTCTATTCTGAAAGTGTTTTTAAAGACTGTCCTGCTGACAGAGGACAAAGGTTTTGAGAATAACAACAATGAGTATCACGCAAAAGGGAGCCTGACAGCAATCTCCAAGTGAGTATCTGCAATTGCCTGTGCATTAAAGAGCTGCACAAATGCTAAATCCCTCTACTTTGGCCAAAATCTCTGATTTGGGGAAGGATTCCAATACATGCAGTTCAAAGTATTTTGAAACATACAGCAGTTTCTCCCTCCAAATTTCCTTTTTAATATCTATCAAATGATAGCATCTGTAACAAGCTAGGAATTAAACAGTTTTCAAGCTATCTTCACATCACCAATACTGGCATGGTCAGGGCAGAGGCTGATAGAGTCAGTAACTGTTTAAATCTGCTGTTCGGGTTAGCTTTATAAACTTGCTATTTTGGGTCAGGTGAAATGCCTATACAAATGGAGACAGTTTTTATTAAAACAAAAAGTTCCACTAGCTGTACTGAGAAAGGAATCTCCTATATTTAAGACGGTGTAGTTCAGCACTTTGCATGGAATAATTAGTAACTAGTGTTCTCAGAGGAATTGAGAATAAAATTAATGAGTAATTTTTGATGCAGAATTGACAACACAGTATCAATGACTTCAACCGTGCTATTACATGGAAGCCTACTGTCTCCTAAGGATAATATTTGTTCATTCAATAAGCCAAATTACTGGAAGCAGAACAGAGGCTAAAATAGGAACCTCCTGGGTAAACTTCTGGTCTGGATGCATAATGAACTTTGTCCAAGAACAATACTTACTGTATGTACTAAGGAGTCCTTCATATTGCACAAGCAATCCAACAGTATGAAGCTGTTGTAAAAATCCTTGATCATGTAAACCTGTGTGCAATTTGATTATAAACCCACAGACCAATCCAGCAAGCTATAAAGACAATGAAAAAATGTGAAATTAACAGATGTACTGTTACAACATATTTAAAATGAGGCTTGCTATCATTATACACAAGAGAAGTAATATTTAGATCTTTGAGAAAACAGCATAGATATTTCTGTGTAGTGAATACATACATAATTTCATATTAATATATTATTGAGACTTTTTTGGCATAAAAACCAGTGAAATATTCCCTTATTTTACTTAGATACGTGTCATTTGTTTTGTGGAGTTTTGTGCTATTTACACTGACATAAGCGAGAACAGAACCTCCACTGGCAGGCTATAAACACTTGAAGTGGTGAATTATGATGGACTTGAAAGCAGTTAGGCACCTAATGCAACTGCATCTCCTTGGCGGTTGCACCCTAACTCCTTAATTATGTTAGGAAAAACATATAACTTAAGGGAGAAAATTAGACGAATCGTTTAGAGGAAAAAAAAAAAAATCTATCTGGAAACGTGATCTACAGGAGAAGATCAAAAAAACTTCAGTTATTTACCAAGAGAAGACAAGTCTGAGAAGAGACTAATAGTCTTCAAACACATAAAATACTGCTACAAACTGAAAACAAATAATCTGTTCCTCATTTCCAAGGTGGCCAGGAGAGAAAAATACCTAGCTTGAGTAGCAGCAAGGAATATTCAAGGCTAGACTTGAGAACTTCCCCTATGGGTAAGGATACTGGCATATAACCTAGGAAGACTAAAAATAGCTTTATGGATCCTTCTTTGTGCAAAAAGGAGACTAGGTAACCTTTTCTAGTCCATTGCAGACCTACTTCTCCGACTCAGTGATACAGTTACTATGGATTTCCATTTACTATTAATTTCTCTATCACATTACAAAATATTTAAGTGGATGTAATGGAAAATATATGAAAAAGTTGTGTTAAATTGGAAAAAGAAAAAAAAAAACAAAAAAGAAAAACACAAACACTGGCATGAATAGTATGCTTAATTATAGCAACAGTAGGAGATAAGTGACACAAGACAACCTACTGCTTGACTAAAGACAATGTCTCTTCTTAAGGTCAGCATCAAACATTGTGGCAAACCACAGGCAAGTTCCTGGAGCAGAACAAATGCCATCGATTGCTTCGCCCTCGTCACCACCTCTCCCATGCAGTCCTTCAGTGTAATCACCAGGGGATAAAGCTGTTCATACCAGTCACCTAGAACGAGACAGATCATCCATTCCAAAACAGAAAACTTGCAGCAAAAATCCTTTTCAGAATGCAGAGGGCTGCAGTGGCTGCACAGGTTGTCCTACACTTTAAAACAACTCTGCAGCTCTATCCTAACCCTTGTGGCAAATGCCACTGGAGACTATGCTTAGAGGTAGAGCTCAAGCTTACCACCGAGACTGGGGCTAAATCCTTGGCCTGAATCCAACTATATCTTGAGACAATGACTTTTTAACAGACCTAACTTGTCTGTAAACTTGCATTAAAGTGTCATAAACAGAGCATACAGGGATACATGTGAAAACTCATTTAGCACAAGATAAATACAGTGGAGATGAAGATCTCCTGTTCTTTCCAGCACTGAAAACTTGCTATCTAAACAAATGAAGTACCATCAAAAAACAAGTGGGGGAAGAGCATATATTTAAGAAAAAGTGGGTGCTGGAAGGCATAACAGAAGAAGAAATAGATATCTGGAAGGATATTATCTGTTTAATGTATAGGCTGGAAAAATACTAACCTTCGGGTCACTTTCCGTTTTCATTTTAGCTTCTCTCTATATTGTTCTCTTTAAATTATTTAGAGATATTGAACTCATTATTTTTTTAGCTACTTCGAGCAGAGAGATTCAAAACTATTTTGTAATATGTTCTGCTCTGTTAAAATATATGCTAGGAATATCAGAAAAAACAAGCTAGTGAAATGCTTGAAAAATGAGACTCCTTAATACATTACAAATGAAATGAAGTGATAACTAGGAATGGAGGAAAATCAGAACATCTTACCCAAACTTGCCCAATTACCCAAGCTGTTCCTGGATTTTTCAGGATTTAATAAAATCAGACCTGCATTGTATTTGCATATGGTTTTGTCTACTGCTCTAAGCTGAGCAAATAATAATTAAAAAAACCCCATCCTCCTTCAGAATCTACATCTGTTTCATTGTTATAGTTTAAAATGAAAGAGAAATCAACACCACAGAAGAATTTATATAAAAATAGGGAGTGTAACTGACTTAATACAGTCCATCACTGACTCATATTTTCTGTAGATTAGTGCAATTCAGAATCAATGATAATTAAAATCTGTTCCATTTAAATTGTAATTAGGTGAAAGATAACAGCACATTGTTTCAGGTAACATTCTGAGTCAGGCCAACGAAAGACTCATTAGTACTGAAGAAATTCTTTAGGCAGGAAGACATAGCTGCCTGTTTCAAAGTCAATTTGGCTATGCTCCAGAAAAATATGTAAATGAATAAAACTGTAGCCAAGAAGACTGGAGAGAACTTTGAAAGCCAGGAGAAACTACAAAAAAAATAAGGTCCAGGAAAGAGGAAACAGAAACAAGGACAGAGCAGTCACAAAGAACAACTTGGGTTCCTCTGCAAATAACATCTTTGTGGTCAGACAATGTGTGTTTTAACACAGTCATACATATTTAAGTGAGTAATACAGATCAAAGAACTGTTCCCTGGAAAACAGCAGTTATGAAGTTAGAGCCATTGTGAACAAAACAGAACATAAGCCATCCCCAGTTTCATGCTCCAGCAAAAAGAGGTGAATTTATACATGCCATTGACTAAGAGAGTACTGATACGCTGCGTGCCAAGGTCTGGTGTACACATTTTAAAGCGACTGCTGAAAAAAAAGGAGAGCTTGCAGAGGAGAGCTACCAAGATTTAGAGTTTAATCTCCTTTAAGCCTATGAAAAAGGCAGAGCAGCAACCTGATTTCCCCTCTTCATGAGGGGAAAATAACAAGTGCTAACAGGGATGTTTATTCTAGGGAATAAAAGCAAAAGAACAACCAAAGGTCGGAGGCTGCTGTGAGACACAGTCAAATTTAGAAATAAGGTAGACAACAAGGTATGACATACTAGGAGTCAGGCTAGACAGATCAGACAATCTAAACTCTCCTTTTGAGTCTTAAATTATAGTAATTTATTAAATTAATCAATAAATAAATGCCAAGGAAAGCAACTGCAGTGGAATAAGATCAAAAGATGCAATGCATACCAAATCAGTGAACAGGGCTGTACGTGATAAGAATAGAGTTCGTTGTCTGCTTCTGACTTGAGCAAATAATGCAAAAGATCATACCTGGCCACTTTAAAGTAGATGTCAAGGTACAGCTAAGAGACATCTGTTCCACTTTCATGAGAAAGCAGAGCTGGATACAGACACAGTCAAGGATTATGCAAGTACACTGACAGCCAGGGCAAGAGAGAAAAAACTGAACTTCTAGAACTAGCCACACTTTGTGAACCTGCTATTACAATTTCAAGTTATGTGGATAGGGCTAAAGAGATTTACTGACACTCTTTTTCATAAAAGAGGGGGTCACATACTGGCCACAAGTCACATGGCACTTAGATCTGTTTCTACTGAGCTGCCACTTAACCAGTCAATCCGCACTGTGTATTTCTGCTTCTTTAGGAACGTAACTTTGTACTTGCCCTTACTGAACTGCAGCCTAATATTTCAGTGCTCCATTTCATCAAGATCCATTCCAATCCTACTCCCATGGTGCTCAAAGCCTCTCCCAGCTTTAAGCATCTGCAAATTTTATAAGCATCATCCATATTTCATAAGCCAAGTCAGTAATGAAAATATTGAATAATACTGGACCCAGAACAAATGTAAGTGGATTCTACTTCATGCAGCCTTCCAGGTTGGCAGTAAACAACTGATAACTACCTTCCATTATGATTTTCCAAATTATTTTGCACATACCTTGTAGTAGCTTCAAGATAATTTTCTCACAAGGGTTTTTTGGGGGAGACTACGTGTTTGGAATGCTAACTTACTAACATAAATAATTTTTGTCAGTAATAGTTGCATTAAGAAGGACTTCAAAGATTTTAAATTCTCAAGGCCATTTTTTCATTAAAGGACATTCATACTAAATATATTAAAAATAAATCCTACTGAGTATTTAATGTCCCAGAGAATACAGAGCTTTACTTATATATGTATTTTGCTCTGTAGAAAACAATAAAAATTGTAAGTTTGTAGGAAATCTTACCCTAATGACTGAGCGAAGATAAATTGGTTTATTATACAGTATAAATAGAATTGTACTTGCCAAAAGGAAAGAAGATAAAACTATACCCTTGTGTGATTAAGCTATCCATAACAATCATCTACTACTTGCTCGCACTGAAAATTCTTGTTCACAATTAGTAAGGATGTCCAATCCCCAGAAGGTGGAGCTAGTTGGCAAATCTAAGAGAAGGACTGCATTGTTTCTTGAAAACAGTATATTTATGAATGGACTAATATATTATCATGTTTATCCTTTTATTTTAAAGCAAGTTTAGTGTGTTAAGATCAAAACAAGAGGTGTATCTCAGACTGAGGTCTTGGAAAAGACAGCTCTAGAAAAGAATCTGTATAGCTGCTCAGTCTTTGGTCTGTTAAAATCGCCATATGTCACTTGTTATGCAGGGTATCTGGTTGCAAATACTTCAGCAGGAATATAAAACAGGGTCATTCATTAACAGTGCACAAAGCTCCAAATATCCATCAGAAGCACTTACTTAAAGCAAATACTGCAGCTTTTAAGTTGCTCCTTGAAACTGAGAACCACTGTGAAACAGAAGTTTATAAAACAAAAAAAGCATTGTATTTTGAAGCTTACAAGTAAATTCAGTACAATTTAGAAAATAAAATTTTCTTGTGTGCAAGGGATAAATATGGAATATTAATAAAATTCATAAAGAGATATTATTTGTAAAGGGAGCTCTAAAATCCTGGTCTAAGTTCAGGTTTAGATTAACCTGATCTAACCTGCCACAACATTGTTGATACGCGAGGATACTGCTTGGTTATGAGCTACTGCTTACATGTTTAGGAGAGTTTGGAGAGGTGCAAGATGCCCTACAACTCCTCCTTCATGAGAAAACTGGCAGTCAGCTCAGAATCAGTTGTTGCTGTAAAGAAGATGCAGGAGGCCAACCATGGCTCAGGACCTCTAGTCCTACAGAGACTGATGATAGCCTTGTAGAATCACTTAGGAAAAGAATTGTACTAATTATTGCTTTTGTGTTTAACACATTCAAGGACTTAGACAAATGTCTTTTAAGTTATAATTCCAATATTTGCATCCTCAACACGGTGGAAAATCCTTTGAAAAAGACTGAAGAATTAACTGAATGAATAAATATCTCAAAAAAAGACATTAGGAGCAAGAACAGAAGCAACAAGGAGACTACAGGATGACTGTCAGGTCACCAAAACAACAAGGGCAGCCTGTCCTGTTTGGAATATTTAGCATCCAAACAAGAGAGTCAAAGCCTACTAATGAAGCAAGGAAACTCAATTCAAAAATTGTGCTAGTCAGCCGTTGGAAAGGAAACTAAAACAAGGAATAAAAGCCAAACACATTAAAATGGAAAATGGAAGGATGAAATTAAAAGAAGTAGTACCACCGCTATGCAGTTAGTGTAAGATTAAAACAAGAGTATGTGCAGCAAAGCACTGAGTAAATACTCCACTTCCATTAATAACAGAGAGTTGTGGAAGTTCAGTTTATGACAGGATTTGCCCTTTGGTTGCTGGAAAACGCCCTTCAGTCCCATGTTCTTTTATCAACATGCCTGCACAGGCAAATGACCTGCTTAGCACCCAACTAGTCATTTCTACATGCTAATATTCAAGTTGCAATACGTCAAACTGCATGTTAAATTTGATAAAGTTTGGCAGAAAAGCAAGCTCCTGCTCTTTTCAAAGTCAGGCCCATTGAAATGCTTATTAAAATGTGCTGGTAATCAAACAGGAAAAGCCCTAAGGCTTTGGAATAGCACTCCTATCTCATTTTGCCCTGGCAACAGAGAAAAAAGTCAGTTGTGTCACTGCTGTTTGCACCACCTAAAAATCAGTGGAAATCTTTGATGGCTTCAAGTCAACTCAAAATTTAAATGGTATGAAGATAAAAACTAAACATGGAATTAAAAGCACGAGAAAGCATAATGTCGTACTCTTAAAGGAACAGAGGACCCTACAGACATGGCAATGAATGTAACAGCAGCTACCCATGACTTGGAATCATAGAATGGTTTGAGTTGGAAGGGACCTTGAAGATCATCTAGTTCCAACCCCCCTGCCATGGACAGGGACACCTCCCACTAGACCCGGCTGCTCAAAGCCCCATCCAACCTGGCCTTGAACACCACCAGGGAGATGGGTCATCCACAGCCTCTCTGGGCAACCTGTTCCAGTGCCTCACCACCCTCACAGTAAAGAATTTCTTCCTAATAGCTAATCTAAATGTACCCTCTTTCAGTTTAAAACCATTACCCCTCATCCTATCACCACACTCCTTGTAGGCCCCCTTTACGTACTGAAAGGCTGCTATAAGGTCTCCTCAGAGCCTTCTGGTTGTTCTCCAGGCTGAACAACCCCAACTCTCTCAGCCTGTCTTCATAGGAGAGGTGCTCCAGCCCTCTGATCATCTTTGTGGCCCTCCTCTGGACTGAGTCCATCCAACACATCCATGTCCTTCTTATGTTGGGGGCCCCAGAGCTGGATGCAGTACTCCAAGTAGGGTCTCATGAGAGCGGAGTAGAGGGGCAGAATCACCTCCCTTGACCTGCTGGCTATGCTTCTTTTGATGCAGCCCAGGATGCTTTCTGGGCTGGAAGCACACATTGCCAGCTCATGTTGAGCTTCTCATCACCCAACACCCCCAAATCTTTCTCCTCAGAGCTGCTCTCAATCCACTCTCTGCCCAATGTGTATTTGTGCTTAGGATTTCCCCAACCTATGTGCAGGACCTTGCACTTGGCCTTGTTGAACTTCATCACTTAACTTTTCACTGTAGCCGATCCCTTATTTCCTTACTACCTGAACATACAAATAATCTATGATAGGACGGAAATAACAGAGGTCAAACAATGTAAATGAGTTGTGTCCTGATATCACAAACTGAACTTTAGAAAAACTCTGTCCTAAAGAAAAAGGCAAGCAAAAGAAACCAACCAACCCAAAACAGTTGTAACCGCCTCAAAAACAGCTCGTGCAAACAGCATAAAATAATTAACCCACAGAAACTAAATTTACTCCCTTAGGACAGGAACATTCTTCTGAATTTCTTTTTTTAAAGGGAGGTTTAAAAACTGACTTAGTACAGTTCATGTATTCAACTTTGCACCATAAAAAGGTCAGCTTCCTACTTCATCTTGCCACTCAGCTCTTGGAGTTCAGTTTGACTCTAGCATGAGGGCTAAGCTCCTTGAGAAAGGATGAGGTTTTATGCTTATAATTCTGCAGCATTTCTTACAGGAACACCAAAACCCTGCATAAGTCTTTCTTGGCATTCCTGCAGTTAATATAATAGCAGTCTACTTTGCATAGCTTGGGTGTCCAGAAGAACAATTTTGAATTCTTCGGAATTTATTATTCTATTGTAATTATCTGAGATTTTCTATACTGTCACATGAATTAATAATGAAAATGGAAACCATCTAATCATATGTATACAAGTGTTTCAGTAGCTTTAGTCACAATGGAAACAGGAAAAAAAAAGGTGATGGCAATAACAGACATAAAGCTGAGAAAATCTAATATACTCAAAACATAGCAGTAATGGATAAACCTTGCTATAGAAGTGTTGTGCAACTAAATATTCTGATGTTTTGTTTGAAAAAAAAAAACCAGTTTTTTTGGCTACATATAGCCCAGTTAAGGACGCTATCAAAAAGAGAAGGATGATATAAAAGTGAGAGGGAAAAGAAAAAAAAGTGCAGAAATAGAGTTGATGCAAAGACAAGCTTAAGAGAACAGGAAAGAAAAATGTAAGGAAAAGGAAGGGAAGAGAAAATTTCAGAAGTGTTTTTGTTTCCTCAAAATAAATAGCGTCTGCTACTCAAGCGAACACAGACCAAGGGAGAATTTTTCATCTTCCTGACTAAATAACAACTTAGAGCAAAAGCTCTTCTGAAGATGCAAACAAAACCAGAACACAGGTTTATTTCACATTTCTACCAGCATTGCACTGGGAGGGATGCACTGAAAGGATGCAGTGCCCATCCCTAGGGCACTGAAATACAGAAAGGTTTAATCTAGACTTACAGAGTCCCCATCAGGTATCAGATTATTCAAGAAAAATTAACCCACATAAGCCTGTAGCAATGCAGCTATAAACAGATGTTTTTCTTCATTCCAGCTAGGAAATACGGCACCATTCCCCTCGTGCTCTTTGCTACCTATGCTGAAGGTCACCATTGGCCAATTCATCTGCCCAGCAACATAGTTTATGATTCCGTAATTCACTTCAGGCAAAATCCAGGTGCAATCACACTGCCAGTTTATATTGTTTGAGATAATGTGGATTTTGTATGTAGCAAATTAGGGAGTACTCACACAGAGCCAGTGGAGGAATGGCTGGGTGACAGTTCTGACGGCGTAGTACAAGGAGCAGATGGAAACAGCAGCCTCTTTTAGCAGCACAGCTAAACATGGAGATCTGTCAGGGGCTGTGTAAGCGTAAGAGCAAACTACTGTGTTTCACTGGCACCTCTAATGCTGTAGGACAGGCTTTCACATTCTGACTCCCATGGAAAATGAAAAGGCAAAAATAAAAATAATTCAGTGGTGTCAGGTAGTTCTCCAGGGCAAACTGGCCTAGAGTTAAAAGAATAAAAAAATCCCCTCTCCTTTAAAATCCATCTACTCTTCCTGATTTATCCTGCAGAAAAATTATAATCCTGCAACTGATGAAACCATAGCATGTTACCTTGGTAACTGATAACTCAAATTCAGTCTTAAGAATACACTCAAAGGTCAAATTGCACGAAAAGTTAGGCTAAGGAAGGTATAATTCATGTTGAAAGGCAAGCACAAGAAAAAGGTGCCACCAATATTTCTGATTACAAAGATTCCATACAATAAATATAAGCATGTTGGGAAAAAAAGAGTAATATCACACAATGTCAACAGTGAGACTGCAAACATAAACGTATCTTAGGAAGCTCTGAATATATGTGATGACAACATCTATAGTTACAGGAATATGCTGTTGCTCAAAACCATCAAATTATTGTCATAACATTTTCTACCATCTAAAATGACCGTGTGCATTCTTTGACATCTTTTTCATTGTTATATGCGAGAAAAAAATTTTGTATTAAAGCACTCAGGTTCACTAATATAAGCAAACATTTCATCCCATACTTTAAGGCATACTTTGCAATGTTTTGGTCAAAAACCTGGTTATTTCCCATTTTTCTTACAAATAGCCAAACAACTTTTCTTAGGATCAACTCCAGCACTGAGGCGGTTTCAAACTGAAAGATCTATCTGTGCCCAGACATTTGCAGTGTTAATGAAATACATTATGCTCAAACTGTGGTATAATATATAATTGCAAGATATGGCAAGCTTTTCACATATGTAATGTTTCTGAATTGTATGTAGCATAAAATTCTGTAAATTTAGAAACGTATCTATGGGTGTAAACACAGTATGATTTTATATCTAGGAAAAAGGTATGAACCCAGACAACCAGGCTTCAGATATAAAATTGAACAGAATTAAGGCAGAATCTATAACCCTAAACTTAGAATCTCATCCTCTATGTAGGTGCTTCATGGTGCATTCTCAGGGCTTCATGTCAAACTTATGAGAGGGAGGTGCAAAGAAAAAAAAACCATATAAAACCGCACTCTCATAGAGAAGTCAAACATGAAAAATCCTGGCCCCAAAGGCAATGGTTTTGGAAAACCATTAGGCAACCAACTTTGGCACACACCTGGATGGTTCATCAGAAAGCTCCATCTTTTAAGTAAGTCCTATAAAAGAAAGCAATTTTAAAACACCTCCATTTCTACATGACCTTGAAAGTCCTGTAAGATGTTAAAGGCACTGGATGATGCTCTGATGAAAACATCATTAGGAAATTATGTCTGCCTTAAAAAGCAGAACATGAAAACAAAGCAATCTGCCCCACAGATCTCCTACACTTCCCACGTGACAGGGTGTTGCAGAACACTCAGCACAACTCATCAGAAGCACTGACTCTGCTCTCACAGAAGGGCACTTGTACTGATTCAAGAGAAATAGGGAAGGCCCTGAAATGAGGGAAAAAGAGAAGAATTTATTCCAGTGCCATAACATCTTGATATTTTCTGTGTCCTTGGCCTGTCAGCTCCAGAAGACGACAACTCAGCTGAATGAAACACATCTATAATTTTCTAATCGTTACAATTATCATTATTGCTTAGCAAGAGGTACCTTTCATTCTCTTCGATGACTGCTTATTATAGCACTTAAAAGGAAGTAACGTTTAAGTTTTTTTGACTTTGTGAGCTAAAAGCTCTAACCAATGTTTCATTTGCCTGTGCAGGGTGTGAGCCCGAATCAAAGCTAACAGCAAACTTTTTGATAACTAAAATGAAAGACTCAAATGGACTGGTTAAATACGTTTCACAGCTTATACAGAATAAGAGAGGTCAGGAGGTTGAAGAGAGTGAAGGAAAATCTGTAAACATTCATGTTGCTAAGCATGTCAGAAAGCATCCAAAAAGAATTACCCTAAATCATGACTTTTTTCAGAATGGGGAGGGAGGAGGAAACGGGAATTTTGTTCCATAACTACGGAATACAGATAAAACCCAGTACATGTGTGTCTGTGTACACACACACAAATGCACTGCAGTTACTTGGAGAAGTTTGGGTGACAGTGTACTACTACTTTATCTGCAAAACATTTCTAATAGACATACTGGATTTCTGGTAATAATAGCAGAAAAGCTTGTTGGTACCAACGGGAAGAGAAGGGAATTAAGTACAAGAACAAAAATGCAGTTTTGTTCTTTTAATCAAAATCAGTACGCTTGGGTTCACTTTCTAAAGATTCTTTCAAGTTGACAACTACACCTACCTCACTGTTGAGTATTTGTACCTTCTTATCTGAAAAAGGTCTGAAAAAATGTAGAAAGCTAACTGTGTTGATACTTTGGACTTGCACGCCTTCACTAGAGAACAAAGATGATATCATCTGTCTGTCTAACATTATAGGGATACTTGCCTGGTAGACAGAAACTCAGAGAAGCAAACAGATAAGAAATACTCTGATCTCTGGACTATTCATACAAAACCAAGCCCAACACATCTGGCACTGAAAACAAGAATTCCAGGATGCCAGCATACTGGTAAAAATGCTGACATTGCAGCTGCATTAAAAATCAATAGTACAAGCAAAATCTGTTGCAGGAAACTCACCAGTACTACACAAATGATACACAGCTGAAAAAACAGTTTTAATTCTTGTTATACAAGAAAGAAATGACAAATGAGTTCTAATAACTTCAGAACTCTTGATATAAAATTATGTCATTAAAATCTGAGGGGGAAAATAGAACATGTAAAGGAAAATATAGGATAAAATACAAAATTTCAGAAAAAAGCCAAAATTACACAAGCTCCATAAAATAAAGTGGTTATGCGTTTTTTTATTGGTTGGTGTGTGTGTGTGTGTGTGTGTGTGTGTTTGTAACTGAAGAGTGTCACAAGGTTTGGTTCTGATTTCCTTGTATTTGGACTACCACCATTATCACTAAGGAGCTGTTTCATTTGTTGCAACACATTTGCACGTCAGAAAGTCTCGTCAGACTTATAAAGCAGATCTAATCTATGCTTAGAGAAAGCAACAAGGAATGTAGCCATGGGAGAATATCAGAAGATTTGGTGACAAGGACCTGCTGTGGACAAAGTTTTCTTCACATCATCTCATGGAATCACTCTAATTAGCCTTCGGTATTGACACAGACTGACAACTGTACTCAGGGAAAAATGAATTTTAGCAAATCAGAAAACAAAAATCAGTATACCTCTTCAGAAAAGGGGAAGGATTTACAGGAGAATGACACTGAAACAGAATGTTAACCTTTCCTTACAAGTTTCCTATGGGATAAGACACACTAACTTTTTTTCTCAAAATGTTATATTCAAGTAAAATCTAAAAGAAATGAAACTACATCAGCCTTCAAAGGAAAACATTGTGGTTTCAAAAGGTTTTCATTGTAGCACAAAAAAAATCGAGCATGGCAAGCCGTTTGAGCACACAATGGAGCGCTAATTCAATAAATAGCTTTCCATCATTCAGGGCTACCACTGTGCAAAACCTTGCTATCAGCACTCTCATCAAAGATACTATTGACTCTTCTCTATATCATTTTCCTGTGACTTTTTCCATTTTTATTTACTCTAGTCAATGATTAAAAAAAAAAAAAAAGAGGTTGCTTACCACCTGTATGCAACACCTTGCAATCTGCTGCTGAAGGGTCATTTTCACCCTCTTTAACGTTGCTGATGTTGTCTTTTTCAAGCAGTCTGTCCACCATGGCAATAACGCAGTTTAAACTCTTTCCCACATTGGCCCACACTCTGTCCTGAAAAGAGTATAATTTTCACTGCACATTACTGAAGAAGAAAAAGAGACAATACTAACTTCTTATTAACACCTTAAAGTGGAGACAGAGATGAGCAAATTAGTAGAAATATTACTAGAAATACAAGGTGTCAGCACGTTACAATTTTTCTCATTCTTCAGCCTACTACCAACTTAAGCCTGCAGTGTAAATGACTGAACTGAAACTGTTTGGGTTTTTCAGACACTGGAAAACACATATGCTTCAAACTCTACATGAAAATGCATGCAATGTTTCAGGTTCAATCACAAGGAACTGAGCAGTTTGTTGATTTGAAATAATACCGTAAGAGTGCAGACATTCAAACCTTGCCAAATCAAATCTTGTGTGCAACTGCTAGTTTTGCCATAGTACTTGACAACCTCTTTTTGGTAATTTAACACACCCTCTATCACATCAGTTATTCTGTTAAAGCAAATGTAAAATTAAAGGACTAGAATAAGAATCTTGCTGTCATGACATATTTATTAGGTAACAATTTCAATGTCCTTCTTCACCTCTCACACAAACTGCAACCATTACACTTACTTAACTGAGTATATAATAAGTATGAGAATTACAGAAGTAATAGAGAGACAGAAGAAATTCTGTGCAAGCAGAGAACAAAAGAGATAATGTGGAGTGAAAGAGCTGTTATGGAACAGAGCTACAAGGGAGGGTCCTTCAGGTGCTGGATGGTGCAGAAACCAAAGCACTTGCACCTACCTTTATGGGGCTGAATAAGAAAAAGGAAAAAACCAAGCCATACAAGAAATGAGGCTGTACACAAAGCTAGCAATCAGACTAAAACCAAAATATAATAAACCCACAAAACCCTCCAATGTACATGTCTAATGCTGAGTCATTCTGAAACTAACGCAGAGCAACCAGAGTTTGCTTGAGGGTTAAAAATGGGAAGATAGTATCACTGCTCTTCTTTCTACTTTATGATATAGTAGCCAGAAGCATTATGCATACGTCAGGCCTTGAGGTGTAAAAACGGAGTTGCAAGAGACAACAAGAGAGAAAGTTAAAGAAAAATGAAAACTCAGAGAAATACCATAGTTGCATATAAATGGTAACACTTGGAAGTTGGGTGAAGGCAAAGTTAGAACTACTACTAAGGCAAACATTTAATCTAAGATTTATTTTTAATTATATGTCACGCTTCTTAGGCCATTATCCTGACTAGAGGATAGTCACACCCTGTGACAAGTGGGCATCCTGCCCTGAAGGACATGACATGGGCCTGCAGACAGAAGTACTTGCTGAACCTGTACAGCAACACAGCTCCCCAAACCTGATTCCCAGAAAGATCTTGTAGGGCTGCCTTATGGACAAGTGAGCATCTAGTGTTACAGGTGGACGTAGAAACTACAGTTTGATCCTCTCCCTAGATAAATCCATGCCTCAACCATACTATGAAAAAGGTATTGTTGATTTACAAGAGACAAGAAGTTGGGCACTCTCATGTAGAACTGCATTTAATCCACAGATAATTTTTTTTAAGTGCTGCATGTACAATGAAGCAAGTGGAAATATCTGCACCTGTACGCATGAAACAAACCATTAGACACATGAGTATCTGATATTCATGTGCGTAGATAATTTAAAGCCAAAGGCAGAGGACAAGTGCAGATTCCTCTGAAAGTTTCATCCTGTGTGTACCTCAAGCATTCCTGAAAAATATTTACAATATGGGTGAAATAACTGATTTCCACCACCACCCACAAGTATTATTTTTGGGAGAAGGATTCTATGAAGAGCAATGAAATACTGCAAATAGTAAAAATTCTTGCCCCAAATAGCCGCAAATTTTACCAGAGAGTAGTAGGGAACTTCAGTCTTTCTAGTCACTAGTCATGCAGCTCAGCATGGCTGCAGCAACGTAATTTCCCTTTCCTCCCTCTACTGGGGGAGTTTAATCCCAAAACAGAGAGTGTTAAACTCTTAATGAGCATCTGGAGTTATTGCACAAGCAACACAAATATAAGCCCTTGTTTCATTTTGTAAAGAACACTTTTCTCTTTTCAAGCCAACTATTAACGCAGCACTGAGACGATGTCTATACAATATTCACACAAACATTCCCCGAGGGTTTAGAAGCAAAATTCATAAACATCTGTTGACAGAAAGCTCACTCTTATTATCATATGTCTTGGTTTTTTACATATGGGCAAGGGAGAGGGAGCAAGGGCCTGTCCCACAGCTCTTTCTCTCCACATAGGAGTTTCCTGGGATTAGAAGCTGTCATTACAGGCAGACAGAAAAAGTAGACACCTCTATCGTTCGTTGCGACGTTACTCTGTCTGCACCAAAGATGGGGACGTTTTTCCAAGAAGGCTGCTGCAATTCTGCAGTTTGGCAAGAACAATTCTTAAGTAAAAATGTTGTTTCCAATCAATGAAAATCAAGTGATTCGATATTATTCTCCACGAGAAGAAATCCATGCATTTCACATTCTTTGTCATCCCTTACTGTTCCCATTATGTTTTCCTGTAGCCTAGCACACTTTCCACCCATCTTTCACCTTCTTAAGTCGTCTAGTTTCAATTTTCCTAAGAACTACCTCACAAGTGATCATTTTGCAGCATGTGCCACATTAAAGGACAAAATACACCCACAGCCTATCAAGTAAGCATTCTTATAAGCCCTTTGTGTGAAGTGAGGGATCAGAAGAAAATAGGTCTTATTTCTTGATACACTGAAGTACTAAGACCCTAGATTCCTAAGCAGGATGCTTCTCCCCTGATACCAGTTTTCCCACCAGTTGCTGTGGAGCTAATTGGATCGTAAGTTTACTACTGTGGTGTGAAAGAACAAGAGAAACAAGGTCTCTGACTCTCTCTCATTACTGCTTTTTTAAGCTCAAAATTCACGCCAATGACCAGGAACGTGGAAATCCGCAACAGGGCTTGACCCCGTTGGGACAAGGCAGACTTGGACAAGGCAACGGCACGTTGACATCATCTACTTCTTCCAAATTTCAGAAGCCATTTGGGATGTTATGGAGTCCCAGCACATGTGGTTAGGTGTTGCCAGTTAGAAATGGCCATAGTTGCACTTCTCTTGCTGCCTCTGCTGTGGCACTGGCAGGCATGCATGCATACTCGTAATGATTTCCACGAAAAGCTAGGACTTGGCATCACATAAAGCTGGGCACTTTTCTTAGGACACTTGAAAATGAACCTGTAAAATAATTGTCTTTCATCCATCCAATTTAAAAAATGTAATTCATTTCCATCCGCTCTGAAAGCATCATTAAAAGGCAATTCAACTCCCTCATTTCAGAGAGCAGGAGCAGAAAATATTTTCTTGTCATTGCACCTGACTGGATGTCTTCCTCTTAAGCACTGCTGGCCAGTGGAGTCCCAGACGCTGTCTTTGTTTTTAAAGGATTCTCAGGCTTTCTAAATTCACTACAGAGCTCCTCAGTCATCTCTTGTCCTTCCATACGCACTACTACAGTTGCATGCTTTACTTGTGCCAACCACATTCCCCAGTGTTCTGAAGATACGGTGTCTCCTTCATGAGGGTTGATAGTCATATAGTAGTACCCTAAGGTCCTTTTGCGGTATGCTCATAGATAAAGCAAGTACCTTAACTAATGTGCATGATTAACACCCTCGTGTGATGTGACAGTGCTGTGGAATGGAATGTATCATACACAGGTCAGTATTTCAGACCTGTGTCAGAGCACCACGTCAGGATTTGTACATGGCTTATTAGAAATGCCATTTTATCCGTTCTTTGTAGCTCCAGCCACATTAAGCAGTCAGTCAGAAATGTAGAGCAGAAACAGCTCCAAGTGGCAATGGGCCCACCCTTTCTTGTATTATACATAACAACATGCTTTGTTCCCTCCTGCAGGGAGGTTCTAGGATAGCAGAAGCAACTGGCAAGAGGAGAAGAGAATATCTACCCAGAGGTAATCTAAAACTCTCAAGTTAAATATTTTTCCTTCAACAGTAATGCCTACTGCCTACGTGCAGTGCGCCAATATAAATAGCTCAATCCATACTGCTGCAAGCGACTCTGGGATGAATATTTGTACTTGTTATCAAAGAGATGCAACATACTATTGCTATTGAGAAGGTGGCATTTTGGAAAACACTGGTCACTCAGTGAAAAGGCACCCTGCACAGTTAAGAAATTGGGAATTATTCCTTAAAAATAAATTTGGATGCCAGGGAAGGGGGTGGACCTCACCTAGTTTTCAAACACTGCCTTGAATTCACTCTTGTGATGGTCATAAGATAATGCAGTCATTGGAAGTGGATGGAACGGGGCTAGCTTAAAGAGCTATTAGATGTCATTGATTTAGATTTTGGACAAAACTAAAATTGAAATTCCAGTTGTAAAATGCAACTCTAGTGCTTGATAATAGTGGGGGGGGGAGGGAAACAACAAAGGAGGATACAGTACTGTGCATACAAAGCAATGTATCTCAGGTTTTTTCCTTTATAGTTGACTTTCAGAGTAGACTAAGCATTTTTTTCAAATTTTACATGTGTTTATTCTTTCTCTTTTCATCATGCTAATGACAATTGGATCATTAAAACTTGCATTATTCATTCCCACCATTGACAGAAAGAACTGAAAAATAATGGAAGCCTAATCTTTCAAATTTAGAAAAAACTAAAATTTCTCTAACATTTATACAGCCTCAAGTTTGACAGTGACTCTGACTCAGCTTAACTCAGAAAATACTTAAAGATACACTTAATTTAATCAAGCAGCTAATCTTACTAATTCAGCAGAAAAAATAGATACACTTTAAACTAATGTGCTCAAATGTTTTAATAGATGAAGACCAAGCACCTGGCAGAAATAAATTTTTTTTAAAAATCAATAATGAGATACAGTAAAACTAGCTTCTCTGCAGAGACAGAAGTACTAAATTAAAACACAACTTGCACAAAAATGCCATTTTTCCAATGCAAAATTTCTCCATTTTAACAAATCTATTGTGATATTTATTTTTCTGAGTGTTTCAATAGGTGGAAACAAACATTTTGGCTTTTGTTTCAAGGAAAGAACCACCATTCTAGCCCCTCAGGTTGTTGAGAAAACATGAAAAAGTGAATTCAAGGTTCTAAACCCAGAACACAAATAAAAGAATGAGTTAGTTATTTATTGTTTAAATCTCATGACTACTTAATGCATGGGGTTGGAGATAATTGTCTTTTCTCTAGAAGAAATACATTCTTCTCTTATTTGTGGTATGGATAAAAATCACAGTTCAGGTATAAGTACTGTGGCTCACACAAGTTATTAATTATTTACAATAGAGATTAATATGCTGGCAACCTTTATGTTTATGAGATCACAGCGATGAACTGAAAGTATGAGCCTGAACTGAATAAAAATAGCTTGAGTTCAGGGTGTATATAACAAAGAAGTAGATATATTATGAACACATCCACCAGAATAATTAATGTACAAAATCTCAGCCATATAAATAATACAAATCTTTGAAAGATATGCAAAGAATGTTAAAATCTAAAAGCCATGTTTCATTCTTTTCTGCAATTTCAGACATTCTCCAAGAACAGAGTCTAAGAGAAAACAGCTCTGTTTTGCTGAGGACTAATTGATGTGTATTTAAACTATTTATATTCAGTCTTGGGAAAAAAAGAATATAATTTTCCTCATAATAGTATTTGCCATTCCAGTCTCCTTAAATCTGCCTAACTAGCAAAAAGAACTCAAGTAAGAGCAAAGAAAGACTATTTTCCTGTCTGGGCAAGCAGATATTCATCATCCTCACTGTTATATGCACAACCAAGCAGTCACACAGAAGCACACTGTACTTAAGAAAATTCTTTCAAGTTAGTTTCAAAATATACAATGCGTCTGAAAAATATTATTTCACAGTTTTGCACTCCTTCCCCCCAGCCAATAACATGTGACAAGGACACTTAGGACTTGTATTTGTTTATGCTGCTTTGTAGGATTCAGGATTGAATACCAACCAAGAGTTTCCGATGACTTACCCACTCTTCCTCATCATACTCAGAATGATGGGGTATAGAGTCCTGTCTTTTAATCTGAGAAGGATGGTCCTGATGCTGTAAATCACCCCCCTCTTCCACACTGTTTCTAGGCACAGCTGGTTTCTTGAGGACACAGCCGGGCCTGGCTGTGTATAGTGCTAAAAGGGCACTTCTGACCAGCTGATCCTTAAATGCATGCACAAACAACTCTGTCTAGAAAAAAAATAAATGAATGAAAAGGTTAGACCAAAGAATGCAATACTGCAACATAGCTACTATAACACTGAATTGCCCTTAGGCAGAGTGGATATTTGTTTCGGGCTGGCCTGTGAGGCAGAAAACAAAGTAGACCAACAAAGAACGAGGAAACATTCAAGGGGTTTTGGGACATCATCACATTCTACAATCCCATTGTTCTAAGGATTAACACAAAAGTACAGTATCTGTCATAGAGATCACCACCTTTTCACACAATACTATTTTATTTGAGTTCCGAATTTTGCCTGCAGAGACAAGCCTCTACAAGAACCAGTTCCAAGAGTAACCAACCACTGCTCAGTAAGTTCCAAGTAAGCATCAGATTAACAAATTTAAGGATCTTCGTAAATAAAAACACACCACTCTATGCTGCTGAGCTTGCAGTATCTGCAAAAGCAGTGTTTCCAGAGACAAATTTTTGTATGTGTAGGTATCAACTCAGATATCAGGGCAGGTGATGACACCTGATTTCTAGTTTTATTTTAATTTTTTTTAAAGAAAGAAAACCTTGAAGTAGTTTTTCCAGGCTCTCTGAAGATGTTATTCAATTACGATATCATTTTTCTAAATCCTTCTTGTTGACTATGACAGCTGGAAGTTTACTCTATTTTTACAAACCTCCAGCCCCCCTGCATTATTTATCTCCCTTCCAGCCCAACAAGAGGAGGAAAATGCTTTCTCCGTATGGTCTTTATCATCTCAAGACACTGTTCTCCATGTAACAGCACTTGCTGTTGCCGTCAGTCTGCCACATATGCTGATGTCCTGCAGCCACACTTGACATTCATAGAATGGTTTAGGTTGGAAGGGACCTTAAAGATCATCTATTTCCAACCCCCTTGTCAACCCACCTTCCACTAGACCAGATTGCTCAAAGCCCCATCCAACCTGGCCTTGAACACTTCCAGGGATGGGGCCTCCACAGCTTCCCTGGGCAACCTGTGCCACTGCCTCACCACCCTCAGAGTGAAAAACTTCTTCCTGAGATCTAATCGAAACCTAACCTCTTCCAGTTTGAAGCCATTACCCATTCAACAGGGTTCTTCTGTCAGAGTGGGGAGAGCACACAGCCTGCCGCTATACCACATCCAGCACATCCCACCCAGGCTGATGGAGCTCCTCTCCCCAGTCACAGGCCCCCGGTTCACAGGTGATAATGAAACACTGATTCACATTTCACAGCATAATTACCTGAATTTATTTACCCCAGGTCAGTGGGATTTAGTTGCCTTCCTATTTACACAGAACATAGTGGCTTGTCATGTGCAGATTCAGATGCTGAACTGCCTTTGTGCACACAATCTTAATTAAACAGGCATGCGGAAAAGTATGTAGATAAGTGTCAGAGCAACCAGCCTAAACAAGCAGCCACACAAAGCTAGGAAATCCTAGCAATAACAGTTGCCCAGCCAAACTTCATTCAGCCCCTTCATGCTTCTCATGCAAAACTGGGAGGTGAGGTAGCAAAAAAAGCCCAAATCAAACAAGTTTTAAGTATCAGCATCTATCTTCCTGGAAATCTTTCTCTCAGTTTCTGCACTTCTTACTTCTATTCTTATCCCATCTCTTTTTGCTAATACTTGCTGCCCTTTTGTATGCCTCTACTCAACATATTTTTCTTGCTTTCCTGCCTCAATACCCCCTCAAAAGTTTACTGACATTTAGACCTCAATGCTCTAAATAACTGATGGTTTTCTTAAAGCTCCAGCTGCTGGGTTAGGTACCTGTTTGTGAAGCTTCTGCTTTTTACAATTTTCACAACATTCAGGAAAAAGCTACTTTTGATCCTTAATAGTTGCGCATAGAAAGGCTGAAAATTTGCTGCAAATAAAACTCAAAAGTCTTAAAAATAAGAACCTTAGAGATATCTCAGCTAAGTTATGATTTTTTTTTTTTTAAACCAACATCAGGACTTCTTTCAGATCTGATTTGGGATTCTTTAGTGATTAGGCTTGGCAACACTATTCATCTCCCTGGCAATTTTACTAGACCCATTCTGTCTCCTCCTTAACTAACTTAGTGCCTGAGGGAAAGAATGCTTAAACAGAGACAGTTTTATTATATATAGCCCTTCAGAACTGCCTCATGGTAGTCCTGAACTGCACGTTAGGACAATTTCAGTGTTCTACATTTCCAGCCTCCACATGGTGCGTACTCAGAGAATATGTAGTCTTTGGGGAATATTGCTAGCAAACCCTACCGATCTTCTATAAAGAAGAGCCGAAGTGAGACTTGCAGAGTTGTCTTTTCCTGCATGGTAACAGCAGAGCTCCTCTTCAGGACTCTTCTACAGTTCCACATCAAGAGAGTCCAAACGACTTTACTTGTCTGCCTTTAGAAATGAAACATCAAGGTTTTGTTGAGGTTTTGTACCTCCCCTCGCCCTCAAAGTCTGCTTGAGATCATTTCAGGTCTCTGCATCAGGCATGGTAGACTCAAAAAAGCTTTAAACTTCAGAAAATTCTAAGTATTGGACAACTTGAAGTAAGGAATGCCCACTATGACTGCAATGTATATTAGGTAACTATCTGAAAAGTTTAAGTAATTTAATTTAATATAAATATTTTATAGGGAAAATTAATTTCAAAAAGCAAACTGGCACAGAAGCAAACCTCCATATTTTCATACAGAGACTAAAATGCTTCTGTAATTAAATTCCATTCACGGATTCCATTAGTTTAACAACAATCCACATTTTAACTGCATTTTCGTACAGCTAAATTTGCAGAACATGACTATTTATAAAATTGTATTGAAATCACAAAACAAGTCTATACAAAGAAATGAAAACTTTGCAAATTCTTTTAGATACTTGACTGAAGAATATTTCTGCAAACAAAGATAGGCATAGCTGGAAAATGAATTTATCAAACCTTCTGCAAGCTGCAAACGCTGATACACTTGTCGACAGCTAAAGGCTTCCTTAATCAATTAACAGAAAGTGTTGATAAAAGGTTGGTCTCAGGAAAACACTGCAGTAAATTGCAAATCATATATGGAGAAGTAAAACCATGCTTAATATGAGAAAATAAGCTCAATTTAAGAAGCAGCAGTGGAATTATTTGATTTAATTTTCCACTTTCAATGCATGCAGCCAGTCCTTCCATTTCTAACAGAAATACTGAACTGTAATTCACATTATTGATAGCTCAGCTATACTCACTGCTACCTAATGTTTTTAGAAAGAATTATTCTATATATCAAGCTTAATATTCTCTTAAAATACAAAGCAATATGCTTTTTAATAAATTTGAGGAATTTAATCACCAGGCAAATCATTTTTACAACTTCTGCAAATGGCTTTTTAATTTCTAAATTTCTATCAAGTTAAAATGTAAGAGAACATTTCTTGTTTACATATGAAAATTATACAAAAAGTGGGAGAGCAGAAGCACCTCATACGCCTCAAGAATATGGGTAGGCATCACGTATTACTGTCCAGAAAAGCATGCCAACCTCTCTCAAATATAACCACGGACACACTGTTAGTCTTGGTTCTCCCATACTAAACCAGATTACATAGATAGGTTTTCTTAGGATATCAAGATGATGCTTTGTATTAACCATGAGGGATTTAATTGCAGCACCGTGTGGGTTCACTCATTTCGGGTTTTTGAAACTTAATATCACCCTTCCCTGAAGTTGTTTCTTGGTCTTTCCTTTCCTCCCCAACTCTCTTCCCTTCTTTACAAGCAGCTGTCCCTCCACACTGGGTTCCTCAGCAATGCTCCTACCCTCTTTCTTAATTATTGTATTCTCCTCAGAGTAAATTTGGGAATAGACAGTGAAGCAGGTATTCAACCGTTCATGCAGCAGTTGTTCAGATAACTGGATTCATCTCTTGCAAGCAAAGGTGGAGGCTAGATAGAAACTATGGGCTCTCAGGAGGACTATGTCGGGTGAGACTCCTGCTTCCATTTCTGGGAACCTGTGCTCATATACTAACCAGCAATTTAATCCTGGCCCTGAAAAGTTGATACGAACATACACGATTATATCACCAGCTATAAATTTAAAATATCCGTGACATTTCCAGACTGAATGAACTGTCTTTTTTGGCCCTTTTCTGTAGTCAGACTCTAATGGGCCATGGTTCAAACAGTGGGTTAGTGTCACAGCTGCCTGCAGCCACTCTGAAATTGTCCACTCCTCCTGCCCAGACAGGCAAAGGTGGTACGGGCAAATGGCTATAGCTAATATACAAATTCCTTAGTAACCAAGTCTTGAATATTCAGAGCAAACACTTCTTAATTTGATTTGCTTTACTTGTGCATGCATATTTCTTTGAACTAACCACTAACAGAGCAGCTCCACTTTTTCTATCTGTAGCTAAAAATGGCTTCCTTCAGTACTACATGGAAAGGTACGCCATCATTGCCACAACCTCCCCCCTAAATTCCTCCCTTTCATTTCCAGGCTGAATTCTACTTTCCTATATATTCCTGACATCCATAGTGATTCCAATGTTCTCAGAGTTACTGCGGATTTACACATCTGTAACCGAGAGCAACATTTATCTCCCCCGTGGCTCCAATGCAATACCTTCACAGTATGCGGCTGAGCTCAATATTCAGATTTTAAATTCTCCCATTGAACAATGTACTGCTGGGATAATAGTGCTCAACAGACCACAGGGGTTGCCACTTCCCAATAGCTGAAGATATATGGAAATGGTTATTAATAGTGTTATTAAGCCATATTGAGATCACATTACAGAAGGTACAGCCCATGAAGTGATGGGAAACTTTTTTCAACCCCTCTGGTCATAGCTATAATACTTAATATTTTTATAGGATAACATATGCTTAAAAGTACTTCAGACTTCAGCTAATCTCCAATATCACTCTGCAAGACAGGTGGAAAATATTATCTTCCTTAATTTAGAGCTAAAGAAACTAAGATGAGGAAGAGCCTACAGCTACAGAGAAATATAACAGGAGAAAGAGGATTAAAATTTGAGACCTCCTGGTGTCCAGCTTCCTAGCTTTTTCTTCCAGACTGCATCACCACTTCTGATCATGTTATTTCTCTAAACCTTACGCACAAACCTGGCTTGAACTACCTCCCACAAGCAGTAGTTTGAAGTATCACAGAAAAAGAAATAAAATAACTGTTTATCATCCCACAAAATTATTTAGTGATCTATTTTTGATAAACCCCAGTATGTGGCCACTAGAGGATAACAAAGACACATGAAATTAAATTAATTATACTTTCAAATAAAGACGACTTTTATAGATTTCATTAATTTTCTACATGGTAAGCCTACAGAAATGCTAAATAATATTCTTTTTCTGATAGTGACATTTTGAAGCTCATTTTAGCAGAGCTTATTTAATATTTCCTGATGCTATGAAAGTCAATTTATGCAGAAAAAGCCCCAGCAGTTAGAGACTTGGTTATTCCATTTTCCATTGCTGTGAAGATTTGAATCTTACTTTTTCTGAAAGCATCTTTAAAGAATTCTTCAAGCTGTCTGGAGAATGCTGGCTTGCAGAATTAAGCAGCAGGTCTGCATGGCTTGATATGAGAGGTTGTAGATGATTGATGTTGCTGAGAACTTCTTTTGCCTTGGCTGTGTTTTCAGGTGAATAGTAAATACACTGGTATCCAGTACTGTAATAACAGAGAGTTACACGATGTCAAAATCATTTCTGCTATTAATAACAATGCTTAATGTGCTAAAAATCTTGCCACTACTTTTGTAAAAAATGACATATACCTGAACTTCACCGATACCATTGAAATGTTCCTTCCTTTAAGGGTAAAACCAAATCCTTGCTTGAACAGTAGAGGACAATGGACTGCCCACCACTAAACACTCCAAGTAGTACTGTTCAACCTAGTCATCCCTTTGAGTGATTGCTCTTAACATAAGAAAAACAGATTTTTATTTATTTATTTTAAAAAATGTAATTCTGGATAAATGAAAGGTTTGACCAAGTCAGGCAATAATCACAAAGAGCATAAGCCTCTGTATTTTTCCAACTGAACTCCCCATCCATCACATTATTAACTACCTTACTAAGTCTTTCAAAATGAGTCATTAACATGTAATTGATCAGTGGCCCAGACTATGTTTTCATTAGCATCAGTGATGTCCAGGAAGTGGTGTTAACCAGAGTTATTTCCAATAAAAACCATGTGTCTAATTTGCAAGAAAAGACACAGAAATGAGGTGTGGGAGTTAATTACTACAAAAATACACAAATGCATACTGCGAAATTCCTGGTTTCCTTTTAATTGTTCACAAACAACTGCAATTCTCTTGCATGACTTCTTTTCCTATTCCTCATTTTTTCCTCCAACACTTACTAATTATGCAATATTCTTTTCTACTATTATTCCAAAATACCATTTTAGACACCATGCACACACCTACTGATTCTTTGCTGTAGTATACATCTCCCCACCTAAAACTCTTGCAGATAATTCTTCCTTTCATAAAGCCCTGTTTCAGTCTTTCAGAGAAACTAACTAAAATCTTTTGCAGTTTCAGATTAACCTATAATGTTAACATTTAAAAACAGAACCAAGCAACTCCTGGAACATTACCAATGCCACAGCAATGTACATACTACTCCCAAGTTGCTTCTGTATGTATCTCCCTTTCCTCTTGTGTCTTTTCATCATACATCCTTCAGTCTTTCCCATCCTTTCCCCACTGACTTAATTTCTTTCTTAATTTCACATATCAAGACCTGAATTTTGACACTCGTGCAATCCTTTGAAATTCACGCATTGCTTTTCATTTCAGTCTTTTTCCATGATACCTTTACTCCCCCATTTCCCCTTTGTGTCTTCTAGTGTCCCTTCCAGCCCCTTCTCATTAGCTTTCTACAAATTAGAAATTAAATTTAATTTGATAGGGACATACGTACATTCAGAAGTCCAAGTGAAGTCACTTCCATAAAACCGAAAAGGCTTAAGTCTTTTGGCAAATAAGGATAGATTCAAGCAGTCTTAAAATTAAGCCTCTTGCTTAGATACTTTGCTGAGTTACAGTCCCAAATTCCACAATACCCCATCCTATTTTCCTGTCTTTCACTAATGTCTCCAGTTTTAGAATCAGTTCTTCGTAGAAGCAGTCAGGATGAATGGCATTTGAGTCAATGAAACTTTGCCATGATCAGTCATGCTACCAGCCACACCAAAATTACTATGCGTCTCCAATTCGCAGTCCACCATGTGAGTTGCTAGACTGCTGAGCACAGAATTGTGAATATTTCAAAAAAATGAATCATATAAACTGTCTCTCCTAATGAATTGGGCAAAAAAATCCCTGTCCCTCTGAAAAATGAGGAAATGGCCTGTTGTGGTTTAACCCCAGCCAGCAACTAGGACCACATAGCTTCTCGCTCACTCCTCCTGACCCCTCCCCCTGCCCGTAAGGTAGGGACGAGAGAGAGAGAAAAGGAGGGGGAAATAACCCCAAAACCTCATGGGTTGAAATAAAGACAGTTTAATAAGAAAGTAACAGAATAGGAATAATAATAATAATAACAACAACAACGGTAAAAGAATATACAAAATAAAGTGATACAACACAAGTTGCTCTCACCACCTGATGATCGATTGCCTGGCCCATCCCAAGTCATGATCCTTGCTCCTCAGCCAACCCCTATTTATATACAGAGCATGATGTCTGTGGTATGGAATATTTCTTTGGCCAGCTTGTCCTGTCTATGCTTCCTCTCAGCTTCTATGGGAAGGTAAAAAAGTCCTTGACTAATGTAAGCATTACTTAGTAACAACTAAAATAATGTGTTATTAGCATTATTCTCATATTAAATCCAAAACACAGCAGCTACTAGAAAGAAAAATAACTCTATCCCAGCTGAAACCAGGACATGGCCACAGCTCTACCTTCAAGGTGGCAACGTTGTCAGTGAAACGAACTTCCAAAGTTAGATCTCTCTCTACATTCACTGCAACTCTCGAGTTGTCAGTAGACAAGGCAGGGACAAAGAGTAATAGCCTATATTAATTGTAGTGAAGACATAGTCTTAAAAGTCTTGATACATCATAGTGCTGAATAATCTTCTCTAATTCCCTTTCAGGCTTCGCCCTCCCTTTATCAAACAGCCTTTTTCCAGGCTGAATCTGGCTAACGCTGTTATCAAGCTCACCATGCACATGCTCCTTTCTGGGATTCCCCTCAGCCTTTAATTCCCAGATCATTTTCACTGATCTCTCACAGCTCTAAGCTTCACGGAGTATTGTAGCAGAAAAGCCACTGACAATGCTATAAGAAAAGAAAGAGGGAAGGGGGATACTAAACCTGTGAGTAGTTCTCATTCTAATAAAGTTATTCATAGCTTTAAAATAAAGGAAATAGTGAAGACAGAATGACTCTTTCTTCAGAATGGAGTGTTCTATCAGACCTCATTATTTGGCTAATTTTAACATTTCTTGAACCCCAGAAAACATAAGACTCCAAATATTCATTTTCTTTCAGAATTTGAGGGCAACTTCCCCCCAAGAAAGCACATTATTATTTTTCAGAAACAACATGTTTGGGAGTACCTTGAAGTTTCTAATTGTTGTGTCTCGACACTGTTGCATCTAAGACTAGCCTGAGATTTTTGGTGGCCTTACCATTCATAAAAAGACATTACTACTTCCAACTCACTGAAAGTAGTTTTCTTATAAATACCTAATTTTAGAGCTTGCTGCTGCATCTAGCTATGGTATATAAGTAGTATTATTTAACAGAAGCAGCCACCAATAGACCATACAGAGAAACTTCACAAATGTCCTAATGCAGAAGCTAGATGAAGGGAATTACAGGTATGAAGAAACTTTTGCATTAGGGCAAAGGCCACGTTGGTAGGTCCAGTGCAGGAAGTCAGCAGAAAATCTACCTTTGATATGTAAAATATACTATTAGTCATGTACCTTTATGAAAAAGTCTATAATAATGACTTCTGGGTTAAGTTTCAAAGCTTTCACTAAGCATATAAAACCACACTTAATAACTTCCATATATTGGCACCATCATTAGCTATGTACACATGACTCTCAGTGGTCATTTCCATTTTAAAATTGCTTTAATTACATTGTCATGTAATTTGAATAAAGATTACATTGACTACATCTGCAATTTTAACTCTAATTTAACAAAATTTTTGCCTGAGAATAAATACTGCAGTATGCTAAATGTCTAATTTTTAATGACACTCTAAGTAACTCCACTCCTGCTGGTAACGGAGTAATTTGTGTGACTGAGTTAAATTGTCACCATCTGGGACTGGGTTAAATTCTTTCAACAATGAACATTTGACCTCGCATTTTTCATGGTCAAAATTGCAGACATTAACATCAAGAGTACAGTTAAAGCATACACAGCAAGAACATCTACCCCCAGATAACCTCAAGCTTATGTACATTACTGAAGATACCAACTCAGTGGCTTATTTATGCATCACATATTCTGTCTAAAGTGGGAAGCTATGATCAAAAATAAATTGATTACATAAAAAAAAAAAACCAGGACAATTCAATCCCTCAGGAAATAAAACTAAACCATATGATCAGTGCTGAGGTTTTGAAAACAGGCCTGAGAGAGATCAGAAGTTCAAATTAATTTTTATTTCCTTAAGATTCCCTTGCAAACTTGGAAATTCTAACTTTGAATACTGAAGAAAATGAAATTATGTTATTAGTTCTGTCTAATCTATCTTTACTTATGAAGTCCAAATCTCCACGTTTCCTTATCTTGAAGCAGTGGCTAAAGCTGTATGCACAGAGCTTCTCTTGCTACTCTTCTACTTCCTCTTCATTCCTAACTGACCCTTGGAATAACTCTACATCAATGCCTTCAACTGGTAAAGGGACATAGGCTTCAGTGAAAACAAAGGTCAAGATGCCCTTCATCAGCCCTCTAGAGACCTAAGTAGGACAGATGCCAGAGTGGCATAGGTGAATCTAACAGTGAATCTTCCTAGGAAGACTCACTCCAGGAAGGTTGAATGCCTAGGGAAAGCCTTCCACAGTTCTTCAAATTAATTTTAGACTATCTTTACATTGATGGAAAGATGCAAGTAGCCTTTAACACAGGGTAGAATCTTATGCAGGGTAACCGAGCATGGTTCTTATCAGAAGGAGAAGGTATTGTGCCTCACTACAAGGCTGAGGCTAAATGGTGCCTTTCAGTGGAGTCTCTTCCTGGCAGCCTACTGAAGTACACATTACAAGAAACGATGGCAAAGTCATGGACCAGCCTCCTCCTGCCACTCCTGGAGTCCTCCTATATGGAACGGTTTCTTGATCTCCGAAACATACGGTCTTTTCTAACTTTTGCATGCAAACCTCTCCAAACTCCTCCTTCCCTTCATTTTCCAGCCCCAGACCGCTTTCTTTTATGCCTACTTAAGGAAATGCTTCAGACAATTCTGTTCAGAGAGCCTAGTGGCTGGAAAATACTGTGATGAGCTTTTTATATCTCAATGGATAGCACAAAGTTTGGCAGTTTCTCAGCAAAACAACCTTAATACATTGATTTCATGGTCAGCGAAAAAATGTTCATCTCCATGAAGTCTAATCTCTCTTACACACACACATAGATATAGACATAAACACACACGCAAAAAAGGAGAAAGTGAGCAAAGAATAACGTCTCAGTGCAAAGTGCTATGCATGAGAGGCTGTGGTTTCCTTTCAAGAGTAAATGTTACAATCAGTTCAAACAGAAATCATTACTATTTCAGCATCTCTGGGATTTTCTGAGAAATAGTATCATTTCAGGTTCCTCAGAGACTGGAAATGGGTTGAAGGTTATGAAACTCAGGTAGTAGGAACCCTGAAGATCTCAGCATTAATAAAATCTCTGGTAACAAGTATGTTAGTGAAGGAGTATACCTCACATCTTGTCCAAAAATCTAGGCCTTGTCAAACAAGAAAGGATCTTTTTAGACAGTTCAAACCCAAATCAAATTATTATGGCTTAAAAAAAAAACCCCAAACCAAACAACAAACAACAGAAAATCCTTTTTGGTACTATTCCAGCTTTAAGCTTGTGCTAATTTAAAGCAGGATCATTTCTAAACAACTTGCTAGAAATGGCCTACAAAACCATAGTGAATCACAGCACCTAATGCAGCTTGTGGGACACCTCTGTTTTTCTTGATGGTTAATACTGGGGCATTAAAAGTCTTGTAACCATAAGTATGTGTTTTGGCTAAAGCACAGATCATCAAATTACATTTTAAAAAAAGTCCTTGGTGTATCTTGAAAATTATTTCTGAACATTTCAAGCAGTGAGGCATTATACAGATATAACTTACAGAATGTCTGCCTTAAATGTACCTGCACAACTGAGCTCTAAAAAGGATAATTTGCTGTGCCATCTAGACCGACGAGAAGACAAGCCCTTCCATTTGCTGGAAGGAGAAGTAATCTATACTAGCAGGCCAACAGAAGACTGAATCTGAACAACTGACTTACTTTCTCTTTTAGCTAGAAAAAAGGAAGGAAAAATAAAAGAACAAACCAATACAGCATCATGAAGAAAAAAAAAGTAAAATAAACGTATATCATACATTGTTAATTAATATTCTGCAATGATTTAGCATACCTTAATCATCACACTTGAATAATTTCAATTTAAATGCTATCATATACCTCAACAAGATTAAAAAAAAGCATCCATTGTTCTTACTGGTATTATGAAGTTCACTATTAGCTACCAAAAGGACAGACATACCAGAGTCATGCCTTAAAGACATACCTGATGTTTGTAGTGGTAAAGCCAAAAATAGTGCATTTTTAATAAATATTATTATACAATATCTTCCCCTCTTTTGTCTGCATAAAAATGTATATTCTCTGTAATAGAAAACATGCCAGACCTGTCTTCAGATACACATTTTGCACATTCTTCTGTTTGATAAACTTTCATGAAACACATGTTTCACTCTTGTTTTTGTTTGGCAATTGCAAACACAGTTACGCTCTTTCAAAGTGGAACATAACCTTGCTAACAGTTAACAGTTCCTCTTGCCTGTTAATTCCAGAAGTATAGGTTTGAGCACGGAATATTTCGTGATATGTTGACACTGCTGAATATTTCAATAAGCTGTTCTAATAATCAGCCTGAAGGTCAAAGGCATGCAAGGCATTCTGTCATGTGCACTAATAATGTCTTGAAAGCTGCCGGGATCAGCTTGAGAAATAATCTCTTCCTACATCTTCCTTCTAGGTCTTCAGCTCAGTTAGCCTAGAGCAAGCGGCTGTTAAATCTGCATTTTTTTCCTGTTCATTTTATATTCTGACTGATATCTCAAGGTGTCACTTCTTTCTTCAACCGAATCTTCAGAAAAGCTGCTGCCATTGTAAAACAGAAAATTTAAATTGTAAAAGCTGCCCCTGGAAATGCTGTGTCCTCAAAGCACCCTTATACAGTTAAACAAACAGGTGCATACAAAATAAAGTTGTTATTGCCACAGCAAAAGAAATTACGTGGTAAGAATGAGAATGTTCCTTTTGTGTATCTATTTAAAGTAGACCCACTCTTGAATATTCAAATAAGTGAGATCATATTCAGAGCTTGCTTTCTCCTGTCTTTTGACTCATGCAGGTTCTTCTAGTTGAAGGAAAAAACCCAACATCTGGAGTTCTTTTTGAGCTGCCCTTAAAGATAGATGGGAAGGTGAATTTTGGAGGTTTTTTCCTTACTGCTTCATGGGAACTCATACACTAAGCGACCATTTCCTCCAGGTCTGGTAAGTGATTCGCTAAAAATGCAGTCCCCTATTTTCAGGGCTCAAACTTAAGTTTGTTAGCCTGACTCAGGCTCTTTTTTTAGGAAGAGTCTGACAGGATACTAACAGTTACCCTAGTTATATCATCTTAAAGACAGACTTTTGCTCTTCCAGGGGAACAAAGAAACACAAAGAAAACTCCTTTGTCAGAGTAAAGGTCTAGTATCCTGTCCTTGAAAGTCACCAAAAGACAGGTGTTTCTGAGGGATGCAGAAAAGTCTAAGAAGCAGGGCAAATACAAGCTGATGTGTGGGCGCTTTGAAAGAGGTATGAAATGCCTTGATAAAACCTGCATAAAGCTTTACCCAGCGCTCCTGAACACAAACCTCTATGAACTCAGAGGTCTACAATAGTTGAGTCAGTAAAATAAGAGTGAATCAAAATGAGAAGAGGCTGTGTGGCACTGAGTGTCCTTTGCCATCCTTGCCTTTTGACATCTAACATTGCACAGGATCCAAAGAAAGGAGTCTAGCCCATCAGCTCCCCTCCCCTGTTATGGGCAACTAAGAAACAAGGGCATTGTCTATTCATTCCTATGAGATACTGCGATATGTATTCTCCCAGGAAGAACTCAAGAAAGACTAGGTCTCTTCCCTGTAAGACATTTTCCCTTTTCTCTCCAATGAACAGAAATCACAGATAATAATTTCAAGTTCACCTCACAGCTATCCTTCATTTTGCGAAATCACATTCTACCAATGCGGATATGCTGCAGGACCGTGCAACTGAGAAACGGTTCATTTTCTGAAAGCTGAACACTGTGATGGCTGAATCTGTGAAGTTCTTTATATCAGTTAGGACTTTAATTTCTTCTTATGAAATATAATGAAAACCCCACTAAATACTGTTGTAACTATATTAATCAGATAGTTAAGTAGCAGATACTTTCAGAAATATCTTTAGACATTTTCTTCATCAGGAAGCACGTACTTCATACGTCATGGGGATAAGGCTGCCTATAATAGTCTGCTGACAGCAGAATAGGTACCTACTGTTAACATAAAGTCAGTTCATAGGTTTCATGTAATCAACGATATTTATGTTTCATTGGCAAGTTTTGTCACCAGAGGTGGCCAGGGAAATGCAAGATTTTAGAAGATTTAATAGGGTTTTTATGTCATGCAGGGCAAACGGAAAAAATAATAATACCATTTTCAAAGCAAATATATCTGCTGGGTTTTCTTTGGGTTTAGCATTGATGCCAACTTGTAGTCAACCTAGAAGTCAACAGTAGATTTTTATAATTTCTCCTTTTATTCCTTATGATATTGTACCTATGAAACTTTTTTGAGCATTGACTATAACGGAATTCATTTTCTATGGAGAGGTGGGATGTTTTAGACTGGCATACATACACTCCTTCCTGCATTCCCTTCTGAATGCTGTGCCACTGATTAGTGCCCATGCACTAACTGTGCGTGGGGGCGGCACAGTTAGTCCAAGTGTTGAGCAGTCACAACTACGGGTGCCGCCAGTGACAGCTGTGGCTGCCCAAAACTTCTTAACAGCCAGAGCAACAAACACAAACACGTCCAATTCTTAGTCAGCAAAATATGCAACTGACACTTCTGTACATGGTCAGTGATTAACAAAGCATTTGAGTACAGCAATAAACTGAAAACCCAGTTAAGGCCTTTATCTTTGCTTAGGCTCATTTTGGCTTTCTGAAGAATAAGAAAAAGAATATTTTCTTATATACTTCACAGGCGTGCTAAAAAGATTTTTTTGTTAGCATATGCCCAGGGCTGTCAGAAATGAAGATGCTACTTTAAGCTACTGTTTCTTTATTGAAAAATTGTCTATAACTACTTTCCACTTAGCACAAGAATTACTGAAGAGAGATCTCATTCTGAACAGCATGTTTTCAAGCACTGATATTCCTCACACTTCATGAAATATGGGAAGAAAGTTTCACAATTTTGAGTTTGTGTTCAAAATAAGTCTTGATATTAAAAGTAAATTGTGCTTCGATTTTGCAGTCCAGCGAAGCAGGGATGATAAAGGAAATATTTTATTAATTAAGCCTTGTTCAGTCCTACTGGATTTTAGTCTTCCATTCATTCAGCAGGGTAAACTGTTTTGTTAGTCAGTGAGCTCCTAATATTTTAATGCAACCTTAATGATATTTTCCTAGCTACTTACAAAAATACTTACTTTCGTCTTTCTGTCTCAAATTTACTCAGGAGTTTTCGGAGACCACCATTCTTAAATCCTTGGAAATGCGCTGCTGGGGCTCCCACGGTGATGACATCATACAGAGCATCTGGAACGGAAACAAGACAAGCACAGAGATTTGCATATGCCTATGCCCAATGTATGGCAACACTATGATATCTACTCTACAAGACATAAGGACAACAAGTCTATATTATTTCCAAGGAATAATTGAGTATCTGTGTCTCAAGGAGGCCCAAGAGCTAGTCTTTCCATACAGCCACTTGCACACCTTAGAAAGTTTATCTGATTTATTGCTACATCTAAATTATATGCCACAGTGTAGAACAATATTCTAGCTCTGCAGTTTACAAAGCTGCCAAGTAAATTGGCCCTTGGTGTATTTCACTTTATTAGCTCTTCCATTATTTAACTTGTAGTCATGTTGAGATACACAGATTCATGCGTTTTAGAGTCAAAAGAGACCATTATGATGGAGTAGTCTGACTGCCTGAATAATACAGACTACAGAATTACAGCTAATGATTCCTGCATCAAGCTTATGTCTTCTGGGTGAGTGAAGGCATCTCTTTTTAAATAAAAAATAAAAAATAAAAACCATCTAATCTTGATTTAAAGACTTCAAGTAAGAACAAATTCAGTGCATTCCCAGAGAAGTTGCTCCAATGATTAGTCTGTCAATCTGACTAGTAAAAATCTCTACTTCTGTCCTAGTCTGAATTTGTTTAGCTTCCACTTTCAGATATAATTACCTGTTTAATGCTAAATTGAAGAGCCTTGTTCTATGACATATACTTATTTTTATATATGTTTATGAACACAGAGCAAGTCAGATGTTTTCAGCTGAAAAGCTACTGGAATGGGAAATAAACTATATTATTGAAGTTCTTGCTGAGACAACAAACTGTTGTTACTCTCTGTATGTACCTGATGTCTTGTGAGATACGAGATAAACTTCTTCTATGGATGTATGCTTACAGAATTGAAGATGAAACACCTTTTTAAAGACAGCCTCTCATTTTGTGCCTGTGATTTATTGTCAGTGCAGAGATGAAGATTTAATTACATCCCAAACCTCAAAAATTATTCCTTCAAAGTTTAAATTTACATTTGCAGAATTTGTTTGCACTAAGCACTACCTGTTTTGTGCCAGTGCTCACTGGAGGTATAAAAATACAGGTCAGAATGCTTCATTCTTAAAATGTATTTCTACAGGAAACATTAAAGGATTTTTTTTTTTTTGTGAACTATTTTATTCATCAAGGAAGCTTTCCATGTAAATTAAAATCTAATCCCCTCCTAAAATAGAACTTTTCTTGCATTCTGATGATAAATATCCCTAGAAGCAAGAACACTGTACAAATGATTCACAGTTAATGAACTATGTTTTACTTCCAGAGCTGAATCCCAAAGCATATTCACTCAAATTGATTTGAACTCTAATGAATTGGTGACTCTTCAATTTCCACTTAAAAGGAGAAGTGACATAATTTCATTAGCCTCAGGTGAGCTTCAGGATTCTTAAATAGCCCATTCTTTCAGGTCTTCATAGAGATTTATCCATAATACACAATCTTGGGCTATTACAGCTCCTTCGGTACTTGACAATAAGTAGTTCTATTACTTAAAACAATGGTGGCTTGAAAATGAAGTAAGAGATGAACCACCAGGTTAACTGAATAATGGCTTCTGAATATGTTTACAGGTAACTCATGAAACTACAGGAAAACATTTAAAAGACTAAACTCTAGTGATTTTTCCAACTCTGTTTTGAAAATAGTGACCCTGCTTATAACTACTTTGGGGGGATATTTACCCAGAAGGAAGCTTTCATTCAGCCTGTGGCCTCTTCCTAATTGGGTCAAGGAGCAGCTGTTTGAAACACAAACTCACCCAGAAGAGCTGAGTGCCTACCCCATGCAAGCCAACATGGGAGAGTGAGGATGGCAAAGAAGAAAATGTCCAGGACCCTGGTGATGGGCGTGGGGCAGTCTCACTCCCACTTTCCAGGGCACAGTACACTGGAAAGTGCTGCAAGACTCGGGAGGAATGCCCTGTGATGTGCTCCATTTACACATCAATGCAGCTCCTTGTGAAGGACAGGCAGCGTCAGCATGAGTGCACTGGTACAGGAATGCTCCAGTAACTCATCATCCACTTCAAGAACAGACTACTGCTGACAACTCTCTACAGTGGAGACAAAACTTAAAGTGCAGCTGAGGGTCATAGGAGCTGTATCGTACTGTTAGCGCGCTCCCCCCAAATTATTAATAGATATTAAAAAGTCCCTCAACCCTTCCTCAAATAATTACTTCAGAATTTGAAGGAAGAAAACGCAGAAGATTAGAGTGCAAGGAATTTGAGCTTTAAAATCAATCATCATTTCATACTAACTATTCTGACTCAAAGATATGCTCACCTCCTACTCATACAAGCGAAACACTGACACCATTAACACTCACCAAAAAATAACAATTCCTTCATGATGCAGAAATATAAATTACGTGCTTATCACTCCTTCCGGAATAAAACACAGAGGTTTTGCAACACGATGACAATGACAGCGACACAGTAGAACTTGTATAAACCTAAGCTTTATGGGACCAATTTAAAGAGTTGAGGGATTTTTATGTCAAGCATAGCTCAATCTCGAATTTGAAGCAACCTGCTTGCCTTCAGCAGAGGCAGTCAGTGTCTCACACTGGCCAGAAGCAAAATGAAAATCTCTTCAGTCCAGTGAATTTATTTAAAACAAGAACAATTAATGTATAAACAGGGGCAAAAGCAAAGCTATGACAATATATAAATTTAACTTCTGTAGTATGATGAACAGATCAAAACGCGGTGTTTATCAAATGGATAAGGATAGAGTTATCCCAATAATGAAATAGTATTCTTCTCAAAGCTGTTCCTACCGGAAGTTTAAACACACAAGTACTTTCTATTCCATGTCAGTACCTAAGAACAACCTGAATCAAAGTTCAGTAAAAGTAAACCTGTTCTTGAACACGTTGAACAAAAATGCATATATCCATGTGCATACACATTATAGATGGAATTAAAACCTATCTTGCATTCCCAAAATTAACTCATCTGACAGTGTAAGGGTTAATGACAGCTTTATGGTTCTTCAGCTTGTTTAATCACGACCACTGTGAATGCTTCCATGCTTTCCCCACCCACCCCCCTTTTTTCCAGGTGCCCTTTGATATATGCCAAGCAAAGCACAAGATGAGCAAGACCAACTTACGTCAAAGTGCTGCTTGCTCCAGAATGATTAGCAATTGCTACAAACCGTTCAAAGCGTATGTATCTAATAGAAGGCACAGTTCTCATACCCGTACATGCTCATACATGAGCATGAGATGCATGCTTATAAAATGAAACTTATTTTAGCGAGCTAAACAGATGGGACAGTGGCTATATAATAGATACAGAAATAATTTATCCAGCCAAAGGTGAATATAATAACAATCTTCAATTACTTTTTGTTATATTTATAATATAATGCTACCAAAATATCCTAAACATATTGAGAACCCATTTTATATATAGAGAAATAAAAAGGGCTTCCCATAACCAAGGTGTCAGTCTTCCAAAAATTTGTGTCAGCAGAAATTCCCTGATTTTAACACAAGTTGTCTTTTTTATTAATGTTTTGCAATCTCTAAACACGAGTGTAATAGTCTTATCTAATTCTCATGTCAACAGTGTGAACACTAGCTAAAGAAAAAAGGGATAGTTTTATAATTTAAACGAAGTTCTAAATTTAGAAGACGATTCTAACGTTTGTCTCTTTTTGTACCCTTTTCAATTATGGATTAACCATATGCCACAAGCAAAGTGGTTTTTGAAGAGAAAGGAGAAAATTCATTAAAAACAAAACAAAACTCAAGCAGTATAAAAGTTGTGGGTGATTAAGAGGCATATTTCATTCAACCTTCTTAATTAGCAAATAAACACATAACACCCTGTTCCCAGAGAGGTTTTCTGGAAAAGACACAAAAATAAGGTTCTGGCCACCTGTAGTAATTACAAATCTAAAAATTATTTTGAGTTAATTAATTAACTTCAAAACATTAGCTAAATTAAAATTTGTGCTGTCATTCTGTCACTATAAATCCTCATCTTGTTAAAATGTTTGGAGGTACCATTGTTTAGTAAAAGAAATAAGAAAATATTGAACCAAATGTTCCAACTTGGAAGTGGATGAACATCAGCAGTACACAGTATAATACTCCTATAATTATTGTTTGTACTTACTATTTTACAGTCTGCTTAGATGCAGAATGTATTTATAAGGCAAAAACCTTACAGAGTAATTTCCGTGTTTCTACAGTGACAGCAAATTTAATAGATCTCAATTTATCAACAAATTATTCACTGTACTATGATTTGCTCGTATGTATGTATCAATATAATCTTTTATCTGTAAAGGATGCTGCTAAAATTATATGCAAGCAGCAGCAAGAGAATTCTCTATTAAACAGAATCACAGACGACATTAGAGAAAATTATCCCCCTTTCCCGAAGGTATTAAAGTTCACAGTATTTTCAGCATATTTTCACTTAACACTAAGCAAATGCTTACGTGGTACAGGGTAGCACTGAATAAGCTGATTTAGGCACAAGCAGCGCTGCGCTCATTAAAATATATCCTATTTCTTAGGAAAGCTAAGTTTAGAAGTAAAACTGTCCTTAATGGAACTGTGCAACTTGCATCATGTGGGCTGGTGGGTTCATCCTGGCCATCTCTGGGAGGAAACGTATTGTGCCGTATCACTATCTCTGGTGGCACAGTAGGGGAAAAAAGGCCCCACCTTAGAAACAAGACCGGTAAGACTGGCTTTTACACTACACTGACATTATGGATCACAACAAAAAACTAAGCCAATGCCCTAGAAGGACGTGAAACTTACTGAACATTGTGCAGTGTGTCAGTATGAATCATGACAGTATTAGCTCTGCACTGCTACAACAGAATATTTTTAACCATGCATAGATTACCAATACATTTCAGTGAACATACATTCTGCATTTACTTACTTCGTTGAAGTGTCATAGAAATAAAGAGCACAACACCCCTGGAATTTATTTTAAAAAAAGAACTTAAAAGAAATTTAGTTAACCACTCCTTAGTTTTCCAAGATCTGCAGTCAGTATCCAAAACTTGTGGCTTCAGAAGATGAGGAAAAGAAATCCCTTGCATAGCTTTAAGTTTGGACCTGATTTCTAAGTTTCAGCACAGACTCAGGACTTCTGATCAATCTCAACAGCAGTGTGTCTGGGTGCAGGTTTCAGAACTTGTAGAGAAATGTGGAGGATGGGCAAGCCAGTCACTTTTTTGATCTCATGATTTACTTAAGCGTGCTCCTCTATGGACAGTACATACTCAGCGAATCATGGAATTTTCAGAGTTGGAAAGGACCTCTAGAGATCATCTAGTCCAACTCCCCTGCTGACGCAGGAATGCCTAGAGCACATTACTCAGGTCTGCATCCAGGCGGGTCTTGAAAATCTCCACAGAAGGGGACTCCACAACCTCCCTGGGCAGCCTGTTCCAGTGCTCTGTCACTTGCACCATAAAGAAGTTTTTTCTTAGGTTTGAATGGAACTTCCTGTGTTCCATCTTGTGCCCGTTGCCCCTCGTCCTGTCACTGGGAACCACTGAAGAGTCTGGCTCCATCCTCCTGCAACCCACCCTTTAGATACTTCTAAGCAAGAAGAAGGTCTCCCCTCAGCCTTCTCTTCTCCAGGCTAAAGAGTCCCACCTCTCTCAGCCTTTCCTCAGAAGGGAGGTGCTCCAATCCCCCAATCATCTTTGTTGCCCTGCGCTGGACTCTCTCCAGTAGCTCCCTGTCCCGCTTGAGCTGGGGAGCCCAGAACTGGACACAGTATTCCAGTTGTGGCCTCACCAGTGCTGAGTAGAAGGGGAGAATGACCTCCCTCGACCTACTGGACACACTCTTCCCTAGGCAGCCCAGGATTCCATTAGCCTTCCTGGTGACAAGGGCACATTGCTGGCTTATGGATAATCTACTGTCTACCAGGACGCCTAGATCCTTCTCCTCAGAACTGCTTTCCAGCAGGTCCACCCCTAGCCTATATTGGTGGCTAGCATTCTTCCTCCCTAGGTGCAGGACCCTACACTTGCTCTTGTTGAACCTCATTAGGTTCTTCTCTGCCCAGCACTCCAGCCTGTCCAGGTCACACTGGGTGGCAGCGTGGCCCTCTGGAATGTCAGCCACCCCTCCCAGTTTGGTATCATCAGCGAACTTGCTGAGGATACACTGTCCCCTCATCCAGGTCATTGATGAATATGTTGAACAAGATTGGACTGAGTATTGACCACTGGTTACAGGCCTGCAACTTGACACTGCTCCATTAATCACAACCCTCTGAGTTCTGTCACACAGACAGCTCTCAATCCACCTCACTGTCTCCTCATCTAGCCTACACTTCCTCAGCTTCCTAATGAGGATGTTATGGGAGACTGTCAAAAGCCTTGCTGAAGTCAAGGTAGAGGACATCTACTGCTCTCCCCTCATCCAGCCAACCAGTTATAACATCATAGAAGGCTATCAGATTGGTCAAGCATGATTTACCCTTGGTAAATCTGTGTTGGCCACTTCCAATAACTTCCTGTTCTTCAACATGTTTGGAGATGACATCCAGAACGAGTCGCTCCATAACCTTCCCAGGGACAGAGGTGAGACTAACCGGCCTGTAGTTCCCTGGGTCCTCCTTCTTGCCCTTTTTGAAGATTGGAGCGATGTCAGCCTTCTTCCAGTCCTCGGGCACCTGTCCTGTTCCCTATGACCTTCCAAAGATGATGGAGAGTGGTCTAGTAATAGCATCTGCCAGCTCTCTCAGCACTCGTGGGTGCATTCCATCAGGGCCCATGGACCTACGGGTGCCCAGGTTGGCCAAGTGGTCTCTAACCCAGTCCTCCTCAACTGGGGGAAAATCTTCCTCTCTCCAGACCTTCCCCCTTGCCTCCAGGGTCTGGGTTTCATGAGGGACAGCTTTAGCAGTGAAGACCAAAGAAAAGAAGGCATTCAGTAACTCTGCCTTCTCTGTGTCTTCCACCACTAGGGTGCCCATCTCATTCATCAGTGGGCCTACATTTTCCCTAGTCTGCCTTTTTCTATTGATATACTGAAAGAAACTCTTCTTATTATCTTTAACCACAGTGGCCAAGCTGAGTTCTGCTTGGGCTTTGGCCCTTCTAATTTTCCCCCTGCATAGCTTCACTACATCTTGGTATTCCTCATAAGTTGCCAACCCCCTTTTCCAAAGAAAGTAAACTTTCCTTTTGTTCCTGAGGTCCAGCCAAAGCTCTCTATTTAGCCAGGCTGGTGGTCTTCCCCATCGGCTCGTTTTTCGAGATATGGGGACGGCCTTCTCCTGTGCTTTTAAGAGTTCCTGCTTAAAGTATGACCAGCCTTCCTGGGTACCTTTGCCCTTCAGGACTGTCTCCCAAGGGATGCCCTTAACCATGCTCCTAAGCAGGCTAAAGTCTGCCCTTCGGAAGTCCAAGGTGGCCGTTCTGCTGGCTCCCCACCTTGCTTCTCCAAGAATTGAAAACTCTACCAGAGTGGTCACTCTGCCCAAGACGACCTCCAACCTTTAGATCCCCCACAAGGCCTTCTCTGTTAACAAACAGTAGGTCCAGTAGGGGGCTTCCCCTAGTTGGCTCCCTCACCAGCTGTGTTAGGAAGTTGTCTCCCACACACTCCAGAAACCTCCAGGACTGTTCCCTCTCTGCTGTGTTTTATTTCCAGCAGACATCTGGGAAGTTGAAGTCCCCCACGAGAACAAGGGGGAACTCAGTTGCTCTAGAAATATTCCAAACAACATCCAAAACCAAAAACTTGGGGTTTAGAAGCAGATGCAAAGGCCTGAGGGAATGAAATCAAACCCTTCAGGAAGAGAGGCAGGTTCCAGACATACACAAAACAAAGGCAGGAAATAACCACATGGAGTATTTCCAGAGCCCATTAAACAAGGTGAAAAATTAAACAATTTAAGCCCATACAGCAGTACAGATTTTTAAGTAATGAAGTTGGAAGCTTGATTTTGATTTTATTAAAAAAAAACACCAAACAAACCAAAAAACCAAGCAACCATCTAGTCATACAAGAAACCTTCTGTATCAAGCCATTCTGCATGAATCTTACAAACAAGTTGACAGTCTGAAGCTTGTACAGTATTAAAACACATGCAATATGATACAAATATCAGAATTTTATTTAAAAGTCACTGTATTTCTTGTGATATTCTTTTCTCCTCAGCATTCTTCCAAATCCACGTAAGCCCATATTGCACATAAATTTACTAAAAAAAATTAAATCAATTGAATACTATTACTCTCCATGCCTTTTGTCTGTAGCATCTTTATGTCGCACCTACAAAGTTTAACAAGACTGTTGCCAGTACCCTATCATTAAGTAAAAAATTCAAAATTATCAAGATTTAACTCTCTAAAGCAGCATACCTTTGGGTTCTATTGTGGTTTTAAGGTTTCATCTGAAAGCATGTCCACCTAATGTTCATCCTTGAAACTAGATATATAAATTAAGGTATTTACATCTTTAAAAGGGCTAAAATGGAAACCATAGCTCTCAGTTGCAATTTTAATTGTATTTCAAAGCATACCTTTTCATACTTAGGGAATTTCTCTGCAGAATATACTTTACCTTTCAATCGAGGACTATGCACGTGCATTCTTTGCAGATGAAGATTTATTGGGATGAATTCTAATGTTTTTTCTCCTTTGCTACAGCTTGATTTGAAGGAAGAACCTGAAAAACAAAAGTTTAAAGAATCATTATCTTAAGCACCCAGCAGATGTTTTGTCTTCTTTTAATGCGAGGACAATACTTGTATGTTAGGAGTCTTCTTTAATTTACTTTTAATGTGCAATTGTATATTAGGAGAAGAATGGTTCACTAACCAAGTCTCAGCATGTATCCATATTGGAAGCAACAAAACAGCTTTAATTCACAGAACAATCTAATTTTTTATTCTAGGTGCTAGACATTTTTTCCTGCTGTCTGAAATCGGTCTGCAGTCTGCTGGAAACAATGTCACAGTTAATGTGCATTAGTTTATTCTGTGCTAAAAACACAGGGGTACACAGCTATGATGGTACTACATTTTCATCAAGTAACACTTTTTTCTTAAAAAAAAAAGGTATTACATTGACTGGGCTATGGATTCTTCCTAGAAAGTTCAAATAAAGAAACAAACTAGCTTAAGAAAAGCTATAAATTAGTTTTCTTTCTAAAAAGCCAGAATCACAAGAAGCACAATGCTCGGGGG
>VFFE01007140.1:1622894-1696430 GCA_008921705.1 Burhinus oedicnemus | reverse complement strand
GGAATCTGGTTGCATACATCAAAAGTATGACATTATGAGTAACTCTATGGTGGTATAAAGGAATATAATTAAAGCCTGACAGTAGGAAAATGTAATTTACCTGGAGATATTTGATACAACATATATATAAAACAAATGGTGTAGATTAGGAAAGAGAAGTGGTCCTATCTTCTCACTCAGGCAGCTCAACATTTACTTAAACCATTTTTTCTGCACACTATCATTTTGCCAACTATTAATCATTTGGACTAAAATTCCTCTCATTCAAATAGGATTTAAAAAAAAAAAAACATTTGGAAAGGTTCAACCTTTTCTTGCAAAAAAACACCCAAACCCAAAGATAAAGGAAATATTTGAAATTATTCTTCTTGACCTGCTCAATCAGGATTTGCTAGAGATTTTCTGTTGAAACTGCTATAGATTCCAACACGACTAAGCATTGAGCCTCCCAATGCAAATCACATTGCCGGAGTGCATCAATGATGCTCCAGACCAGCCAAGCCTGCCTAGGCTGCTACCTAAGCTTAGTAACTTAAAAAAATAATTTAACAACGACTAAGAGCAAAGGTAGCAAGAAAAGCAATTGACAGGAGTCAAAGATTCAGATCTGACAGCAGACCTGGGATGCAGGTTGAAACGAGGAGCCTGACGATGAGGAATAGCAGTGGGAAACCTGCATCTGGAAAGCGCAGAAAGACAAAATTATGGGAGCAGTGAAGGGAACTTGAACTGTAACAGAAAAGAAATGGGAATAGTGCAGGTGAGGAGACTGTGAATCATTAGGAAAGAAAACAGAAAGGGGGCAGATTATTTATGAGAATTCAGCTGAGACCAAGACCAAAGCTTAAGGAATAATAACTGGATCTGAGACAAGGAAACACTGGCAGACTAAGAGGAGAATAAGATGACAGCAGATTAAAAGGGATAGGGCAAAAGAAAGGCAGGAGGGAGAAGAGGAGAAGAGCCTTATCCCTCTGGAGTACACTTCTATCCTGAGCTGGAGTCTTGTTATTCCTCTTTTCAGGGAATGCTTGCAGCATTGCCGAGTCTTGTTATTCCTCTTTTCAGGGAAGACCTGTGAAGCAAGAATTCCTCCCCGTCCAGTGTCAGAAACATATGGGATAACCACCACCCACTGCTATCAATTATTCTCAGGTTACTCAGGTATGAGAGATCCATGCAGTGGAAATAATACCTCAATCTGCCTTTGCCAGTATCATCTATGTGGTAAAACTAATTTTCAGTATAGTTTGTTTGTTTTTAAATAACTGAGTAAATTATATTTAAGGACCAAGAAAACTCCATCCCCTCTATTAAAATAGCTGTTATTGTTGTTGCAAGATTAAACTCTTCAAAGTTAGGACATACCAGAATATAGATGCAACCTTCATCTGACATCCACCTGACAAGGAACTGTGAAATAGACCTCAATGACATATTGCACACTAGGATTTTCCAGCTCATTGAGTGTTTAGGGTCTTTGCTGCTCACTTTAGAAGCATTTTGTTTCCAACTTTTACTTCGGTATGTGGATTCAAATATATTGCTCAAGCCTCCCACAAAGACAGGATTATTAATTTCCTAAAAGCCGTCTACTGCACGCATCACTACAGTTTCTAAGGGCTTTACAAATATTTATAGAATAATTTTAACTGGCTGAGTAAAAGGGTTATAATTTTATCCATTGTAATGGCAGAGAATAACTTAAGGTCGAAGCACTTAAGAAACAATGCACCAGTGTGAGATATGGAAGATTTCATTCTGCAGAGTATGCATTATACTGTAACATCCATTCCATTTTGGAAGCACAGTTCCCTCTGAGCTGAACTACATCCATAAGTACGAAGTACTTCTGCAAAGCAGCTTGCGTCTATTGCCTGGCTTCCAAAAATAAGAACACACACCAACTGACTAGGCAGTCTGACTTGCCTAGTGTCACATAGGAACTTTGTGACAGAGGCAAGGGATAGTGTCCAATTCCCAAGAGCAACATTCAATTGCCTCAACCTTGATTGTCATTTCTTCTCCTTCTGGATGAATAATGAATAATTTTCAGTTTGATGACTGAAATGGGGGAGGGGGCGGAATTGGAGGAAGGGGGGCAATAGATAATTTCAGGTCAAACTAAAAGAAACAAAAAAAAGTTTCAAAGTTCTACTCCATCCCCAAATCACCAAATTTGTGTTTTTGATTAACCTGAAATTATTTGTTTTGATGTTACCTAACCTTTTTAAGATTCCTGCTGTTATGTTTCCCTGAAAGAAAAATACTTGGCATTCTCTAAAATTCTCCCCCATTTTTGAGGATAAGTGTTTGCCGAAACAACTCAAATTTGACATAGTGTTAACTTCCTTAAACCTCCATTTTCAGTAAATATGCTGCTAAACCAAAATTGCTAACACTAATGCAGTCTCCTGATACTTTCACTGCAATCTCTCAATTTTAAAAACAAATTAAGTGGTCTGCTAACAACAGCCTTCTCCATTAAACTCCACAAATAGTTCAGCTGAGCGTGAAAGCAGTTATGTCTCAGAAAACCCAACATGTGATTGTATAGGAGGAATGTGAAAATATTTTAGAAAAAAATTTATTTACAGATGTTATCTCCCTTTCTGTACACTGCTTATGAGTGAATAGTCTTCCCTAAGGCTGACACAAAAGGAAACTGGAGATATTTGCATCCAGATGACTTACATCAGTTAGTCCTTCAGAATTGTTTGTGACAAGATACATGTAAAAAGCCCCTTGTTAAAGAAAAGCAATTGTTCAGCAAGTAACAGCAAAAATGCTAAACACAATAACATTAACCCTGCTTTTGATGTACCAAGGAGGGTGAAGAACATCAATGACTTGGTGCTTCCACATACCTCTGGCTGCCAACATGGTAGTGAAGCAAAGGCAGAGGCACTCCACGGCTGGAATGTGGCCAGTTGGCCTTGTCTTAAAATAAGGCTTCCCAAAATAGCAACTCGACTCAGGAATTTTGCATCTGAGGTCAGATCTAGTTTAGAAAATCAACCTTGTTGAGTTCTTAAGTAGAAGTACTGCTGACCACAAATTACCTAGGATGGGTGCATGTTGCCAAGCAGGTCTGGATCTCCGCTGCAGATGCACAGGTACTCCAGAGCACTGCAATTTTCAAGCTTCTTTCAGAATGGAGAGAACCACCTCAACCCAAACTTGGGCGGTGTGCTGACTAAGATAAAGTAAGAAGTCTACACAGACTGAGCTGTAAAGCAAAAATCTTTTTTGGTGTGAATCTCTGAGAATGGGAAAGTAAGAACTATGTTGAAGTATATTGATCTGAAAAGTCTGAATTAAAGTTGCACTTGTATCTCTAAGCTTAGAATTTTCTACCTTGTGGGTACTTAAATTTCCAGTCTCTACAGTGTTCTCTCAACATTATTTTTTGTGCAACTATAGTATGAAGTCAAATCTGTCTGTCTGTCTTGCTTTCTTATCAGACACTACAATCTTGTTTTTTAAAGTTATAATGTGTCCTGTTTACAGAGAAGAGCCATCTCAAATGGGAATGGAAGAGGAAACAGGACATCTTAAAACATGCAATGAATTTTATCCACATCCATCCTATTCCTTTGGAAAAAAAAGCAGTAGGGACAAACTTCTGAAAACTGTAGCAAGGGAGATTAATCTCTGTTTCACAGAGAATTGTAATTACTTGTTGCAAATGATCTTGAAAGAAAAAAATCTGGTTAAAGCCAAGTAATGGGCAGCAGAAGCATGTAAGAATCTGTTCTAGATTTTGTTTTACTTTTGGGCAGCCAAATCCTACATTGCCTACAGGATCAAAATGCAGATTTGAGGTTTTAGCCTATCTCTACATACATATACATAATACTGCCCCCCCCCCCATACACCCCCACCTTATAGTTACAATTAAAAAATGTTAGATCTCTATGGAACAACTTTAAAGGGACGCTCACTACTCAGAGGATTTATAATCTAATTTGTGATTTAATAAGAATAAAAATACTATAGTGCACAGTTAAAAGTAAATATTGTCTTCATTAAAGGACTGTGCTATTACTTGGCTTTAGAACGTGCACATATCCCACTGATGACAATAAAATAAGTTTTCAAATGTTAAAGTAACTTTTCACACAAGATGTAAAATCAGGGGTTTTCCAAGTATAAAAAGTATTTTGCCAGCACCATATCAGTAAGGGGGGAAAAAAAAGGTTGTTGAAGAAATGAGATTTAGGTATGTACCTGAGTGTTGGCCTCTAAATTAACACTTCCTCATTATTTCTCATCTTCACTACAATTATTAGGTTGCTTTGGTTTTCTGCTTTGTTTTGTTTTCAGAGAAATGCTCCTACTCTTTTTTATATGTGCTGGTTCTGTCCTCCTCAATAATCTCAGGTTTCCTGGTCCGCTGCAGTTCTCTCAAACCACCATTAAGACAGGTCATTTAACATCACCAACCCTTTTCAAATTCACTTGGCACAATACGAGCCTTGCAGGATTTATGCATAATACATTACATTGTCTATTTTTATTTTTTTTATCTCAAAATGTCATTTCAATATTTTCCCGCAAGTACTAATTATTACTTTGATTCCTTCACAATCTGTATTTATTGCCTTGCGTATGACACTTTATGGAGTGCTTTCAAAATGTAATTAGCAAAGCATTAAAAATACATATATATACGTTAAAGCACAGAAATATACGAAGTGTCATACTGGATCAGACAGTAGTCTGCCAAAATCAGAACTGGAATATTCTGATGATGGTAAACAATCATAAATACAAGAAATTACACATTTGCAACCAAAAATGCAAGTTTTTATTCAACATTTAGTATAACAGATGAGATTTAGCCCCACCCCCCCCATTAAGCAGATGATCAACTACTCCCAAAATGCTTAGTATCAGTTAGAGACTGGTTTTTGTTCATACACTAAACCAGGATTTCTCTTTTCCTGTAACTAAGAGAGCTATCACAGAGCAATCTGGAATGAGAAATACCATGCTCAGTCCTGTATTACAAGGTGATGGATAAATGATAAAAATACAGTTTTAATGCCTATTTTGCAGGAGAAAGATTTGTGTCTCACCTACTAAATGCAGCAGATTATTACAATAAAAGTAAATGTGCCCAGTTCTCTCTAAGAAGAAATTATTCTGCTATGCATTTTAGATGTATATTGAACTAAAACCCAATTGCTCCATTTCTCGGTACAGACACAAAAAGTTTTGTTTGGACTATGTAGAAAGCCAGAAATAATTATGAAAATACTGCAAATTCTCCATAAACACATACCAGGTATTTCAAAAGATGTTACCATCATGTATAACCCTATTTTTACAAGTATTCATAAGCATAAAGTATCCCTTTTTCAGAAATATTCTAGGTTGCAAACTTCTGTCTGTGTAACACAAAGCACGGGGTTTACCTCTGACATTGCACTGCTACGCCCACACACACACACACACACAATTGTGGGAGTAAGGCCACAGTGGGAACATCTAACGGTGAGAACATAGAGCAAAACAGCATATGCAAGCAATCATGGCAGCACAGTCATCGAAAACACCTATTTGAGATGGTGATTGTGAGGACTGGTGTTAGAAATCTGACACCAGCAAGAAAGCAGCAACAATGACAAGGCCTTTGTAGTAATTCAGAACAAATGTGCACATTTCCTTCCAGAACACGTCAAAAACTGGGGGAGCGAGGGGAAGCACACCAGCAGGAAGAGGCAGAAAGATATGCTATAAACAGACAGAAATCCTTGTTTGCTCAAAATTCAGTGTTATTCAGGAAATAATTCCAGTAGTGTCACAATATAGAAAAGAATTATCGTAAGTTCCTTGAATGATTTGTGAACAATCAAAAGAAAAGAAATTTGAAAGAAGAAATAATTTGTTCTGCAATCTTTTCTTTTTCTTTTTATGAGTAAGAATTACTACAGGAGGAAAAGACCAGCTGCCTTTTCTGCCCAGTTGTCACTGATGCGGTCTTATCCCACTGGCATGCAGACACTACGATACACTATAGTCCCCGACCACAGGACACTGGCAGATATTAATTGAACAAGCATCCAGCACACATCAGAATAGAAGACCACCGACTCCAGATGAAAAAAAGCATGGCAGCACATGCTGCTATTTCTGGACTGAGGGACAGACTGTCCATCCCATATTACTTCTGTGCTTTTCTGGCACAACATGGGCAATGACAACTACTACAGTAAGGATATGCAAAGAATAGCTAGATGTTACTGTTATCCTGTAGACTGTTAACTGTAACAAGTTAGGTTTCAAGAAAAACTGACAAAACTACCTCTAAGGCTGGTTTCAATTGGCAGATAGCATGCAATACTAGCAGAGTGGTATATGCAAGGGAACAGGCAATTAAAACACACACACAATTCTCCAATGTTGGTTGTTTTGGTTTGGTTTTTTTTTTTGGCTGCTGTGTAACCATGTACCATGTTAACTGTGAAAAACTGATGGAATGCATGAAAAAAATTTAGAAGAAGAAATAGGGCACCTGCGAGTATTTCAGAAATACAATTATTAAAGATACTCTATTTTTATGTGTTTTATTTCTGCTGAAAATGCCACTATTTAATAACAATCAATCTAGTTAATTCTTAGCTGCTCCGGAAGAGGAGAAGCTAGTTTCATAGAATCATAGATTCATACCTGTATGCTTTCCAAGCTCTGCAAGAGTATCCTGGTACATGCTCAACATCTGATCACAGTGAGCAATAACACTTCTACGCATGTTGTCCCAGTGAGGAGCAAGTTCTCCCAAGTCTTTAAGTTCCTGATTCCTGTATTAAAAGGCAAAAAGAGAAGGCACTAATTAACTTATGAATCCATTAACACTAATCCAAATTAATCCAATTAATCAAAAAACAGTTTGTTTAAAAAAACATCAAAAGCACTTCTTAATTGAAATGCAATCTGTTTTCATGACACTTGTAAAATCTGCTGATTTCAGGTCTGCTATTCAGCCAGACAATAAAAAACGTCAAATCAGTGAATAATACAGTAATTTGTGTTCAAGACTCATCTGGTACAAATGCAATGGCCTGCAAACTGAAATATTATTTCTTCCCTGGAGGTAAGAAAGCTTCTAGGCTCCAGAGAGCTGAGCTCGCAGCAAGTAACTTTTTCTGAAGAAATGTTAAACGCTATTGTAGAGAATATAAAGTTTGCTTCTTTTACAATGCTTGCAGCATAGCTGTTTTGCTACACTCTACTCTCGGATACTTTCATACACATCATAAACACAGTTCTAGCAGCACTTCTACAAGTGTCAGTTTAACCAACACATCAGTCCTCACCACATTTCTTTAGTGTTAAAAACAAAACAAAACACACAAACCAAAAAAACCCAACAAGTCCCCTAAAACTTAATCTTCAGCCTTACAGCTGTGTTCATCAGGCCGAAACAGCAGTGTTATGGTAACCAAACATGTCACTGAAAATCCAAAAGGAAATCCTTTAGCAAATTATCAGTTTTCCTGTATACTCTTGAGAGCTGACCCGAGTGAAATAGAGATCACTTTCATTTCCTACCCAAACAAGCCCAGTTGCAGTACACTGGGCTTTCTGTTTGTTTTCCCCACTTGCAAAGTAAGTTCATCCTACATCTACCTCCCCCCAGAGCTACTTTGGGGGACCTGCTTTTAAGGAAATTGAAAATGAAAGACCTCGAGTCTTCAAACACTTAGAATTGTTCAGGAGAAAACTTGGGCAACATGGCCAACTAGTTTTCCTCATTTTCCTCCAAGTATCAAGCAGACTTTCACTGCAACTCTTGGAAGTCTCCAGAAAGACTTCTAGAGGACAGCTCTTGCATATAGGAAAATTACTGAAGAAAAAGGAAAAAACAGGGAGAGGGGGCAGGAAGGGGGAGAAAAAGACCAATGAGACTGCAGCACAAGAACACAGAGCTACACTTACTGCAACAGTTCTGGCCACTAGCCAAAAAGTCTTAAAATTATTTCTTAAACAGAAAAGCCCCACACTGATACAATGATGTTTTCCCCATCATTATTATCTTTGCATTAGAGTGAACAGTATTAGAATAAGCTATATACGCATAACTCTGCTCCTGGTTAATATGACAACCAAAATCAAACAGATTGCACTAGAAGCAGAATTAAGGCATTTTGTTTATACGTGTCCTTGAAAGCATCAAAATGGAAACAAAGATTACAATACATGAACTTGTTGGGAGTTTACCAATGACATATGATTACTTTTTTCCATTTCATTCAACCTGAAGAACAGAAGTAGACGAAACAGTTCACCTTTCCTCCATCAATAAAAACAGGCAATGCTGTAGCATAAGAATCATCAACAGAAAGAGGACAAACCCACCATTTTCACCCACCATTTTCCTTGCAAGTTTTTAGCAGCTTAAAATGAGATATCCCATTAAATGAAAATCTCAGGGCTTCCTCCTAAGAAAAGCTCCTAAGATTTGGCAGGGCATCCAATTCTATTTATTTGCAGTGAAGATATTTTGGCCCTTAATATTTATGTTTCTTATTTAATAGTTTTAGGAACAATGTTTGGACGTGGCTGAGCTCCAAACTTTACTGCTCCTCCTATACAGGAATATAGTATTCTGCAGAGACTGGAGAAATACTACACAGTGAGAGGTGAGCACATCAATATGCCACATTCAGAGCCCTCTATCCCACAGAAAACCCACTGCCAGGGCTCTGCTCCCCCACCTCTGTCTGAGGCCCCACCTGGAGCTGTTGGTCTCATGCTCAAGCCAAGCAACAGCAGGAGTAGAAATCCCTCATCTCAGACTAAAATATCCAATGAAAAAACAAAACTGGTTTCACTCCATTGACACCAACAGCAACGGGCAGGGAAAACTCAAATCCCACAATATTAACTTTAACATGTTTTCAAGGACATGTTTTCCTGCTCTTATTGTTGTCAACAAGGCTTCTATTTGTTTCATCTCAGAAACACATATGCATCATTGAAGTCAAAATGCAGCCACTAGTATGTCATAAAGAGACACATCTGCAATGTTTTAATAAAGTAAGCGTGCAGTTTTATAGTAATCTAGAGTATATATAGCATGGAAACTTTAAATACTGCCTTTTATAAATTTATTTTCATTTAAGAATACAGTAAAATCAAAACCATGAGATAACAGGATTATATGGCATAGACACTATTCCTCCAAAAATAGCCTTCTTGTACATTTTATATCTTTTCTTCAAATGCAAATATATAATACATAAGATTTAGATACTGTGTCTTGTGATTTCTTACTATTTGTCACTGCTGTTGTTGACTCAGTACTACTCTGAGTTATAGCTGAAAAAAGAATTATCATTCCTATATCTAAGCTCCATCAACAGTATTCCATAGTACCAAGCTTTACTATCATTATTGTGAAGGGCCCCTCCTGAAAGTAAACAAACAGATTGAAGAAACATAATATTTTTCACACTTCGAAGTTTATAGTTCGCACTAATACAGAATCATAGAACTGTAGGGGTTGGAAGGCACCTCTGGAGATCATCTAGTCCAACCCCCCTGCCAAAGCAGGTTCACCTACAGCAGGTTGCACAGGAACTCATCCAGGCAGGTTTTGAATATCTCCAGAGAAGGAGATTCCACAACCTCTCTGGGCAGCCTGTTCCAGTGATCTGTCACCCTCAAAGGAAAGAATGCTGTCCTCATGTTCAGAGGGAATTTCCTGTGTTCCAGTTTGTGCCCATTGCCCCTTGTTCTCTCGCTGGGCACCACTGAAGAGTCTGGCCCCATCCTCTTGACATCTGCCCTTTAGATATTTATAAGCATTGATGAGATCCCCTCTCAGTCTTCTTCTCCACGCTAAACAGACCCAGGTCTCTCAGCCTTTCCTCATAAGGAAGATGCTGCAGTCCCCTGATCATCTTCGTAGCCCTCCTCTGAACTCTCTCCAGTAGTTTCCTGTCTTTCTTGAACTGAGGAGCCTCACCAGGGCAGAGTAGAGGGGGAGGATGACCTCCCTTGACCTGCCAGTCACACTTTTTTTAATGCACCCCAGGATACCATCGGCCTTCTTGGCCACAAAAGCACAACAGCAACCTTAAAAAAAAAAAATCTTTGATTTAATAATACCATAATATTTATACTAGAACTTCACTGAATAACTAAAAAACTCACTTCAACCAGTAATCATGTCAAACAACAATTGTGCTATAAAAGAAAATTAATATTTATAATATATATTGGTTCTACAGAAGGCAAATCAGTTACTGATTCACCTTTTCAATGCAGCCATGGAATTTTGAATAGCTTGTCAACAGAGCAGCAAGCTCAGAGCAAACTCAATATTGTTAAAATAGAGTTATTTGTCATCTTCTTCCCCCACTCCAAATCCCCTCTCAAAGTCTCTTCCAGGTAATTACACTCATCACCGTGAGAGATCCTGTGCTCAGCATCAACTTCAACCCTTCTTACAGAATCAAATGCAAGCTTTGTCTCCATCTTGCTGTTCAGCTCCTCAAACTGTCTCCTGGATAGTCTTTTCTGTCAACGCACAATGGTAACTTCCACTCAGGAGCATGTCTCAACTTTCATTGTCTCCAGCCTTGATTACTTCAATATCTTCCTTGGTGGCCTTGACATAATCTTGCCCCATTTGTATCTAACCAGAATGTGGAAGCAATCAGTCCCATTCCTCCCCTTCCACTTCAAACATTAGCTAATTAGCTGATTTTTAAGCCTTTCTCTGGTACTTTCTGTATTTCACATCCATTCTTTCCTTTAGTAGACTAATTATGCCAGCTTTCACTGAGCACTTCCCATTATGATTGGAAGCAGTTCCCCATTAAAAAAATGAAAATCTACCTGTTACCCTTTCTTCAAACCTCTTTTCTGCCATTATGGCAGAAAAATTCAATATTGGATCCTGATATGCTGAAAGCACTATATACCACACTGATCATTAGTATAAAGATTAATGATCATTGGTGCTAACACAACACAATTTTAATGAGATGAAAAATTCTAAGAATAAGATATGAGACTTCTCAGGATCCCACAGCATTATTAGAAGTGTCATGAACCTTCATTTCAGGCTCCTACTTAAAACCCAACAACTTCTTTTACTCAGAACGACTTACTGATTTACATAGCTACAATTCATGGGCACTTTGCCCTTTAGGCGACTTGAGCTTTACCCAGTCTTCCCTGCTGATGAAAAGTACAGTCATCGCACAAGCTGTTACACTGGTATGCAGGATGGTTTGGGAGGATCTCTGCCTGGACTGAAGGATCTGTGTGGGTTTTTTGTGAACAACTACATCAGGGCAACCAGTGAAAACACTACATGACTGAATACATTTCTGAGATTACTAGCATTTAAATACTGCTGTCACTAGACCTGAAGTAAAATTACATGCAATTTTTTTTGTTCCAAGAAAATGTTCAATGAAACCCATTGTCAAATGACGGTTGAGCACCCAAGGCTCAGATTAACACGCTGCCTTTTGATGTATCTACTCATGCTTTGGGTTTTTTTATTTATTTATTTTTAAGAACACTTTAGGTGCATGGTTATAGTAAACAATATCTAAAAGTCCCTAGAAGAGGCACGAAGAATTTCCTGTATTATTCTTGTTGATAATTTCTACTTTAACAGTGTCTGCTTCATACCATACTTTCTAATGACCATAGCAACAGAAAAAGTCTCTTTCGCGTCACTTCAGATATGAGGATATAGGAACAGATCACAAGTGTAAAGGAAACATGCAAAATACTGAATTCTGCAAGGAGTACTTTGACTTTGAACGAGTGGTATGCATCATGTTCAAAAATTATTTTAAGAAAGTCCTAATGCTGAAATCATGTTCCCAATGAACTTGCTTTTGCAAAACTACCACTAGCTTCAACAGTCCAGACATCATTGCGGAAAGCACAGGAAAACCTGTGGTCAATGACAATAAAATCAAAATAAAGTAAACATCAGCAGCAAGATATTAAGATGAGCAAGATAAGTCAGAGGTGCACGTTCCCTCAATGAACATTTTTGGATTTGATTATTCTGTCTCGGAAAAGGGAACAGCAGGAATAGCCATTTGTATCATTAAGGACACAGCACAAATCTTCACAAATTGAAAGATGAAGTTGAAAAGATCAGTGTAATTATATGAAGAAGAGATAATTACCAGGACATAGGATAAAAGCATATAAACCACAAACGCTATACGAAGACAAAGTAGCAATTTTTGATTCATTCAGCTTCAAAAATCCAGTGATGCAGTTCCCAGTGAAGTAAACTGGACAAATTCAAAACTAAAAAAAGGAAGTGATTTTGCCTCCACAAAGCAAAATTAGCTTCTGAAATCCACTTTCACAAACCATCAAAAGTATAGCACTTAGCAGGATTCGAAACAAGATCAGACATTTCTGCACATGATATTTGCAAAAGTTTTGTAATATTATAAAGGTGACAAAGTTCTGAATATTTATCAAACAGGAGCTTTGGAGTCAACGTACACCATGAGCTTTGGGCCATGACTCAATCACTCGTAAGTCCAGGAAGCTTAGAAGCTTTCTTCTAAGGAAAAGAGCACAGGAATTATTTTTCCCAACAAATTTTACTTTCAAGTGTACATGTTTATGGATAACTATTCAATCTTTTTTTGTAGAATAGAAGCAGATAAAATTACTCTCATTTTTCTTTACCACAAGTTATGGTCCTGTGATATACAGGCAATAACCCATCAAAACAACATAACACTCCCTCCAGAAATAAAAGAATCATAGCCTTTTTTTTTTACTTTGTTGTTTCTAAAACAGACAAATATTACAAAGGAGGATTTAATCCCTTCTGGGGAAGCTACCACAAAAATGAATAAAAGGATATTTTTCTTTCTTTCCTAATAGTTTTCATTTAGAATCTCTTGAAAACATTTGCTTTTTTTATCTTCTTACATAATTTTCCAAAATTATTTCAGGTTCTGGTAAGCCTGACCTGACAGGTAACTAAAAACTAAAATGCAGGTTGTGCCTACCTTTTGCATGCCTTAAACATTTGTTTAAAAAAAAACAACAAACAAACCAAACCAAACAAACAAACCATCCCCAAAAAACAAGCCACCAAACACATAAAAATATTTTAAAACCTGTTTCTTCTACATATATGTGGAAAATAGACTGGGATTTGCAAAGGCTTCAGGATATTTTATACTGTTCCTGAGAGCTGGGGTTTTTAAGTTCCTTTTACATTTCTATCCACCACCATCTCCTTTTTATTATCCAAAAGTGTAGGCAATATATAAGCTAAATTAAACTCGTCTCTTCCTTCCTGCCTTAAAACTCTTTCCCTTTCTTGGATATTTTATTATCTGGGTTTATATCTGAAAGACTCAAGATCTTCAAACAGCATGATAATTTGAGGTTAGTTCTACAAGTCACATTTAAGAGCAGAGGATAATTCTGCATCACATGATTGCAAAGAGTCTCAAATTCAATAATACTCAGAATGGCATCCGTGGAATTTACACTTTAATCCTAAATTATATTTTGGTAATTAGCAATGGTGTATAGAATTAGTTTAGGTGGTTTTTTGTTTCATTGTTTTTTAAATTTTACTGTTTCATCAGGAAACACTGGAATCAGCTTAAAACAATGTTGCTTCAGCTCTATAATATCAGCAAAAACATTTACTGTCATAGTTTATAACTTCCTTTCTTTCTCTCAGCTTGAAGTCATATATGCGGCAAGATTAATCACATCATTAATTGCATGGTTACTCAAGCATTTAAAGAGTTTTGTGGGTTTCTGTTTTCTTTTTTCCCCCATTTATTAATCAGACTGCCTCATTCAAAATAAACAGTGAGGATCTTTATGACACAAGCAGCATAATAAAAATGTACAAAGGTGTTTTAATCACCTTAATGCCTTAACGCCTCTAATTTATATTCTCTGCACCCCCAGTGACGTGAACTGACAAAATCTCTAGTTAACAACGTAAAACTTCAAATGCTTTTTGTGATGAACAGAATTCGAGCATGTTAAAATAATTATAACCTTGAGGAAAAGATTAGTTTTGCTTTGATTTGGTGTTGTACTTCACTATAATGTGGGAGGCTCTAATAATATCCACAAGTTATATCACTTGCTCAATATGGACTTCTTTGAGACAGAGGTATGCTGTGCACAAATATAACATCCAAAAATTTTAGCAGCCAGTCTTGGAGAAGCACTGCTGGCTGGTACAGAATGATTTTCTGGAGTCTTAAAACCTGGGTGGATTTTGCAGAAGGCAACAACAAAAAACCCTCTCTGATAGGACAGTCAGTACGTAAGTTAACATTTTATAGCTTTTAGCACTGCTGAATAATAGGTAATGTTATATAGAGGTAACTATTACAAAGCAAATGAGGTAATGCTACTCCATTCCAATGCACTGCAACTTTGAACACCCAATAACAAAGCAAAGATCAGCAAATTTTACTTCATGGAGTCTGATATGAAAACTCCTCCTAGACCTTCACAGAGGCCATCTTTGCCAAAATGAGTTATGAACAGCGAAATCAAGAGGACAGAGCATTATGTAGTGTTGAAACATTACAATTTATTTTATCCTTTGGTTTATAAATCGATGGTTTTTAAACTGATCATGTTTGAGGAGGGCAATTCTCTAAACACTAGTCACAAAAATTCAAGTTACACTTACATTCATATAATGCAGTAACTGATGGAGAATAAAAAGAGAAAGGTTTTGCATCCTTTTTGATGCACAATGGGGTAAATATTGCATATGCATGTATTTGAGCTACATTTTACCGACACGTTTGGGACTTTAAGTGTTGAAAAAATTTCTTCTTTGAACATTTGTGCTAGGTAGTTACTTGAAGTAAGATTTTAAAAATCCTTAAGTTGATAGCATATTAACATCCCATCTACATGTGGTTGGTTCAAACAGCTTCAAAAGTCACAGTAACTTACTCAGAATAACTTTTTTTAATGCTATTACCCCTTATCAATACAATGTTTTTGCAATGCAATTGCTGAAAAATAAGTAATGTAAAAAAATAACATGCACAGGTCCGTAAAAATCGATGCCTGCTCCCAACACATGGCATTTCTGCCTGGGTCCCCACTTCTCTATAGAAGTTGTGTATTAAAAGGTAGTAGAAAAACATACACCTTTCAGACAGTCTGAACTTTGTCATCATTCTGTAATGTTACAAGAAATCAGAAAACAGGCCAACAGCATAGATTTGCACAATAAAAGGTTACTGGAGTTGGGACAGGACAGCCATTCCTGATGCAGAAGGAAAACCTGAGTGTGCTTTGTACTCTGGAGGGAGGGTTCAAGGAAAGTTCAGCATTTATCCTTGAAATTTGTTTATGGGTTGTGACCACAAATGTCACGGGCCAAATTCAGCCATAAGTAGGTGGAATTTCCTTTCAGCCAAAGCTGAGTTTGGTTCCAAGTGACAAAAAAGTGCTTGAGTGGCAAATCTAAAAGACACACATACTGCAGCTTCTACTATAGTCTCCTAATTCTCTTGCTGTGCTGATCTAGTGCAACACGTTACATCTACAACTGCAAGCTTACATTATACGGGTCAACCAACTTTCTGAACAATTATTGTAAACTAAGTCTTTCTTATAATCATTAGGTTCGAAGAACTGCTTGGCTAATCTTGCATGGTAGATGCAAAATATCTGGACAAGATTTGTGTAAAGAAATATTAAAAACAGGGAAAAAGACTCATTGGAAAACCTCGAGAAGGAAATGTAACTTCTTAATAAAAACCAGCAGACTGTACGACCCTTACTAGAACAATAAAAAGGACCATATAGCTCCTATTAAAACTTATTCCAAGGTTTGAAAGATAAAATCTTTAATGCATACATATCTTGAAAAACATATGTTGAAAAACAAAGTTAAACATCCTTAGAGGTTACATATTTCAGAGTATCATGTCAGTAAAAGAAAGTTTGGTTAACAATGAACACTGTAGTTTTATCAAGAGATAAACAATCTTAAGAGCTATGAGAAAAGGGAATTTAAATTACAATTTAAAACACAATACTGAATGGGATTAACACTTGGATATTTTTTTATAGGTAATTGCTTCAGACCTGACTATATTGAAGCCACAATAACAATACAACAAAACAGGCCGAGGATGATAAGAAGTGGCATCTAAGCCAAAAGCGTTCATTCTTTTATACTAAACTGGGGAAAAACAATGCAGAGAAGAATACTTCAGATGAGAATAGCCTCAAGATGGTGCAGAGTAAGTTTTGTATGAGTTCAAGAACTAACATAACAATATCCTCCTAACATTTACTACTTTACAAACTTATGGGGTCCACAAGAACACACATCCCTGCAATTATTTCAAAAAACAAAGCCCAAACAAAGCTGAAGCTCCAACCTATGTGCTTATATGATGATAGGTGATACAGATGCCCCCATTCCCACCATCTGCTAGTATTCTACCACAAATTGTTGCTCCTCTTGGTTGCTTTTACCTCCTCCCTCAAATGGATACAATCAGTTTGGCTCTCCTTCTCTCACACCCACACTGTCTATTAGGCTTGAACAGCTAATCACATTGGCAGTCAGGAAAATCAGAACCACTTGCCTCAATCTTTGAGCAAATTTTACTTCTGTTTCTTCTTCAAAGCTTTTTTTTATTTTGGTGAGTATTGAATAATCATTAGGAAAACAAACTACAGTAATTCTTTACAATGACTTTATCCAAGGAGGTGAAGGCTATAATACGAAATAACAGCAAGAGCTATTACTTGCATTACGCCTTTGGAGAGAATAACGCAGTAACAGTAAAAGTAGTTAAAATAATCCCCTAACATTTAAAAGGCATTTACCCATGGGGCAAATGAAAATCTGGGAAGTGGATGAACTGTGCAAGTCAGCATAATCTATTTTTATTGCTTACTAAAAAACTTACACATTAGTATTCTCAAACAAGATCGGGCCATAAATGCCTAAACACAGTATTAAATGAATAAAATAAAGTATTATAACAATTCATATGATTTTTATAACCCATCATCACCATGCATAAGTATGTATCAGTCCATTGACTTTATTAAAAGCAAGATTCTGGTCTCCCACATACTGTTCTATTGGCATAAAAAGATCATACAGAAGCAGCGGATGGGGTGAATAAAAAGAGCAAATAAGCTCCTATTGCAGGACAACCAACCACTGTAAACAACCACAGGCAACTGCCTTTGATGGAGGGAGTTGCCTGAAAGGAGGGAGTTGCCTGAAAGTGCACAGGATGGCTTTGGGATGCAGCACTAGGTCACAATGTTACCCTTATACATGAGACCCTTATACATGAGACTAGATGCCCACCTATGTGTGAGGCAACTTTCATGGGAAAAGAGGCAGCATCTTCTTGTACACCATCCATTATAATTGGAAAAAGAAGGTATGCTTTCAAGGAAGCCCTGGACTGCTTAAAATATTGCTTTTTTCCACAGTTGTATCAGCACAGCTTACAAGTATTCAAAGACAGGCTGCCATTTTAGTCGCTGCAGTGGGAATTTGCACATACAAAGGATTTTGGGACACTCATGCTCCCTATCCTCTTTTTTCCCCAAGCCATACATATTGTAATGATCCTCAGATGTCCCTCCCAGTTACAAGGCCAAACATGAACAAAGGTTTCAAACTTACATTACTTTGGTGTACTTTTCTTATGCCATCTAGTTAGAGGAATGTGATTCATATTCTCATTGCTCCTTTATTAACTACAAACATGTTATTTCCCATTGCTTGCATAATGTTTGTCTGTCATATTAGTATTGCCCTCACAGAAAGCCACACTACAATGTAGCTCACACCATTGCCATGTGTTGTCTCTTTATAAAATGTTAACTTTTCAGGATATTTATATTGTTAACCAAACGTTGATGCTTACACTGTTAAAGTCATGACCGCACTCTAGCACAGTTCGGAACTTATGAAGTCACTGGAGTCCTAAAAATTCTGAGCAATTAATTCTGTTGTTCAGTTACAGCTGTAAATTCTTAACAGCCAAAAAGATCGCTGTCTTTTGCCTATTTCATACTACAAATTAATATTTTTTACTTCACCACTTACATTATTCCAACTCAGAAAAATAAAATTTAGTATTTATTATTGCTACTTCTTCCTTACCTTCTCATATCCTCCTTTATGTGCAGATTGATTAGTTCTTTAGGGACATGGAAAGAGAGGGTGGTCTCAGCCATCTGTTCCCGGATCCGCATCCACTTGTTGTCAGAAGTAGGGAACCTATATAACTTACAGATCGGGTTTTTTAACACTGCAGAGAGGAAAAATTATATAATTGTTTTACAACAGTTATACGACTCTTTGAAAATTTATGACAACAGTTTCATCCAAAAATAATATGTTATTTCTCCCTTGCTTCCAGAATTAATTTTAGAACCATTAAAATTCTATTAAAAACATTACATTTTTATTTAATTTATTATAGCAGCACATGGAGGACAAAGTATTACTAGCACAGCAGATAAATCCCATTTTATCCGCACAGTAGGTATCCTGTGAATTTAGCATTTCAGTGTAGTGAGAATGTAAATTATGCTTTCTATTCTTACACTTAAGATACAGTTAGAAAGAACGGAATGCACAGATAAACAATGAACTCGCATATTGTCAACACCATCACTTACCATCTGCTAGAAGCAGTCACATTGCTAATAAATTGCATGGGACAAGTGAACAATGCCTCAGAGTTTAGCTATAACTGATGCAGCTTTTCCATGATATGCACACACAGGTCATTAACACAAATAGATGGTGTGCATCTAAATTAAAGGAAACTTGACCATCAACATGGTCAAGACAACACCATTTTAGATTCAACTTGATCATTGACATGGTCAAGAGACTGCCACTACAGAGAAATACATGTAACAATCCTGTAAATATGTTACACACACTGTTCTCAGATCGCTATTGTGACTTGACATAGGAAAATCACATTACCTGATGTCTTGGAAGGTGATTCTTAAAACCCACCATGTTTTTTTATCTTAAAGCTCTCACATGTTGGCTATGTTTCCATCCAGATCTGCTGCTCTATAATAAGGTGGGAAATTTCTATTCTCTCCTTTCAAACTCCCCCCCCCCCCCCCCCCCCCCCCCCCGATTTTCCAGAAAGACCAAATGGGGAAAAAGCTGAGAAAGAAAAGTTTTGTTTGACTACATTGATGAACTTACTTGGAGACAAATGATTGTCATTTAACACATACATCCACTGCTTCCTAACTCAGACTGACTTTGGACAGCCATCCAAATCCTCCAACAGTACCTTTCTATCAGCCTTCTGGAAAAACCTGCCTTAGAGTAGGCACCCATCGATCTGCCACTGAATGGTCTATAACTCAAAGGAATGCATTTCCCATGTGCGCTGCGAGGAAACTGTTGCTGTCAAAATGACATCTACTAATAGAAATTTCAGCTTCACAACCCACTGCCACCATTATTGCCTATGTAGGCTGATTTATAGAGAATGAAAAACACAGACCAAGTTACACAAAGAAGAAGAAGATACACAAACTGTCTTGTCTATCTAATCGAACTGTTTTTTAACAGAAGTCCTTCAGGAAAGGCCTAAAACAGGACCACAGATTCAAAGGTATCTGTAATAAAAAGGTTGTTGGCAACTCATAAAGAAAGGAATGTTGTAAATAATCATGTTTAACCAGTTGCAGATGTATTGTTTTCTATTCCCATCACTCTGCTGAGATCTCTTCAATCATTAGTCTTCGATGAGAAACTGGAAGCCTTTTTAGACTCATTTTGCCTTTATTTATCAGTGATTTTACTTATGAAAACTAAATTCTGACTTACTGTTATGAAATAAGCCTGATAGATGTTTGATAGCTATGGCATATGAATAACAGCAATTTTTATTTACTATTAACACCCAAAATACCTCAGTGTTCAAGCATCTTTACACACTTTTTACAGCTTGAGAATCCTCACCACACAGACTTAACTATTGTCCACTACAAATAAAAGCATCTCCAAGTCCTATGCCTATAATCATCTTATACCCATTGTCTGGGCTGTATTATATTACTTCATTAAAATAAGCTGTAATGATTTCCTATTTTCCTCCTCATTTGCTGAGATTCTTCCCATTAACATTCCCATTGTCAATAATATTGACAGTCTCCGTCAGTCCACAAAGCAGCTATATGGCACCAATCACCTTCCATTAACAAGACAGGGAATGACAATCTTCAGATGTCAGGGAGTGCTCAAGAAACTAGGGGCTAATTCAGGTCCGCCCTTAAACAGAAACCTGCCAAAACAGATGATAATACGGGGTCAGTTTGTTGGTTTCGGTTTGGGTTTTTTTATTTGTTTCTTTGGTTTGTTGGGGGTTTTTTTTGTTTTGGGGTTGGTTTTTTTTGTTGTTGTTTGGGTTTTTTTTGTAGTGCCACCTGTTCACCGGGTCGCAAGTTGATACTTTTTATCAGGACATTTCAAATGATGATGCCCCAGACACAAAAGGCTCCTTTGTCTATTTTAGCTTTTTATATCTACTTTCTAAGAAGTTATCAAAGGATGTTTTTCCAAGAAGAGCCCTTAAATTTCCACTCAGAATCTATTACATTCAAATTCACATTTGTCTGGGAGAACCTAATGCACATATGTAGCTCCACAATCTCTTTTCTTCCCATCTCCCCACTAGCACCACCACAGGAAGAAACCAAAACCAAACAAAAACCCCAACATGACTGCAGCATCATAGTGAGGGAGACTAGGAATCACTTTGAAAACGTGGATGCAAAGTTGTGACTTTTATCATTGTTAGAATTATTAAACTACTCTTCAGGTACTACCTCAGAGTCTGAATTTTCAGATGGGGATAATCTCAAGCGGGCTGCAAGTTTTAAAGAATTGCCAGAACATCTCTCCATTGGTTTATGAAGAAAATGTCATTTACAAACTCAGAAAAAAGCCTGAGAATTTTGTTTTCACAAGGAATACAAATAATGCCCATTTACAGTACTGCTAAAGCTTGAGATCATCAATAAGAGCTGCACGATATTTTATGTTTTTCTCATAAACAGAACTACTGAAGTCATGTGATTCCATAAAAATCTCAGATGTATTTTTCTTTCCAATTACAACAATAATTGCTTTCTAATTACTACAAGCTGTCTAAAAAAGAAATCCAGAAGGCATGTAAAACCACCCAAACAGTAAGAATGGCAAGACTAGATTTGGCTTTTACAAAGAGTAGTTATTAAAATGAGTGAAAGTTTCATAAAGGTAATCCTTCCTGTATTTAGACAGTGATCATTAAAGGCACTGGGGAAAAAAAACAAAAAAACAAAAAAAAAAACCCAAAACCAAAAAAAACAACAAATGAACTGCAATGGTTAAAAAGAGAAAAAAATATTTTAAAGGCCTTCCTCTATAGCACGAAGCCTAAAAGCCAATGCCATATATTTAACCATCCATATTTTTGGACATTCTCATTTTTGAATTTAAAGACCTCTGTGCTTTTTATTCCATGCAATATCCTTCACACTGCTTCCCCTGCAAGTAAAGTAAAAAATTAATAAAAGATTGAATACTCTGTTTTCATTGTTGTTCCCTATCGAACATAGATCAAAGCATACCGCTGCCATACCGCTAATTTACTAACGGTGTTTCTATTTATATCTTCCTTTGTAGCAGAGGTGTATTATGCATACCATCTCAGGAAGAATAATTTCAACTTTCTTAATTTTTGCTTAATTTCAATTACTTTTATTCTCTTTTTTATTTTAAAGCACAATATGTTTACATGCAAAGAACTGGTGAACTCTCCAGTGTTATAAATAAATAACTGAATTTTGAGACATATAAATTCAATCTCTTGGGGTATAAATGGAATAGTGATAAGCCTCGGTGAAATATGATACTTGTTCCCACTCACTCAGTAAGTGGCTCATAACTCATTTGAGGGCTGTGCATTCCTTTTATTAAGATTTAAATTTCAGAAGAATGCCACTGTGCATCTATGCCTACAGGCTTAAAGATTCACATAGGGGTATTTTTTCAGTTTCATAGTTTTGAAGGCCTGATAAACAACATGGGACAGAAGGAACCAGAAACCTTTACAACAGTATACACATGTACTAAATACATATGTATATGGAATATATACTGTACTGTAGATAGTTCTGTATGTACACAGCAGGGAAAGTAGTGCAGGCAATGTTGATGTTATCAAGCTGCCTGTAATACACTTCTACCACATTACTGATATTGTTCCTTTCCCTTCAGTACTCGGTTTATGATTGCTTCTAATTTTGCCACACCGAAATTTGTCTGGCCTAAACTGATTATTTTTTGAAATTTTCAGTTAAAATGTTCCAGCTGCACAGAATGAGGCCAGAAATCTGCAATAGGAAGTTCTGTACTTTATAAACTTTAATTCTAACAGTAAATCTTTGAGACATGTGCATTTTACTATACCCACGGCAATCTACCCCCATCTGACAACGACATAAGCCTTTGGAAAGAAATCTCGGTATGTAAAAACTCAAAACTTGAACTTAACACCTCATACATGCACCAAGGGTCTACCTTTATTGAAAATTCTTGCATCCTTCCAGCTTCTAATACCAACAAAACTGTGCACATGTCATTCATAGAGAGTGGATGAATACGTTTTTAGGCAGAGCTAGTGGGTGGTACAATACCCTTAAGGGCAGCACTGGTACCCATATGAGAAAGCCAGTCTCCAGGCAATACAGAGAGCTTTGACCCACATGAAGCCCAGTCATGGAGGCATGCTGGGGAAGAAGTCTGACTGGTTGGCAAAGAGGCTGAGGGCATAAAAGGAGAGCTAAAATCTTCTATGAAAAGAAATTGAGAATTCAATAAAAAGAGTGGGACTGACAAAACCTGGAACTAGTGCCAAGTGTCAGCAGAGAAGTGGAGGCATTGCTGGGCCGAGAAGAGGAAGTCAGAAGTACAGGAAACAGACTGAAGAATAAGTATTTATTAGAACACACTTCCTGTGACTGAAAACTCTTTCCAATATCCTGTCTGCTGTCATTTCTTGTATATGCATCTGCAGTTTTGCTCTTTCCCCTCAAATCTTTTCAAAAAGAAAAAATGACAAAAAACCTCCACAGTCTGACTTTATAAACCCTAGCGATGTTGGGTAGGGTGGGGGTTTTGGTTTTATGTTGTGTGCTTGTATATGACAACAACAAATGTAGAAATGTTAAAAGTTGTCTAGATATACCGTAGAATCATATGAAAATAGCCACAACAAAGTAATCTAAACTTCACTATTCATAAAATTGACATCTACCTTGGAAGTTCCAACAGTTCCAACGAAGTACATTGCCCAAACTACAGCATTTCCCCATCCAAAACACCCCCCCCCCCCCAAAAAAAATAAAAATCAACCAATCAAACCCACCCAACAGAGGCAGCAAATTGAAAAAAAACCAACCAGTTGTGAATCAGTAACATTTTCTCTGAACAGAAATGTCACTTATTTAAGACCCACTTATCTGGATGACATACAGAATCAGAATCAAAGAATGGCTGCACTGAGATAGACCAAATGGTTCAACCGGCTCTGTATCTTGTCTCCAAGAAGAGCCATAAATAGATACCTGGAGAGTCAAGATACTCTCCCTGCCTCCAGCTATTTTCAGTTCAGGAATTTCCGCAGCCAGATGTACTTCCTGTGCATTTAGTAATTCTCAATGAATATCTTTTCCACAAACATATCTAGTCTCACGTTGAACCAACGAAAAGACATGGCAGTTCTAAAGAAAAATTTTTTTTTCTTGCTTCTGATCTAGTCTCAACAAATCACAGAAAAAAAAAAATTAAAGCTTTCATACATACATGGAAAAACCTATTTTATGGAAGTTTCTAGTGCTTTCTTCAGACTGCAAAGCTAGTCTAATAAGTCTCCCGTCCTATCGGTGAAGTCATATTAAAAAGTTTCAGTAAAGGTTTTAAAAGGTTTCAAAACTTCAGTAACATTTCCTCTTCAACCGTATGCAGCAAATACACAGAATTCTTGACAGTGCTGTGGTTTCAGATGACCCATATAACTTATTTGTGACATTGTTACTGCAGAGTAATGGAGATTCATAAACTCGGGCTAATAAAACTTTTATGGTGCAGCATATCAGCATGTAATATTTCTCAGTATAATGAAAGAGAAATAGATCTATTCAACACTGTACACCCAAGCCCAGAGTTGACCTAGAATTGAGAATGCCTTGCCAACAGCTTCCTTCCTTTTAGAACGTATAGCTTCCAGTTCAAACCAAAATGGCCACTTCATCAGCTATGAGAGAGATTAATTCTCCAGGGTATTCAGTTGCAAATAATGCATAATTACTTCAACAGAATGTCATGCAATGACATGACAGAAACTTATGAGGTTAATTCCATGCCCACTGAAGTCACTGACGGTCTTGAAAATCATTGAACAGTGAAGATGTAGGAGTGGGAGATTTTAGCAGTGTTTCAGAAAGCATAATTGACATTTCTGAAAGTTTTCCTCATGTTTCTCAGTAAAACGGTACTATTAAATATGTATAAAACATTAAAATATTAAACTTAAAAATTTGTGTATCATTTGAAGAGCCTTTTAAGAGCTCTGCTGCAAATCATTGTGATTTCTTCAGGATCCGACATAGCGTTGCAACAGTCATCTTTTACAGATGTTAGAATACTTACCTGCATTTAATGAAGGCAAGTTGTCTTTACCACTTATGCCTTCAGTGGCTGTACATTCACGAACCAATGCACACTACAAAAGAAAGGCAACTGTAAATGTAACACATTCAGGTGCTACAAGGAAATTCAGAGCAGTTTATAGATGGCAGACTGAAAAACATCACTGATAATGTAACTTCCGAACACTTAATTATAATTTACACTTTTCTCTTTGGATTTCTGTTCTAATACTGTAACACAATCAGAATTATAGCAGAAAAAAATGGCAAAGTATGATCAACTATTCCATAATAAAACAGGTTTCCTACCAATACAATGGCAGAGGTTAAAATAATTTTTGACAAGTGCTTTCAGAGAGGTTTCTTTTGACAAGGCAGTTTTCACATGCACAGTGTCAGGAAGCACTCCATGAATTTTTAAACAAGAGAAAAGTAGGAACCACAAAAAATCTTTAAAATGCGCTTGTGGTTTGTGATTAAAGTCATTTCTTATACAAGTGAATTAGAAGATTTCTTTGATAAGGTTAGTGTATAAAAGTATAAAAAGTTTATGGAAAAAATCAACTGGCATTAAACCTGTGTTAAAGGTACTAGGATGTATATCTTTAATGCTCCTCCTCCCCTCAGTCAGAACAAAAAAACCCACATAGCCTCTAAAGGTGATAGGAATCTCTGTTCCCAGGGCTTCTCCAGTTTATAGATGTCCTATTGCAGAGCTTGAAGCAAAGAGCAAGACATGATGTACTGTCTACCAGTTGATATCTCAGATTGAATTTAACTATCACCTTACTCTTCCATGAGGAATTCCCTGCACATAGTTTATCTAATGAGTCAGCAAACCTAATTCAGAACTTATTTATTTGAAGTAATTCAATAACTACGTTCTCACAATTGCATCCTCACTATGAACATATAAACTAAGACTCCCTGATACAACACCACGATGCAACTAATCCATAAAAACTAAGAACTCCTTTAAAGACCACAGAAAATACAGCTCTCACAAGCCTGGCCTTTCTTGACAAGAATCAGAACCCCCTAGAAAGTTGCTATTAAAGCCTTCTGGCTCCCCAAAACTAGACAGAGCTTATTAATTACATCTCAAATAACTGTGAGAAGTCTCATTCTGCATTTTGAAATGGAAGAAAAGCGAGATGACTTGGGGCAGAGGTTGGCCCAAAAGCACACTGTTTTGGTTGAGCAGAAAAGATATTCAGAACAATGCCCTTTTTTCCAAAAATACATACTTATAAGTTACTTCCAAACAAAAAAAAGCAGTCCTTAATTTTATATTCCCTGTAGCATTATCTAAAGTTGAGGGTTTTTTTCATGAAGAGCAGAATACACCATAGTGTATAGCAGTACACCAGAGTATGAGGGCTGCAAAAATTCTGTCAGTGAGAATGGGGCTGCAGAGGCAGAGATACCAGGAGGAGGCAACTCTGTACAGGACTGTCAGTTGCCAACAGTCAGGGAGCCAGTTAAAGAAACCTTTTTATTAACTGCAAGTCATTCAAACTCTGTTTTCCTCATTCTGAGCAGTCATTTCTGAATCTCTCCTGAGCCCAAACCTCTTGTAATCATAGAGACAGCCCATCCATTCTGCCCTCCCTCCTTTGGTTCTCCATTCCTCTCGAATCTACTCCCCCCATATCATCTCCAGCTCCAGTCTCCAGAGCTTTTGCCTGCAACAACCTGCCCACTTAAGAGCATTTTTGCTCTTTCCAAGCCCTTCTGTCCTTCCTCTTGTCCCACACCATGAGCACCCCAACTCAGAATCCCTACATACACCCTCTGGTCAACACTGCCCTATGCTACCATTTTGAGGCACCATTGTTGTGCCGTCCCTCCCATTGATTTTCCCCACCACTGTGTGCTCCCATGAAATGCAGCTGAACCTGCCCCTTTGCAAGGGTTCACCTCTTCTTTGGCTTGCCTGTCTGTCATTCTTTCCAGGTTTTCAGTATTGTGGGCACAGGTTGCACATAAAAATCCACGTGAACAGGACTTCAAGGGCAGAAAACAGAGGAACTGTCCAAGGGAAAAAGAAGTCAGATTTATGGCGTCTCTATGGACAGTTTTTTTGATCAGGAGTGATTAAATATGGTCTGTGATTAAATCAGCTCTTTTTTCCCCCCTAAAGAAGGGGAGGGACTAAGAATCTGAGGATAGAGTATCACTCTGTACATTTTCTTGAAAAACTATTTTTAGTTTAGCGAGAATAAGTGTACATAGTACTTTATTCCAGAAACTTTTGATTAAGTCCTTAACCCAATTTGGAATTAGTAATTTAGGCATTTGGTACAGCTGATCTTTCTAATTAACTTTGTGCAATGAACTGAGTTTCTACCTTTTGATCCTGGGCATCTGTTGCACTGTGGTCCGTTTCCCCATCCTCTAGCTCTCCCATCTTCACAAGATTGACTTCAATGGTACCAACTGTCTTTCCACCATCAGAAGTCCTGGAAAAAAAACCCATGACAATGGGTCACCTGCAGCATCACATTCCTTCAGTAAAAATATTGTCAGTAAACATTCAGTCCCCTCTCCATTTTGTATAGCTGCAGTCACCTGTATTGAATTCGTTATTTATGATCATAAAGGAAATGTTAACAATAAGGCATATTGTATTTTCTCCAGATTCTTTATAGCAATGACATTTTTCATCACAAAACTGAGGATGGGTAAATGCTATAAGTGGTGGGAGAACCCACAAACATTGCCAACTTTTCATTCTAGACATTATTCTGTCTGTGGACCATCAGAGAAAGGGCTGTAACATACTGCACCAATACCCCACTTATGACCTGCAATCTCACTGCACTGTACACTGCTTTGTTTCCTAACTTAATCTGTGAAGAAAGGACACGCTCAATACATTAAAAAAACCTCTTGCTAAATCAAAATAATTAAACTAATCTGAATATCACTTTTCCTTTTGTAGTCCTTCTCTGTAACTGTATGGGAGAAGATGGTATAGCTCCAGGTGAATTCCTTTATTAGCATCTCTGCAAATAGCTTACTTCCAATCAGGCAACAATAAATAGCAATTCAGCTTTATATCTCCAAACAAAGAGCACTGCTCACTACAGTTTGGAAGAAACAAGGGTTTAAACTCCAAAAAGATACTGAATGCATTTTCAGCTTTCACTGGTAGCAAAACACCAAGGTTAATGGCACAGTCTATCTCCCCTGGCTTATTCTGAACAGCTGGATTTTTTGAAAGGAAGGAAAGAAGGGTAACAGATCATTTACTAATAACAAGGAAAGTATAACAACGGCCACCAAGCAAAAAATTGGCAAAAGGAAATGATGAAAGTAAGTTTAGCAGAACTGCAAAAGCGCAGAGAGGAAGAAGAATGAAAACAAATGGGTTTGGGGGCAATACTGTGTATAATCTCAGAAGTGAAGATGAAAAGTGATGAAGCAGGACAATGGAATACATAGAAGAGGGACTAGAGGGCTTTGCAATAAAAAAGAAAAAAAAACTTTCAGAAACAGTAATATTTGAAAAAAGTATTTCCATTAAAAACTGCCACATTCCTAGGGCAATCCTCACTGCAGGAAAACATCAAAAACCCCTTCAACACAGACAGCCATCTAGAACTTCAAAAAATAGACTTCACATTATATTAGCAAGAGAAGGAAAAATCCCTCAAACAGTCTTCTCTCCTTAGTTTACCAACCAGGAGAAAGACAGCAGGCTGAGCGCTGGCCCACCAGTACACCCTCCTGCGTGGTGCAGTACTAGGCAGAGGTCTGGCCCCAGCCCCAGCTGGCACAGTGCAGCTCTGTGAGCCGAATCCCACTGCCTCTCAGGCACCAAGAGCCCCCCGAGCAGCACCACACCGACACGCAGCATCGTCTCCCGCTCTCGGACAGGGCAGGCCCAGCTCAGCTTTGCCCTGCTGCCTTCTGCCAGGCGCAGGCTTTCCCAGAGGGCTTGGCTCATGCCCCAGGCAGGAGTACCCTGTCTCTGTGCTGAGCTCCCACAATTTTACATAATCTGTATTTCTGCATGCAGTATAAGGCCTCAGTTAAGTCAGAGTATGCCAGCTCTTTACACTGGCTAAAATTGAGCACATATGTTACTCTTTTCAAACATGGATACTTATTTATCATGCTAAATCAAAACTTTCATTTTTTACAGTAAAGTCTCAAAATATAGCTATCCCCCAAGCTTCATATTTAAATAATTATTTCGGTTGGAAACCATTATGCTTTAATTTGTGACTCAGTAGAATACACTCATCTTACAACTATACAAATGAAATATTTTCTTATATAAGACCTTGCAAAATATACATAATTCTTCGTATTTTACATGTGCCACTACTTCATTTGCTCTAAGCCAAATTCATTACTGACAATAAAGGAACAATTAAAAATTAACCAATTCCAGATAGCCTTGCAACCAAAGAAGCCTGTGTTAATTAACAAAGTATACAAAAGAAAAGCAATGAGGAAGAAGGGTTCAATGTCCAAAGGGTGTTTATAAGCAAAAATACATAATAATTTTGAAATACATGAGAACAACTTAAGTGTCTTCTACATGAAGAACATTCCCCTGAGATGCTGCAGCTTAGTGGTTTGCTTCATTTGTTTTCTCCATCCTGTGTCAAATCAGCACGCAAACTAGGTTACCTCAACAAATGGAGTACAGCATTTCCAAGGAGAAAGGGAATAGAACAGATGATGGCAAATCACATACACCTTTAAAAATCAGAGTAAACGTGTGGTTATAAGACTGAAAATTTTTCAACAGCTTAATGTGTCCTGATAAAAGTGTCAAGTGGACGACCTCATTACCAGGCTGACTTAAATATGCAACAGCACTTTGCTGTTATCCTGGTCTGAAAGGAAAACGCTGCATTCATTTGACTTCCAGAAGAAAAATCCTACCCATCCTCTTTTTAGGGAACGCATTTTTCTAAGGCCAAAGAGACCTGCAAGTCTGAGACTGACCTACTTAAAACAGATCTGATTTAAAATTACATCAGGGTAAATCAAGAACAAAAAAATGTTGAGGAAACAGAGCTCAATTTACAAATGAACTGATACAAGGCAACGAGGCCTGTTGCTCAAGTAAAACAAAACAAAAATGGAAATTCCAGTTACATTTTCACAGTTCTTGTTGCCCTTTCTTTAGAGCACTGCATATTTTTCCTCACTGGTGTTATTGGAGGCTTGGCCTCAGTACAGCAGCGAGCACTGCATTGCTTGCCTGCACCAGTAGCAACACATATTTGGAAGCTTTCTCCATCCACATTTAAAAAATATAATTGATCTAATTTCACTTTATATCATTTTTTTTCAAGGATCATCTTCTCAAAAATCACTCCTGTTCTGGTCTAATACATATGTAATCTGAAACACGCAGAACCTGCAAGAGAAGGTAACGCAACAGAATAAAACCAAACAGTAGGACTGTTGCAATGTAGTTGCATGCCTTCCTCCATTTCTCGTATCTTTCCACATGGAAATACAAAAACACAATTTAAAAACAAATAAACAAACAAACAAAAACCAACAAAACCCCAAAGTTTCTTTTGAATGCTACAGGCACACAAATCAACAAAGAGCTCTATGAATGTCCAGGGAGAAACCATCATTAGCTGTGTCAGAGACTGTGAATTTAAAATACCACTGGTGCATGACAGCCTTCAAACAACAGACATGTCATGCATTTAAAACTTTCAAGCAATATCATGAGATTAAAATTTCGCTTGAAAGAAAATTAAAAGTGAGAAACAGAAGTGATGCAGTGAGAAAAAATAAAATACAAAAAGCCTACCAATCACACTTAAATAAGACAAAAACCTATATTATTTTATTTTGCACTAACAGAAACAGTATGGCACACATGCATATATATATATATACACACACACACACACACAGACTTCATGCCATTTGCCTGGACAGAGAGGAGGAGAAAATCTCACCCATACACACTGCTCAACAGAGCATCAGGAGAATAATTAATTGGTTTTAGGATACTTCATAATGCGTTCAGATAGAATCAGCCTATTTGTTGTAGTTTAATAAAGCTGAAAAGTGCACTCTGCACTCACATAGTGCAGTGAAGACTGTCCCTACATCAAATTGCTTACAGTCATGAGACAAAATATACTATAGACCCACAGGACAAAGGATTGTACCTTGACAAACCTGTATATGGACAGTGGAGATGGGGAAAACAGCCATAAGAATAAAAGAGTGTCAAAGTGAAGAAACCCACATATGGCTCAAACTCTAGCTGGCTTATGGAGTTGGAAAACTGCTGATTTTTTTTTTAGCCGCCCGGGACAAGGAGCACCAATTACTGATATCTGTCCACAGAGCATCTGCATTTGGAATACAACCAGTGAAAAGGAAAGAAAACGTTAGAAGAGTGATTTCTAAACCAGATTTAGAATCCAGTGTCACAGGATGCAGGCTTTGGCAGCAAAGCTGGCAATGTTTCAGTCTATCCCTAACCATTCAGTCCAACAGGACCGAATACTGCAGTGCTCACTCCACCTACCACAGCTATAATCCTGTGACAGGCCTGCACTCACCTAAGCTGGAGTCACCAAGGACCTGTCTTCTGGTGAACCTTGCAGAGGTGATTCTGAGCGAAACAGTATGTTTTGAACTTTTGAAAAAAAATACTTCTATCAGAGTTAAAAGCAACTGTTGTTCAACTCACTGAGCCAAACCCAGAGACTTTTGAAGCCGTCATAAAATCTGCTCAGGTTTAAAACCACAATTACTTACTAATACTTCTAATATTAATTTAAAGTTTATTATACACATGGATTTCCTTACCATCCCAAGTCCTTAAGGATCACCAGGTCAGTATCAGTTCCCTCAAATGTGAGGGAAGGAGCTAGCCAGCACCATCATGAGCAGCAGGAATATGTGCCCACCTTAATACTTCTGGCAATAAAAGGTTGACCCAGGCATCCAGAGAGAAAAAGGTAACAAGCTAGCAGTGAAAAGCAAGTGAGGTAGATGGACTGAGGACAGCAGCCTTTTGCCTCCAATTCTGTTCTCATCAAGTCTCACTGCTGTATGTTGAATATGCAAATTTAGGCCTGCTAATTGGTTCCCATGGCCATACCTTGCTTCCAAAAAAAGTGGTTCAAGAACACAAAGAAAAAGAGAAGCAGACTGCGTATTTGCATAGCTGTATTAATAATAAATGACGAAGTGACTACTTGAAAAGCAAACTGCATGACTTTCAGTTTAGCAGGCAGCCCCTTTCTCCAACGTATAACACACAACAAATGTGATTAGTACAGACTAACATACTGATAGTCATAAAATAATTTTCTGCACTCATGCAATAGATTTTTAAACATGCAAGCAAAAAACTATTGTACTTGCATAGAAATGTTTATTCTGTAAATTCACGATGGAGCCTATTGCAGCCTATACCATTTTTAAACAAGTCCACTGGTAAATAACATTCTGTTGTATTCTAAGGTAAATAAACAAAGTTTTGCACTGTTCAATTCCTTCTCCGTTTTCATGATTTCGATGTACGGTTGATTAAGCTTCATGTCAAAACAAGCTTCGCCTCAACCATATGTGAGATTTTCCTGCCATATAAAGCCAAGCTGTTGTTCACCTGCTTCCTGTGGTGGATGACATGACGTGAAGCAGCCAAGAAGTAATTTCAGGATGGAGACCAAGTAAAACAAGTTGTAGGCAGACTTGTACTGAATTTTAATTGGAAAAAGTAGCTAAATCTGTAGTATTTCATAGTCATCATTTGCTAAAGAAGTTATATGTACGTAAGTGACTACAAATATTAGTGTGCAGCTTTCAAATTCTCTCTAGTTAGTTAAATATTGTGAATACAACTACTACTGAAGTGAAGCTACGTGTCTTCTGGTCCACTGAACTACAAAGTGCTTGGAGGACAGTGTTAGGAGGGAGGGAAGTTGGGGGGACTTTCTTCAATGGAGTCTTGGAGTTATTTTTTTGAACTTTCCAAAAATAACTATGGTTTATCACCTTTACTTAAAGGAAATAGGTTCAGTCCTGACCAAGATTAATGAAAATAAGACAGCTAAAAAAAAAAAAAAATCAGACTGATAGACAGATACTGTCAAAGAGGTCAAGTGCAGCCACATGTTTAAAGAAAGTCTGTAGAATACGTGATTGACAGACATCCACAGGCACATTCTCTCAGATAATCTGTATAATTCATGCACTCCATTCTAGTTCTTGTTTTTGTATGGTTAGCTCCATGGCTATAAAGTTCCTGCTTATAGGGGCCGAAGGATTTGAGTGGTATTGATATCACCCATGTTTCATATTGAAGTAGCCTACTTACACTTTTGTACCGTCTACTAAGAGGAGTGTCAGACAGATGGACCTTAATTTTACACAGAGTACAAAAGAGCACTATTATCTTTTTCCTTTGCTGCTTCTTATGTGTAACTTACTGGAAATCATACCAAAATCACCCAAGCTAAAGAGGACCTTCCTGGAAAAAGGGCAAACTACCACCACAGGGAAAGCAGCTAATGGAAGTACTAATTGCTAGCTCTGTACAAAAGGCCATAGATCTCAACCAAGCAAAAAACATACTACGCTGTTCTTAAAAGAAAGGCATGGCAAAAAGATCCTCTAAACTGAAATTAAAATGTAAATCATCTACAAAAACCAAAACAAAATATTAATTACTCAAATAGCAATCAGTATACCTAACTCTCATTTACAAAGAAAAAAAAAGGTGTATGCTTGCCTTTTCTTTTTAAAAAGAAATAAAAAAAATTGATACACTGCAAGATATAGTCAATATTAAGAACTATTCTGCTATTGAATATGGCTTTTGTTTTATTCAATACCCCATTTTATCCTGCTCATCATCACAACTCTATGAGAAAGCTGGAAGCAAGTGGTATTGCATTACCATTGCAAAATGAAACATCCAAAGCTATAGAAGTCATTTCTCTTTTTATAAATTTCATTTTGGAAATTGCAATCCCAAGTCTCTAGTAACTAAATTCCTCTGCCAACATCAGTTCTGTACCTTGTCAGCATTGAAGCAATTCTACAAATTGACCTGTTCAGGTTTTGATGGTGAGATATATGTGCACACATCTACAATAACCACTCAGTCATCAGTTTACGGCTCCTTTATAGAGAAGAAAGGACAATCAAAACAAAAATTTCTTTTGCAGAGGTTTGTAACTTGTGTCCTTAATCACTATTAAGGCACAATGCTGGGGAGAGGGGAAAAAGCAGAGTATAGTATGTCAACAGTAAGGAATTGTAGTTGTATGCCAGCCCTCCACAAAATAACTGAGAAAAATACAAGAATATGCCTTTGAAAAACACTTTTGTAATATTACATTACCTCAGAAAGACAATGGCAAGACATAATAACTGAAAAAACCACCAGTGAAAAAGTAACCAGATTCTAAAATTACACCAAGATTTACAGGGCACACCACAGAGCTATTTCCGGATCCTTAAATCTCTACTTCAGATCTAACAAAGGAGTAACTCTAATTCACAGGCACTCCCATCCAAAGTATATCAACAAGAATAAAATAGAATTGCATGCTCTGACAGGGCCCTTAGTATATCCTCTACCCTCCTGACAGTTACTAATATAATAGGGCAATTAGAGGAAAGCAAGTATAGATCACTAGACTGCTCTGATTAAACTGCCATTGAAGAAATGTGGACAATTTCTGCTCATTTTGTGCTGCTGAAGAGCCATAATCAGGAAACAAACTCACATTTAAAAGGTTAGAATTTTTTCTTAAAAAAAATAAAATCCAACCAACTAAAACCTACCATTTAATGTATCTTCAAATTAACTTAAATTGGTATAATATTTGTCTTCTAGTATTAGCTGCACAAAAAGGACGTAGAAGATTGAAAACATTAATTAAAAGCAAATCTGAAAAAGCTAACCTGTCAATCTGTCATCTATTGCTTATTAGTTACTCATCTGAACTTTTTGTTTACAAATTAGATGGGCTAGATACAAAATACTTCTTCTTTTCAAAGTTTCCTGAAACTTTACGTTCTGTCAATTACTATGGCACCTGTCAGAAGCATTCTCTCAGATCAAGTTTTCAATATATCAATCAGAGAGGCAAAGTTGTCCCAAAGAACTTGAGACAACTTGAAATTCTGTAAGAACAGACTCTTACAAACACTAAGTTAGTATTTGTTTCTCTAGCCATACATTTCCATGGAGAGTAGTCAGTTCAAATTTTATCTGATAGGTTTTGTTTGTTAGAAAACAGTTATCTGCTTGTTAGGGATGGCATTTTCTGTGTATGAGAGAAATTAAAATCAAGGCATTTTGTTAACTTTGCCCTGTAAACTACACACACATGCAACTACTACTGTTATAATAGGAAGGCAGGTGCAGTAATAAAACCCAAATACTTCAAGAAGTTTCAAAAAAACCGCAGTGTCCTTGACATAGTAACAGTGCCACAACATCCTTGAATGGGTTGAAATTTGGGCCTTGAGCCAAATCAAGGCTGGCTTCATGTGCACAGGGTAAAGAGTGTAACACAACTTTTGTACAGTACCTATGTACAATACCCCAGGGAGAACATATACCAGTGTCTCAGTTTTCCTAGTCACAGTTTCTCTCATCCCAAAATTTTGCCTATGTAGAAACATGGCGAGTTTAGGTAGTTGCTCTGTGAAGCTTACCTGTACCTATCCAGTAATCCGAAATAAACCTCCATTGTGCTTGCAAAAATCAGCTCAATAAAATCCCTGCACTATACACAGTCCAATGAATTCATTCTGAAACACACCACCTAAAAGGTTTCCCCTAGCCTTCGAAAAGTTTTGATTTGTATCTTGATTCATCTTAAGCCATGCGAGTCAGTATCAGGAGTGAAAACTGAATATTTTTTCTTCAGTGCGCAGCTTTAAGAAATATCTGTTCAGCCCAGCCCTAGTTTGTGAACACTGGCTGACTCTCCTGCAGCTCTGTACCCTGTGTCACTAATTGGCGTTGTACATCACCCCCCAATGCCATTTGAGTTTAACTACATGTAACAATGAGTTTAGGAAACTGCAAACAATTTCACGTGAAAGAGCCTTGAGTGATCAGGTCCACTATCTTTAAACATGCCTAGTAACCAAACCAGCAAACTGTACAGTGTTAATTCTTTAAACCACACACATCAAATGAAAATGAAAACCTTATGCTCCTTTCCAAATGAAACTTTGAAAGAACATTCCCTACTTCAAGTTCCCTGCAATTATTCCATAGGTTATCATACCAAAAAATTACTAACCTTTTCTAATCTGACACATGGCAAGCTCCAGCTTGAAGAACTGGCATTTCATTTTGACTTTGTGCATGGTAGAAATAGAAGCATTACAAGTTGACATCTAACATACCTGAAGTAATATGGACTTTCAAACACAGTCAAGCAGCAATCATCAAATGCCATGGGTTATTAATTCAACAAGGTTTACCATACAGGAAAACACTTACCTGAGGGTAAGGGTCAACTGCTGCTCCTTTGACTTCACCAAGTCTCCTACTCTAAAAGTTGTACAGCCCAGGAAGCTTCGCTACAAAACAAAGCAGAAAAAAAAAAAAAAAAAATCTCTATTAATTTTTGAAGTTACAATTGTTACTTTTTTTCATCTCACACTTTGAAATCTTTCTTGGGTAATATTACATTCCAATATACTAGTTTGACACACTACCCAGTAGAAATTTTTAATGCATCTGTGGCATGATTATCGGTAAATTGTTGAACTCTGGTTTTACGGGCAGGAACCTCTCTCTTTTTCATTAAGAACATTCTGACAACTTGACAAAATACAGGTTGTAAAATGTACAGACACAGGAAAATTTTTGTTCAGTACAAGTGTTTGCATTTTGAATCTTCTTATTTCTATATTTCTAATTTCTAGATCACAAGAAATGCTGTTTTCAGTGTTTCACTAAAGTTGGTTGTGCTATGGTTTTTCCTCAAGCCACTACCATCTGTTTATTCCAAATATGAATGTATCTGCAAAGAAGGTATTTTTACATTGAGTTCAGCGCAAGTTTATTAATAGAAATGTTGTATTCCTCTAGTTTATGGCAGTGTTTGTAAGTACTTGTTTCCTGTATTTCCATTGTAAGGTGGACCTATTCCTTGCAGTACAAGTGCAGAGAAACGTGCTAATGAAACTAGAATGTCTAAAGTTAAATTAAGCTACATTACTGTATCTTTTCCTTCTATCAAAATCACCTTCACACATCATCAAGAAAATAGTGCAAAGAGGAAAACAAATTCATCTTCTTTTGCTTTTCGCTTATTTTTTACCCTCTGATCATATCCCGCTGCACATTGCTCAAAATCTCATTTGGTCAACTTGGCCAACAGTAGTATTCTTGCCGTGGGAACAATGGGAAAGAAAATAACAGTCTACAGCCATCTTCTATCCATTTATCTTTCAAATATACAACTCAATATCACTTGCTCTGAATAAATTATGTGATCATAAGCTTATGTTGAATTTTTGCAAGAAAACAGTAAGAGGTACATAAAGTTTGTTTTTATTATATTATACTAATGTTACGCTACTGTTGGAATAGCAAAGTAAAATTCCAGGGTAAATTATATATGCTTTTGGATATACAAATTCAAGAATAATCAGGTTCCTCTGGGTCAACACAGGCTGCATGCAGAGAGCAACTTTCCCGCTTCAGGGAAAAAGAGAAGAAAATTTGTTGCTACTGAGAAGCGTAACTTCCTCTGGTAAAAACAACCCTGCAGCCTGCTTTCTTTCAGGAAGATCAGCTGGATATCAAGTATTTGAATGCTCACTATAAAGCTCTACATTAAAATAGGTTTTCTTGCATATAAAATGTACAGTTCAAATCACAATTCTCAATTCAGGTAAGCACCAACATTGGTCTTCAATTTGGTAAATCATGTCATCAGTTACAGCTCATTCCTATCAATGACACAGGCTTAGATTTCCTGTGCTTTGCTTGGTACTTAAGCAGCAAAGGAAAAAAAAAGGCAAGCTGAGAGTCTAGGAAAGGCTGGGAAAACAGTGGATTTGGGAAGTGCTGAACAGGAAGTAAGGAAGAAAAAAGGCCTCTAGGAAATATACAGAGAAAAATACGACAGCCGTACCGGCAAAGATCATCGTTAGCTTCCACTGCCAAAATGAAACATGTACTTTTACAAGAAACAGGTCCAGGTGTGACACAACATGACACACAGCCTTGCTAGAGTGAACACACAGATAGTTCTGTCTTCCTTTAGATCAGTCAATATGACAGTGGTTCTTCACTAAAACTCCACGGTGGCATGGCTAGCTAAGATTAGTTATCTTCTTACAAGAGCATATCCTTCTTAGGACAATAAAAACACATTCCGCAGCACAACATCTATGTAGCAGCCTTTATTCTGGCTTTTCATGGCATTTGAGTACTTGTATTTGCAACCTTACCATTTGAAAAGAGGGAGAGGGATATTTGGAGTGAAACTGATACAGGTTGGGTCACCTGAGGCTTCTTTCTGCAGCACAATAGAACTATAAATTCATTTAAGAACCCTAATTCAGAGTCCTCATATGATGAGGAGCTGAGAAGCAATTACACTGCGCTCTCATACAATCTAGGAGCTTTGGTGATTGCACCAACTAACCATCTCGGAGTGTCATACCTAGTTCTCCAGGGTCAGTAAATTAAGGTGAATAATTTTATGGGCTGAAAAAAATCTACTTATTTGTCTGTTTCATATTTTTATGCTTATTTAGAATAAAATCTTCTTTGCCTGATAATGCAATTAGGAGTTATTTACAAAATTAAATAAAATTGTGAATGATACCATGACCCAAATGAAGAGAGTTATGCTAATTTTCAAGGGGTCTAATTTCAAACAATGCTAGAGAATGCTTTTTCCATACTGATTTAGATACAAATAGTCAACCCTGGGGCCTGAACTGGCAGTCTACATACCAATCTAACTTTGCACATGTGACTTGGAGAGGCTTGAAAAGTAGGCTTTAAACAGAACTGCTGCTGTAATGCTAATTACAGAGTAACGTTCCTCTGTAATTTTGCTAGTGGGGTACATTATAAATCTTAAGATATGTGCCTTGAGTAGTTTGACGAATAATCTCAGCTAGCCAAAAAGAAAAGTCTCTATAATAGCTATATGAAAAGTTGAAACACATTGATTATTTCAGTAAGATTGAACTTGCTGCCAAGCTACAGATTTTTCGAACACGAGCTAAAGTCCTGGAAACTACGCCAAGGAAGCCCTGGTAACACAGGAAAGTCAACATCTCAAGATAAAAATTCTAAAATCCAGTTATATTAAGTGTTTGCAGACATAGACCTGATACCTACCCCAGACGGCGTTTGGTCTTTTATTCAGCTCTAGCAGGACCAACATTTCCCACCCCCATGAGGTATCCATATTATCTGGGAAGTTCTCACCTTCTCAGACCCAGAAATGACATCCCAATACCTTTGACAAAAGTTCTCTAGACCTACACAGAAAAATAAATCCTACATATGTCACCAGCATAATTTCTTAAAGTGAACCCAAAGGCAACTGCTACAGTAGAACATTTTATACTCTGCACATGAAAACCAGGCCAGGCTCATTAAGGCAATGAGATTCCAAGCTCTCAATCTCATCCAGCTTGCTTGTATGGCAGTAGCAGGAAGTCTAGATAGTTGTGCTTGCTTCAGGATAATTTCAGTTGAAAAGGATTTTCAAGAAATATGTGAATGGGATTACCTCAGTCACTGAGACTATTACTCCTGCCTTGATTTTTTTATTAATTTAACCCAACTTCTGCTATTAAAAAAGCTTGCCAGCTCCTGTTTAGCAGCATTTCTCTTCATTGGGTGTCTGTGTCTGCTGATGAGGTAAAAAAAAAGAAAAAAAAAAATCAATTAATGAAAAAAAATTGCTTACTCCAACATCTGCTCTTGGCTCCTTGTGATCAGGTAGGACACTGGTGCGGACCTGAGAGGAAGGAAAAAAAAAAAAAAGGCTAACAAAACATTATTTTTTTGTTGTTACTTTCCAATAAGAATGAGAGAACTGCTCATGTATCTTTTCCTCATACTTTCTATGTTTTGGAGATAAATTTAAAGGGAGACATAGATATATAATTTAATAACAATTAATTAATAATTTAAGCGCAGTATCTTCTGGTTCCTGTGGAGAAAGTCTCTCACCACGACCCATTTATCATTCTGAACTCTCCTGGTTCTCTAAAGGGAGAAAGGTTGCGCTCAGTTGTTCCTTTCCTAAAAATCAGACTCTTTGGCTCTAACTTGAATGCCAGAATTCTTCATCTAGAGTTGCTATCTGGAATCAAAATTTTCAACCACAAGTAAGAGTATACAGCACATTAAAAAGTAGGTATTTTCTCCAAGTAAGTACTTGCCTTTGTAGGCTGATCTGCAATAGACATCCTGATCCCCAGTCTCACACAATGTATGGCCCTGTCTCCTCCTAACACCCCCTGAGCATCTTTGAGGTGACAGGTATCTGTAGGCATTCAGAGAAGGAAAGTCTCTGCATTCTCCCCTACACAGGGCCTCCAGTTGTCCCTGCATTTTCTGCAGGGACGAGCTGCCGTTGTACCCAACTGCTTTCATTTCACAAGAAAAAGTATGGGACAACCTGATTTCCTCTTACTTCTGTATTTCCCAAAATACAGTACAGGTTTTGGCAGGGTGGGTTTAGTGCCTACATGATTTTATTGTTGAATGTTGGTTGAGAACAGAGAACTCATTAAACAGTAAAAATAAGACAGAAAAGTATAAAAAAACCTCTGTAACACCCCTCTAACATGGTCTGCCTCAGTCAAAACAGCCTATTGGATTAGCTTGCTGGTAAAAGGATGCCAGCTTCAGCAACACACAAGGGAGGCATGTACTGAGCATTCACATCTGTTCGATTACCTAGCCTAAATAACAGATACCCATTTACAGCATGGCCCCCCAAGGACAAATTTTTGGCTTGATTTCAAAGTAAAACTCAAACTCATTTTGAAAATCTGTCAGCCAAAGACTCATTTTGTCCCATATCCTCAAATGTGTCTCTTAATTATTTTATTCTAGCTGCAACTTACTACATATAAAGAAAACCCTCCTTTAAATCAAAGATTGTTGTTATCCTAAATACAACATGTTGTTAGAAAGGGCCAACCAAAAATCTACCACAGAGACATGACAAAGTAGAACCACAGCTTTTCTCAGTCAGCTCCCTTGATTCTTTAGAGTGAGAACAATTTCTTTCCACAACAGCCTGAAGATAGTAAAGAAATGTTACAATTAATTTAATGAGGGCCAACATACTCTAGAAATCTGTGGGAGTCCTCATTTGGATGTAATTTTACATTTGGATTTTTTCCACTAATATAACAGCAACTCCAAGGCATTTGGCTTTCTACAGAACACTAGTACAAAATATTCAATACAAAATTTGTATCTAAAATTTACCTGTAAATACTTCAAGTCACAAATAAAAAGCAAATTACTGATAATTCCTTATTGGTGATACCTGTGTTACCCTTTTAGGGGCAGGGAAAATAAGTCACAGCAGATCTGTTTCTTAAAAGAAACATGAGTTATCAATGCCAGACCAAAAATTTGACGTCATTTTAAGACACTAAAAAGCTGCTCTATATGCTAGCCTCAGACAGGTAAGATCTGGCCCAACATGGAAGTGAGGATTTCCATTTTCTAATTATTATGGATATTTATTTAAGAAACACAAACGAATAATTTAAGAATGAACCTTCCTCTTCATCACTGATTTATAGGAAGATGCATTTGTAACCCAGAAGCAGTTCAGCAAGTATTTGAAAACATGTAATTGTTTTTGCAAGATACTAAGGTGTGCTTTAAAGCAAGAGGAAGCCCAAGTATCTTTCATGCTTATTGAAATCAACAAAATCAACCATACACTTGGGATCATAGAATATTCATTCCTTCTTTTGCTGGATAAAGTCTCAGCTCAGAAGAACTTATTTTTGTTTTTCTGACCCAGCAAAGAAGTGGAAAGGGATGTCAAAACCTGACAAACCTACAGTAAAAGCCTTCCATATAACAAAAAACACATTTTGTAATTCCAAATGCAATTAAATAATTTAAAAAATTTCTGTTGCTTGTTTGCAGTTCCAAGCTCAATTGCATTAGTGTTACAATGAAAGCAGTAGAAAAAGTATCCACAAACTTCAGTTTTCAGTTCTAAAATACTTTTTGGTTCAGCTACATATTTGTTTGTTTTAATTTGGTTTTAATGTCTTTATAACCAGCAGTCACACAGCCAAATGTACATAAATACTGCGTTTGGTGGAACTGGCATTAGATTGAGCCTCTCTTCTCTTTAAAACATATTCCTTTTGCAAGGAAACTGGATTTTTTGATCCAAGTGTGTGCGCTTTTACTTTTTTTTTTTTAGAAAGAGTTTTTAAAAATTCATTAAAAAGAGAAGTCACATATATGTATGTAAACACATATATGGAGCTACAGTCTGGTCCCTTTCATGTTGTCTGTTGGTTGAGTTCCCAAACTTACTTAAACTCCCAGAATACTGCAATTATCAGTTTCCCATGACAAAATGTCCACATGGGCCCAAGCAAACATTATTACAAACACAAAGTCAGACAGTTCATAACCAAATATAAAATAAAAGAAACAACTCGGCTCTAGTCCCAATCCACATAAAGAAAGGGGGGGGGGGAGGGGGGAGAAAGAGAGAAATACAAAGGATTTGAAAGAGCAAAAATCCTCCCAGTACATTACCTGATTAAACAAACTGCTGTACTTTTTAAAACCTTGTCATAAACCAACTTTTCCCTAATGGCCCCAATAGTATTCTAAAACAGCTACAAAATACAAATACAAACAAAAAGGCAGATTTTAATCTGAAGTATCTATTATTCTGTTCAAATTTCAGTTTCCTCATTATTTACTCTAGGTTTTCCCAAGCAAAATGCAGACCTCTGAATGGTGAGTTTATTCAGAACTGGGTTAAGACTGAGCTTCCCTGGAATAACGCACATTACAGCCTTACCTTCCCAGACAGGAGGTGTATGAAGAGACAAAATGAGTAAGCAAGAAAGGTAGCTTGTAACCTAGGTCAAATGCAAAATATTTATGACAAGTATTCATTCCAGTGATTTAGTTTGTAAAATAATACAGCTCTCTTGTATACACCAGAGCTTGTCGTACCGGGAGGAACACTGGTGCACTAGAGCGGATACATTGATACATTTCGTTTTCTTTAAATCTCATATGGAGCTATATGCAAGGAGTAGCTATCCTTATACTTTCTAGTGCATTTATCACAGACATATCCAAGTGTCAAATTTCTCTAGGCATAAATGCTAAATTCAGCTTTAATTAACTGTCCTTTAGTACAAGGCAGCTTTATATGTTTAGAACGAACATCTCTTTCAGTCATTCATGGCAGTCAAAGCCACGTTCACACACACTGTCAATGTTGAGAAGACTGAATCATTATCATTACTGAAACTTTCGTGCCTGCCCTTAATTAATGCCTTTGCATTTCAGTTTATGATCAAAGGCCACGTTTGGAAGGCACTTTTTTGCTAATAATGCTAAATCCTTTTCTCAGTTACTCTAGACTTACCTCGTCAAATCACCAGTAGCTTCCACTGACTTCTCAGTACTTATTGCTGTTGGCTGCTCAAATGCACTATTCTGTCACCACTGTTATATGCTCCCGGCATCTCACGATAACTGGGTACACAACACATCAGGCAAAGCATAGGATAACAGGGACTACTGAAAGCAGTCACTGAAAAATTGACTCACGCTCTTTCAATAGAGCGCCTTCCAGGAAGCCATTCACAATTTTACTCCCTCACAGTATAACTGGCAGTGGTATAGGAACACAACACGTGCAGACAATATTACCTTTATGTCACCTGGAGGTGCCCTGGGACAGTGACCATCTGCACCTTTGTTTCCCCACAGGCCCTTTTGCACAGAAAGCGAGCACTGAGCTCTGCTAACACAGCCACCGCCACAACTCCACAGACAGCTGCTAGGGACAGGCAGTCCCCATCCTCACCACCGCCGCCTGCCCGCCAGCCATGCTGCACCACCCATCAGAGTCAGGGAGTATATGTCGTGTACCTTTTCAGTCAAAGAAGTTGTAGCTTCATGTATATATGCTGCATGAGCTGAAAATGCTGAAATTGTTACTAGGTTCTGCAACAATACTGATTGGCTTTTATAGGAGAGATCCCATTCCAGTACATGCAGCAAATTTATTTTTAAAAGAAGGTATTGATGAGACACTGTACATTTACCAGCTATTTATTTTCATCATATAGATTAACAATTTGCTAAATAGTTCAATCAACATAACACAGTCAGCAAAGTAAAACACTTCCATCAATACTTTGTTAGATACCTGCTTATTGGATGGAGGACATAATGCTAATACAGTCATTTTCCAGTCTTTATTGCATAATTATTTCTAGGAGTCCATATAAAGCAAAAAAGAAAAATCTTTTCCCAATAGGTGTGCAAGTGGTATTGGAAGGTTTACCATGACAATGGAAAAGTTGCTATGCAACAAATGTTTAAATTCAAGATGAAAAAAGTAAAGGGAACTTAAGCTATATAAACTTTACTGCAACGCTTTTGCAGTAGTATAATATATGTACTACGTTTAATATATATTAATAAAATATAAAATTAAAAATTAAGATTTTTTTGTACATATATATTTCCCTACTATCTATAGTAGGGAAAGTGGAACTTTCCCTGCTATGTGTATGCCCCTATTATTTGCTCTATACCAAGTGACAGTTTCAGCTCTTTATCTGAAAGGGTCAAATAGAAGGGCAGGTATATCTGCATACGGTTGGATACTTTTTATAGGCAGTGATTGATCGTAACTCTCTTGCAGAGTGTGGAGTCAGAATCACTCACTTGTGCAGCCCTGAGACTATGTACTACATCCAGGCACACTTTTCAAGAAATAACACGAGGATAATAGAAAATACGAATTTCTCAGTCTCTAACAATCATCATAAACTGCTTTTCTTTCCAACTTCTCTACAACTGAGTATCTTTCTCTTTTCTCCTCTGTGTAGGCTGCACCTTTATATGTTTTCTAGAGAAAAGTACCAACACATAGTACAAGATAAGCATTACAAGATGTCCCCAAGCAGAGACTGAGGTTAACAGAATTTAGCAGCTTATGTACGTGCATAACTAGGTGTATGAAAAAACATAGAATGGTTTGAGAGCAGAAAAACACAAAAATCTTGAGTATTTGATTACTAATATAGTTTTGTTTGTTTATTTTTACAGCTTGGGCATATGATCAGAACTGCCTTCAAAAAACTGAAATCCACAGTTCAGTAATAGATTACTTGGGAACTCTCTCTGTATTGAGCGCATCACAAAAAAACATGCCACCTCTGCAACACCCAAATGGAAGCTGGAATAGACCAAGTGACAGAAAGATCTGTACATTATGAGTGCTTTGGGACATCCTACAGAGAGTCAGATCAGATTCACCAAGGCTTATTAACTCAACGTAATTGCCAGCCATACCAGAGCTGTACTACCTTGCACTGTTGCCTCTACGCAAAGCGACACCAACCATATCCATACAAAGGCCCACTGTAGCTCACATTCCAGGAGGAGGTTACAGCTTGGGTACAGGGCCTGACTCGGCATGGCCCACAGCTTCAGCTGCTGACAGTCTGCAAATTATCAAACACAACTAAGAACCAACTGTATTGAAGATGTGCTAAGAGGAAAAAAGGCAGCTCCTGTTAGTGCTCTTTCCCCCACAAAGCACTAAGATCACATACACAGCTTCTTCCCCAGTATGCTCCAAAACTGAAATATGCAAAGCTGAAAATCACACATTGGAAACAGTTATAACAACCTCCCTATTGTCTAGGTCTGTTCTCTTTCACAGCTATTCATCTGACAAATAACTGACCCTTGAAGGCAAAGTCCTAAGTTTGATTTATCTCTTGGAGTCAACGTAAATATGAAGAAACTGTCAAATCTATCCATATAAATCTAAATAATCTTTAATATGTTTTCAGTGTATGCAATGAAAAAATAGAAGGAAGAAACTGTTTATTTACCTTATTAATGTAGTACAGAGCATGAGCATAAGATTCAATTTTTTTAACCTATTTGAAACAGCCTTTTTTTTTCCCCACTGAGAAAGATCTGTCAACTGTAAGGTTATGTGAGAGATTAAAAGTGATAAAGAAAAATGGTCTTTATAGATTAGAGATAATTAACATTTGAGTTGTAGCACAATTAAAAATAGATGTTCTTCTGCTACTAGTCATTAATTTGCTCTATATTGAAACTTGGGGTACAGATACTCTGCCAGTATCAGTTGCTGTAGTACATTGCTTTTCAGGGAGAAGAAAAAGCCGTGTATTGCTGCACCCAGTGAACTCTCAGCTCAGAGTTAATGCAGACCTATGCTGCAAAGCATTCTCGGTTTTACATGACGAGATCACTGTCACTCCCCTCGTGAAGAGCTGCTAGCAAAAGATGACCTTTACACTGTGATTTCAGCGCACACAGTTTGCACCCACGAAACAACACCTACAAGTGATGGTTCAAGCATTGCAGGAGTCTGAAACACCATCTGTTCCCAGCTGCAACGCATCCAGCCATGACAGGGAAGCAACACAGCACTCACCCGCTCAGAGTCCCCCCCAGTGATAAGTGCTGACTGACAGAGGCAGCATCGCATTGCGGGTTGGTTTGTTGCTTATTAGTCAACATTTCTTTTTTATTATTATTTTTTTATTTAAGAGGTCAAATTTTTGCAATCATTATAATGACCACTGGTAGTGAAATAATAAAACACAGGATTTTTCCTCCATCTCTCAGTTCTTTTGAACAAAGCCCAACCATATGACGAAAACTCTAGTCTTATATAGGTACTGAATATTCTAAGCATTTCCCCAGTTATAATTTTTATAAAATACAATATAATATAACATTATGTTTGAAGTCCTTAATCATTACAACCAGCCAGTAGGCCAGTTGGCTCTTCCTCCCCTCCCCACCATCATAATTTCTGGGAATCACCCCTTTAAAGTCTGTTGCATACTGGCACAATCCACAAAATCTAAAGAGTAAAAATTCCCTTCAAAGTGCTTGTGATGCCTGCTCTTCCCTGCTTGCTTTCACTGTGAAATAAAAGTCACAGAAGGCAAATTCTAGCTTCTGTCAGCAAGCTACTGATGGAGCATTCCTAAGCTTTTTTGGCTATTCATTTATATGGGCCAGCCAACGGGGAGTTGTTACTTGCTCAAATCTGAATACCTAAGGCTGGTTATTACAATTCCACTATCCAAAGATCACTGAGACAGACTCCATAATCCAAAAAAAGCAGCAGTTAACCGCAGCCAGGGAAATCCAGATGTTCTCACAAATTATGTTCCAAAGAATACTCACTCCAGAATGATTAAGAAAATAGGATGTAGCAATACATATACAGGCTTTTCTCCCACACTTTTTCTCCCCCCGCCCCGCCATCTAACTGTGCATATTGCTTGAGCAAAACATGGCTATCTGGCAATCTCTCTGTCTGTATGTTTGAGCATCTTGCTCCCCTGAAGCAGCAGACTATCACCCAAGTGTTCAAGCTGGAATTTCAGGGAAAAATGCCTTCCTAGAATGAATGTATTCAGCATTGCTCACAGGGCCTGAGGCAGCTGGATAGGAGGGGGAAAAAAAAAAAAAAAAAAAAAATCTCATTTCCATATGAGTGCCAGAGAACCTGTGCCAAAAAAGCATGCTAGAGAAGCCAAGGAAAGAACTTGTACTCTAACCACTTATTTCAGGGGACACTTGAGTGGATACAAGCCAAGGGTGGTGAAAGCATATACGCAGTTGTCTGATGAACAGCCAGTCAACAGTCTCACTTCAGTATATGACGCACAACAGAAATTAAGGCAAATATTGCCGGACCAATCAGATGATGAGCTCAACGGCAATATAAAATTACCAGAACACAATCTTCTGCATCAAAACTTAACTAAAAATTGCACTAGGACTCTGAGTATCTTGACAAAATTAATTGAAATTCCCATTTTTTCTTTACTGAATAAAGTCTATTTTTAAATAAGCTAAAATCTGCATTTCATAATTTGTATCTATTGCCATAAAAATCGCATTAAGTTCTTCAGAAATCTTACTATAAATTAAACATGACACCATTTACACTGATGAGCCAGTTACTTACAAGAAACAAAGTTTATATTTGCATCTAGTATAGGTATTTCCAACACTCCTAGTTCCTCCAGAGATTGCAACGTTTACTCAAATGGCAGAAGGTTATTCACATATTAAACACAGAAAAAAATCTTGCTGCTTTAAACAAGTCCAGACCTTTCAATACTCTATACAAAATACGCCTCAGTCTTCTGACTCATGGGAGCAGCTGAAAAGAACTCAGAATTTAAAACCCTCTGCAGCTGGAGCAGTCCTGTCCCCGGTACACACCCTCCACCTAAGTTCCCTCTAGAAGCTGACATTATCCCTCTCCTAATACCCGAATGCATTGCCTGCTGGGGGCCTTAAGTTCGGTATTTGGAATTAGTTATTTTTATGTGAGGTACAGAACTAACTGACTATCAGCTTCCACAGAAGCTGAAAATTGTCACAAGTTTACCCAAAAAGAAAGTTAAAGATTTTATCACCACCCCACCCCTTGTTTTAATGACCGTCTTCATTTCCCACTGGGTGTCTCCCTCAGGGAATTCCAGCAGTGGATTTTCCCTGCAGTTACTGCTACACACAGCTGTAGCAGTATCACCACCAGAAAGAACTTTTGTGAAGACTTAAAACGAATAACATCATTTCCCTAAACTCTGTGCCATGTCTACAAGCAGGGCCCATCCGTCAGTACTCTAGACATCCATGGATGTTTAGAGAAGCAGAGAAACCAGCTTCAGCTCTACCATATGAAAGAATATGCATAGAGCAGATATTTTCTGACTAACCCCACTCCCCTCAAAAGCCATCATAAAAGTTTGAAACACACTCAAGAGCCTGATATTTTAATAAAAAGAAGTATTTGCAACACAGGGCTTTAAGAACCTCCAGATCATTTGTTTCAACATTTTACTGTCACAGACACCACGTAATAAAACGCCCTTCACAAATTTTTGAACTACACCTTAAAATTACTTGAATTCCTTCTCCCACCCTTGTGACTGGAAGGTTATTCCAAAAAATGATTGCTGTAATAGTTCAGAGTAATTTTCTAATTTGCAGCCCAGCATTATTCATGGAGAGCTTATAATCATTTGCTCTTCTGCCAGCATGGTCTTTTAGCTAAGCAATTATTTTCTGTTCCTCATACTGGTCTCCTGACGCATTCATAAAAAGGGAATCATATGCCCTCTCGTACTTCATTTTGTTAGGATAACGAGCCAAGCTTTTGCAATACACTGTCACATACAATAGCCTCTCCAGTCCCCAGATCACCCTGCCTGTTCCAGTCCCAATTCATCTTTCTTGAACACGAATGGTCACATTACTGACAGCTTTCCAGAAAAGGCCTAACGTGTGTATATTGAACGCAGTTTCCTAGACTCATCTGGGAATCCTGTTTGCCTCTCTCTGCTGCATTAGATTCGCTGCTCAGTCACACTTTGATCAGCTACTTTACCTGCGTTGTCCTTCATGTAATTTGTTTCCGATGCATGAAGTCTTAGTTCATCCAAAAAGTTCACGTTAGTAGAAGATATACTTGGAGACTAGTGTTTTTCATCACATTTCTATTATTCCAGACTGAGTGCCTTGAAGCAGCTTCGTGGGTAAAGAATTCTCTCAGCTGGCATCCCCTTTTCCCTTAGGAGATCAGGAGCTTTCTGCACATACCAAATTTTTCTCTAATAAGTGGAAGCTTGAAGGACTCTCACATATATTTCCAGAAAAGCAGGGAAAATAAGATTTATCAATAAGGATTTTTCTTTTGTTCTTATGACAGTCTGTGGTAATGTTTAAAAAATAGTGGAGGCTAAGGTCTGGTGGTGGTATTACCTAACGGATGGTAATTCACTTCTGGTTTGGGGAACTCTGGGTAAAATTGCTTATCAGATTTACTGCGGTAGAAGGCATAAATATAGGTTAGACAGATGAGAGGGAGTACATAAATTTTTTTCAGGCTTGCTATGAGCTCTATTTTCTCTGCCTTAGTAGGCAGAATCTATCTATTTATAAAAGTCCATTTTAGCAAGCTCATAGCTGTACTTCCCCAGATAATGGCCCTTCCAACCTGTAGAATGGCAGTACTGTCATGAGAACGATTGTTGTGTCCAGGGCTCCCACACGCTTCGTCCCCATTGCTAACAATCCACGCTTGAGGGGAGCAAGGAATTTTCTCACAGGAACCTCCAGACGTTCCTGGGAAAATAAACATTCCCAGCTATCCAAATATAAACATTCCCAGCTATCCAAATATAAACATTTCCAAAACCATCTTCAAAGAAAAGATGTATAATTTCATTTTTTTCATTTGAGAAAGCGTTTTCTTCTTGGACTAAAACAGTTAAACCTGCATAATTGGAATTAAGGTCTTAAGTATACAAATACTCAAACAAATAACCTATTGCTCAGCCATCTTTAAACAAACAATCTTTGATAGTGCTCTGACCTTTGCACAAACCCTCTCTCTTCTGAGCTGACAAACTGAAAGGGTATTTATTTATTTATTAAATAAATTCACTGCTGGCTTCAGAAGTGATTTCAAGATGGATGTCTCATCTCTCCCACAATCTATATTAGTTTCTGCTTGAAAGGCAAGAAGTCGGTAGCACTGCAAGCAGATATCACCATGGGCCTATTTTACTCTGCAGCAACCTAAACATCGTTTTGTACCTACAAGACAAGGCAGAAAGCAGACATCACACAGTTCCTTTACTTCTCAATACAAAGTTGTGACAGAGACAAGTTTACGTTAAGAGCATTTCATTGTTTATCAGTGAAATTGTATTCATAGTCACTTCCATATAAAACCCACAATTTTGATCTCAAAACCACTTTACACAAAGACTGGTTTTCCTCACCTGAATATGTGTCACTGTGCTTAATTGCCATATTAAGAAAAACCCTTTTTCGCCCCCCACTACATTGTCAATTTTTAATTTTTTTTGAAGCATAACTGCAGTCTGCAAGATATGGTAATTCTTTCCTATAAGCATGATCAAGCTCTTGCAGAGCTCTTAGTTAAAACCGAGTAAGTTACAAGCACCCTACTTTCAGACTGATAAGTAGGGTCAGGAAAGTTGATAATCACAGCTGCCTGCGAAGTAATTAAATTCTGATTCTTATGAATCACAAAGGGTGAATAAAGACATTAGGTAACTATTTTAATGTAATTATTCGTTTCTTTCAGAGTTTATATAATGATGATGCAAAAAGATCCTAAGGCTCAGAGTAAACTCCAAATATATTTAAATAGTTTCACTACTTAAAAAAAATTAAAATTAGCTTGTTCTAAATCTGAAAAGTGACAATTTCCCAGGATTGTTTCAATCATGCTTTATCAGCAAGTAAACAGAAAATGTTAGGAACAGTATTCTTAGCAAAGGTGTTTAGGTCTGAAATTTGTCCATGCTTCTGTTTCCAGAAGTCAGTTACAGATTCTGTCTTGCTTTTATCTTGCAACTTCCTAGTTGGAAATTCAGCACGATAACGTTTTCTGGGAAAGACAGTATCTGTTATTAGACAAGCTGATACAAGATGGAAAGAAACAGATAACTTTATTTGGCACATGAAGTCTCCTTCAGGACCACAAGAAAGCTTCTGCTCCTGAAAACTTGTTTGTCTCCTCCATCATATCTCTTTGTCTAACAAAGGGCTACCTACTCCTGTGGACCTTTAGACCACCCCCAAATTGCCCTAAGTTATGTAAGAAAACAGACAATCTCTCTGTGGTCTTTCTGGATGTTTCAAAGCCAAGCTATCTCCATTCTAGCCCACCAGACAAATTTTCTGTCAGATATCCAAATGTCAGCTGCAACACTACAGCTTATTAAATGAAGTTGCCACAACCAGGAGTTATAGCACAAACTCCGGTGACAGCTTTCCCCCCTTTCATATTTTACATGCTGCTCTTTCACTTCTGGTACACAGTATAATTTTTTCACTATCACATTCTTTGTTGCTTCCAACAGTGCTTTGTTAAGACGACAGCGCTTGCTGACTCACTCTTTACTTCCTCGGCAAATGACATGAAATACTGTAGGTAGCAGAGATTTAAAGTCAGTATCATATCTCAGGATAGATACAAATTGACACCAGGAATGGGAATTGGAAATTTCAAAAAGGCACATATTTCGATGTCACTGAACAGAAACTCCAGTTTTAAAAAAATACTCTGTCAGTAAATACCCTTAGCTAGTTTTCTTCCAAAACCAGCCAACACATTAAAAGTCCAGTTGGTACGGGGAAGTGTACAAGATTCTATTTGATATGGGACCAGTTCTAGGTAAACTAGCTTATGGAAGATACCTGCATTTTAAGTCATTAACAGTTCTCAGAGAGATCAAAATTAATATTAGAAATTATAAAAAAGAATAAAATCACATGCACGTTTTTCGCAGGAATGATTTTATGTCATGTAGATTAGATGACACAGATTTGATTTCTGTCTAAATAGATCAGATATATCTTGCCATAGATGATGTAAATTTGCATAACTTTTAATGCCTGACTACATGTACTGCAACATCTTGAAAAGGACTTTTGAAAACAAGTAGGAGGTTCTATCTAGTTAATAAACAGCACACAGGCTATGCTTCCAAAAATGTGTTCATAGCTTTAGATATCAAAATAATTTTAATTCATCAGCTTCACAGGAATGGCACAGGTTAGACTCAAGCACAAGTAATAGAGCAAAGCTTAGCAAATACAGGCTTTAGCATAGTGAAGTGACGTTCGTTTTCACTTTAACCAAGTACAGAGCAGCCCACAGTTTCTCCTTACTCCTTCCTCTAACATGCAGTAGAAACTTTTCCCTTGACACAGGGAATAATTATTTATAAAAGAAAAGCATTTTAACACAAGATAAATTATATGAGTGGTAGTTATACATGTAAAAATATGGTAATCTCTTCAGCTTGAGGACAGGTTGTGATATAGTGCCCTGAATTGCACAGCATCCTATATTCTGACAGGATGGTTGTAGTTCTAGAAAATTAATGTTTAGAGGTTACCACTTCCACAATTCATATCTAAAAGTGAAAAAGATATATGCAACAAAGAACAGTTTATAGGTGAAATAATGTGTATTCATAGAGCGTCTTCCAACTCATACAATAAATTCTGTGTAAATTATTACAGACCCTCTGCATCCAACCTGATTATTGTAATAGTTGCCCAAAACTCAGCCATCTTGCAGATAGGTCCTTTAAACAAAAATTGAAGCGAGACAAAACCCCACTGGATAAAATGCATGAATCTTTATCTAACTAATTCTAGCAAGCATTGAACTAATTTAGCATGAATGTCAAAGCTCATGTGCCTAGTTTTCTAATAAAACCCATGCAATTTCCAATGTTAAAAAAGCCACATCCAGCAGCTGAATTGTACAATTTCATTCAGAAGCAGACCCCAAAAATAAAACCCCAAAAGCTCAAACCAAAACCACCCACAAACACCCCTCCACACACGTTTATGACTTTTATTTCTTATGCTACAGGGAAGCAGTCAGGATGCTTATCTAGAACAGTAACACCCGCATTTACAAATGACAAAAGAAGAATGTAACGAGGGCAATGAACACTGGAGGTACTGGGATGAACTCTACTTAATGTCTGTAATTTATTCCACCTATGAGTGGGACAATGAGAAGAGGATAAAATAGCTGACATGAAAGTGGATACATAGAAAACTAAATTCAGAATCAGTCTTTTTAGAGTAGTTGTAAGACTTGTGTGTCATACTTGCTCTTCTAGCATCAACTACTTGAAATGCATATGTATGCGTGGGACTAGCTTATTTTGATATTACAAATTTAGTCTGTCTCACCAAGTGATACGGTATTTTTTAGTAATACACCATTTTCTTTATTGCTCTCATGTCATATCATTTTAAATTACTAATAAAATGCAAGAACAAATAGTTAATTGCCATTGTACTATGGGTTGTGTTAAATATTGTATTAGTCAGTGGCCTTTTCCCAACGATTCCCAAAACAATTCAACTGAAGACCACAAAGAAATCTGGATACAGGATAGGTAGAATTACTATAGAAATAGGCTATAAAAAGCTATTTCTATTCCAAACAAAAGTTGAGGAACATGAGAAATGGGATAAGGAGGAGAGGACAGAAAGGTTCTGATTCAGGAAAGTGTTCTATTTTGAGGTATCATTTCAGCAGCTCTCTAAATACCATTGCTACCCCAAATGAACGCAAAGGAGAACTTGAAACAAACAAAACAAAATAATCAACGAATTTTTCAGCTTTACAGGCAATGGATTAATCTGAATGAAAAAACTTGCTTTATGATAAATGATACTTTATGAGAATATACATAATACAGTGGAAAGACAGTATAACTCAAGGGTGGAAACAGACATTATATAAAAATGATTTGAAAACGCCTATATAACAGGTTATTACATCTTCCTGAAGACTGAAAAATCCCATCTTCACATGTATTCCCCAACTTGTGATTATTTGGCACAGCGCTAGTATCATCAGAACTTGTTTGAGATGTATATTGAAACTTTTCCCCCTATCTTAAAACCTCCCATAAAGCATGCCTACATTTATTCTGTCATTTATACACAGTTGATGTCTCAAAAGAAAGAAAAGGGGTCAAAAACTTTATTAAATGGGAAAATATTTTAAAAATCCAATGGGTTAAGAATTGAACTGCAAACAAAAAAAAGTCAGCAAAATCAAAATAAATATTGCCATACGTATTTGCTAAAATTTACTCCAATTTCTTCTATTTGCACATATATGTGAGTATCATAAGAAACCTTCTTTACTCAGAGGTACAAAAATGAAAATGAGAGGTTAAACCAAAGTATACAAATTGTTTATTTATGCACCTTCAGTGGACAGTCTAAAAGATGTTAATTTCTTTCTATTGCACTCTGTGATTTCATGAAGTCACTCTGCTCCAGTTTTAAGCACTAAAGATCTTGAAATAATACCTAATTCAACACTGTTGCAAGAACCTTAACTCCAAAATTGTCAGCGTAAGCATCATCACAGAGCAGTTAATAAAAAGCACTTTATTAAATTCGCTATCTCTTGTTTTTGAAAAGATCAGAGTGGAATAAAACCAACATTAATGATTTTCAGTACATCACTCCCTGCAAAAACTAAAACATACATGGACTTGTTTGAAAGTCCATATTTAAAAATAGCTGAATATTCTTTTAAAAGGAAAGCCCAGCATTGATTCAAATTACATGTGAGGTTTCAGCTCAAGATAGTGTTTGGATTAACAAAATGTGCATGACAGGTCTGATTTAAACATTGCAGCTTAAAATTCTCATCCTCCTACACAGAGATCATGGCACAGAAAAGCAGTGAATTATGCACCACTGTCTACACCATCATCTCTCCGCAAACCCGTGAGCAATCCACAATTGCATGTATCTCGAGAAGGGCAGTTTAAGGGCTTATGAAGGTCCCACAAAATCCCAAGAAATCTCAAGGTTGCTCTGAGTTAATGATACTTGCCTTCTTCCTTGTATAGGAGAGAAGAAACTAAGACCCCTCAAATGAAATTCATGACAAATATTCACAAACTCAAGAGTGATGAAATTCCAGACCTTTGCGGCAAGAGGGGAAACCCACTTATTGTGCAAAATAGCAAGTACTTAAAATCTAGAAGCCTTTTATCTGTGACCTCATGGAAATTATTTTCTGATATATGTTCATCTCTGGAAAGCCATCTCATATCTATTTAAAACTAAATACCTTTGCCCTCCAGAACTGAGGACCTGGACTGGAGTCCATACCGTAAGTTCCGATGCCAGTACTCTGCTCCCCATGTCCTTTCATTTCTGTCATGACAATTTTTGTTTCTACCATCACAACTTAATTCAGCTTTTAATTTCTTTTCCTACATAGCATCTTTGTTCTTTGCCTAGATCAATTTCTTCCCATGACAACCGTGTACAGGAAATGCTGACACAGTGAAACATGCAGTTCCTGAAACAGCACCTTGCTTAATATCTAACCATCGCTCACAGGACGACGCAAAGAATGGTATTTTCAGCCTCTGTCAGAGAGAATCAATTCAAATTCCATGATACCCAGAGAACACCCAGACCCTGCTCTTCTTCAAAACTCATATGCCAAGTGCAGTGTATCTACCTTCCCGGGGTCGTCTTCTCCTACAAGAGAGAATGATTTTCCTTCCTTCAACAGTGAGATGAACACAGAGAACTGCAAGCCACTGCAGAGGGAAGTTGATATTTACATCTCAGCCTTGACAATACTGGTAAGGATCACACATCAGAAGCAATTTTCCAGGATTTATGCACTCCCCCAAACAGAAAGTTTCCTGAGCAGGTATGCCAAACTTCCACTCTTTTCCATTCTTCACGACTGAGAATTTAACACTGATGTTTGCTACAGAAGTTTTCTTTTCATATAATTTATTATGAAGTTTTACAACTGACATGTAAAACAAAAGTAAAAACGTATTACCCTATTTTGTATTGTAGGCCTAAAAAGGAAACATACGTAAAGAAATCCCTTTATAAAAAATATTACTATTTCCCCTTTTGCAGTTCTATTTGTAAACACAGCTGGTAGAAGCCTTTGGTAAAGACCCACTGCTGCTGAAGGACATGCATCAGGACTACTTTTTGGTGCATCAGTTTGTTACTTCCACGGATTATCCAAACGACAGAGCCTATTTTACTTCTAACTTCAATTTCTCCTTAAAAATACTCGTACTCCATAACTTATATTTAAACAAACTTAGTTCTTCCAAAGACAACGTTAAGAAGCAGTAGCTGGAGGTGTCAACTTTACTGTTAGCATCATTAGCTCTGTGGCCAAAGAACCACTATTAATCCTTCTGTGTTCCTGTGTGGATTGAAGATCATTTTATAATCATGCACTTCACTTGACAAGTGCCTACACTCAAGAGAGCTCCTGCCAGTACTACAGCTACCATCAACAACCAAATAAAACAAACTTCAGAAAAAATGGTTCAAAAAGTCAAGTCTGGCAGATTTTTTTTCCCCTGCTAAAACCCACTCTTTAAAACAACAGAGAATTATTCATGTTTTTAACCTTTTGTTAATCTACTGTTACAGATGCTAAAGATCTCTTGAGAGCAGAGCTACTATTCTTGTTTCATTTCATCTAAGAAATAAAGGCAGTATCATCTCAGTAAACTATTCTTTCCAAGAAAGAAAATCTGCAGACTGACCACCATTTTGTCTTGAAGAGATAAGCATCAGTACCTAATGAATATCATTTAAGAAAACCACACTTCCTGAGCGGAGGCTCAGTTTGTTTCCAGCAGTGCCTCCTTATAGAACAGCAACAACAAAAGCCGCTTCCAGTTACGCAGTTCAATTGTATCAAGAGCAGTATTTTTTCCTCTCACTTTTTTCTCCCCTAAATTTCCCACATCCTCCACTGATAACAAACAGTCCTGACACATTCTTTATAAATTCTGATCTGCTGGCAACCCAGGAATCAACTGGCAAAATAATTCCTCTTGTGTGCAGGGCACAGCTAAATGTTGCCCTGTGGCACAGGGCCAATATAGCGCATATACTAGTTCTTGAAACGCTGTGAGTCAGCAGGGTTACACCAAACCCCTTCTCAGAAAAAAGCTCTGCTCCTTTCTGCATATTATTTTTCTTTTTTGGTAATGAGAAATTGAACTACTAGGCTCTGTGCTTGACTTACAGCACCCAGATTGTGGTCGTCAAGTTCATGTCACAAAGGAAAGTCCTCTCCACTTTTCTAAACTTCTACATTCACAGCCTTTTTCTATTAAAGCCTTTGCAAACTAGGTCTGCAGACTTTCAAATTCAAAATGACAAAAGTTCACAAATATGCCTTCCAGCTTTCTTTTAATACTCACCACAGCATGTGGCCAAAGATATTCCTGGGTGTTATATACCAGCATTTATAACAGGGTTCCATAGAAATTCTTTGCTGTACAAATATTCAATTGCTGTACTTATACTATATATGTCATTTGCCATGAAAACACACACACACACCCCAGTCTGAGTGAAGTGATTGTTCTGTAATCTAGTCCTGACTTTCCTGCTTTTTACTTAGTCAGAATAAGATCTGTTCCCTCCATGTATGAAAAAAAAATTTCTCACAGATGGCTTTGTGCTCCTGCAAATTACAGGAATTCCTGTACAACAACCCACATTTCAGGTTTGGGGGTTTTTTGTTTGTTTGTTTTTTTTGTTTTGTTTTGTTTTTTTTTTTTAAAAAGTCATGTCCACATGTTTGCATATTAAAATGAACACCATCACCATACTCAAAAAAAGTGAAAACAAGCTACAGTAAATAACCAAGACGAAGTCTCCAGGGGCTAATTGGCGACAAAGTGGGACAACACAAAATAGTTCAGTGAAGGTAATATACAGTAATGTTTAAATTAAAGGTAGCTAAATTAAATGCCAGCTCAAATCACATTCTTCTTCATCATCCATAGGAATAATCTGTGGAAATCCCACCCCAATATATCCATTCCTGCAACAAAGTGTTAATAAACCCAGAAGCTACAGCAATGCTGCGGGTACCAATTCTCTGCGACAGATCTCAGTTCATTTCAGGTAGACGGATGAACTCTAGCCACAAAACCATTAAAAGAAAAATTGCGTTTGTACTACCTTTATTAATATGTGCTTTTACACCTTTGAGGAAGAAAAAGAAACATGTTACAGTCCTGTCATTTGGTTTAGCTGTTGAGAAACTGTTTTTAAATTATGGCATTCTTGCTCCATCCTGGTCAGCACTCTGTACGTAGAAGGGGTGGTGGTGGGGAGAAAGTAACATTCCCTTCTCCGCACACTCAAAGACTGCCAGAGGCATGACAAATTACTTACAGGGAATTTAGCTAGAGAAAACTAAAAATATTCCTTTCTGTGACTGATACTATTACAAGGAACACGAACAGTGCCATTTCAAAACTCCTCACTGGCCAATGCAGTCAGAAAGCCACCTTTTGGCAGTAGTATGCATACTGCGTTTAAGATGAGGTAAAAAAAAAGTATGCCCAACCAAGTACAAGTAAGTTGTCACACCAGGACGAGAATTCAATTCTAATGCCACTGGTAGCCCACTGGCATCCCGAGAAAGAAAGAAGAAACACTTCATTTTTCCACTCAGTTAGAATGCAGACCTTTAATATGAGCATTATCTAAAAGCAGGGATATCCTTTAACCAGGAACAAATGACTCAAGCTGAAGCTTTTGAAACATCCCAGACTTCATACAACAACTGCATGTGGAAGCAACCAAACAAGGCAAGGAGTAGTGTATTAACGACTCCAAACTGTTCTAAGCTTCTCAGCATTCCTCTGTTTAAAATTACTAATGACAATAAAAACGACAGACTTTTGTTAGACAAAAGAGCTTCTTTGCAATCAAGTATTGCTAGAAAATGAAAAAGCATACACGGGACGGAAGAAGCTTGGCATTTTTTACAGTATCTTCTGTTAAAAGGGAAAGTTAACTATATAACATCCCATGCATTTCTCTGTAAAATACCTAGGTATTTCCCCCATTTTATTGAGACAGAAGTTCCTTTTTACCTAGCCACTATATTGGTGCTTAGCATCTTCAGACATTAAGCTTGGTTACCTGACACACTGCTCCTAACAATGTACCCAAACATGTTTGTTCTCATGCGCTGAGGGTAGTTCCATAAAAAACCAAAGCCTCTGCAGAATAGAAACAAAATATTTGTGACTTGTCTGCGATAAGATAGTAAGCCTGGGGCAAAATTAAGAACATAGGTTCTTGTCTCCCATTCCACATACCACAGGATTACTCAGCTTCCTTCCTCTGCTCACAGTTGGGGGTATCCCCCTAACGAACACATTTATGTATTCCAACCGCTGTACTATTTTAATACCTCTTCAAAGCCCAAGACCTAATTGAAACCATCCCCAAAAAATATGCGTTTCAGCCATACAATCCAGCTAGGCAGAACTGCATTAAAAGCCAGGCTATTCAGAGACTTCTGATGTGTAATTCCCATACTGTCTCTCATCCAGCACCCTATTCAAGTGATTTATCTCCTCAGAGGATTTCAAAACACGGTTAGCAAAACACAATGGGCCTCTCAGAGCTATGAGACTCTTCTTGTTCTGAAGAAGAATTTGGGTGTTGATTTAGGACAGAAGATAGACTACATATGAAATTATTTAAAGAGCCATGGTTGCTTAATCATCTTTCTTTTATAACGTCAGATCCTGTCAATATACTAAAACCAGTTACTTAACTAGTTTTACTACTAAACCAGTAGCCTAGGGGTTTTTTTAATGACAAATTTAAAATTATTTTGGAAAACAAAAACATTGATGTTAGATTCAATGCAAGAAATTGTTCCTTTGTACATCACTTTTTCAAAGCTTTTTCATTCAGGTCGTATAACACAAATGTTTTCAAGAAAGATAAAAACAATATTTTTCGCTCATAGTCCAAAATTTTGGGATTTGAAAGCTGGGTCCCATGCCTATTGATGTCACTGAAAGTTTTTGCACTAGCTGCATACTTCATTTCTGTTCTCCAGTAAAAGGAGCAGGAAATACAATGTCAACACTTTAAGAAGTAAAAAATGTCTTAATTTGTGGTATTTAACAAGGCTCTTTTTGATGTTTATTTTATAATAATGCCTCTTTTTGGTATATCCACACCAAATTGAGCATCTTGGCTCTTAATTTCACTTCCGCCTCCCACTTCCCTAAACTCAATGCCAAACACCAAACAATGCAGTAATATCACTGTCATTGAAACAAACCGCGCAACTGCAGTTACTTTACTGCTAAGGTAACAGACATGGTTTCTGCAATGGTTTCTGTTCTAGGAAAGCCAATATACCAGCATGATTTCTGCCCTAACAATGTCTAAGATGCTAATGGCTACTTTCTTCAAAGCCAGCAAAACAAGGGAAAAATTATAAAAGGTGATAAGAAATTGATGTCAAAACTTCGTAATTCCTAGACCATAAGAAAAAGAATGAAATTACAGTATCATTTTAATTAACTGTGATACACATAATCGGAATAGCCCTTTCACCAAGATACCTCACGGGAAAATGGATTCAACTAAATGCTGGATGGCAGCAATTTAGTAAGGGAAGTACAGTCTGAATGAAAATTATTCTTAATAGGGAAAGAGTCAATAAGCGTAATGAAAAAAAGTGCCGTTTAACGTGTATTTTCCAAACACACATATAAATACCTCATGCTTTTTGTAAAATAGATACTGCTTAAAATAATTAAGGGCAGCTCCTCGCTGCATCAATGTGAATTAAAAGCAAACCCGCTACAAAATCAGGGGCTTCGGGTCTATAAAGGCAAATGTAGTGCAGAAAAGGAACTTCATTGAAATTAAACCAAATAGTAAATTCTGGTTTTAACAGCTGAAAGAATCGTTATTTACATGGCTTAAGATGGTTTAACAAACTTGGGGGGAAAAAATGGAACTGAATTCTATTGCAATATCCATTACGACTACTGCAGATTAAGTGTACAATGCCAAATCACAACAGAAATTAATACAATAAATTGTTGGTCTGTGTTTTCAACCTCATCTTAAGGGTTTTGTTACTTCAATGCTGTTTCTTACATGAAAAAGACTTTCTCACTAAGCAGACAAAGGGGAGGACATATTCTGAGGACCTGTGATGGAAATTGAGGAGTCTGTTTTCTTAATAGATAGGTTTACCTCTGAGCAAAATTGACCCGTACTTTTCTTTAAACACAAGAGCAGAACCTTTGTCTTTGAGAACTCCAAAACTGCAGAGAAATGCTTCACACAAGAAATCTACCTAAAGCTTGAAACCCCTATTTTCTACATAGAAAAACAATTACTTGACACAAGAGAAAAATCATGCAATGAACTGAGACCCCATAAAATGAAGTTTTCTGCAGATATTGAGGTACTTCCTAAGCTTATTAAAAAGTTTGTTGTTGCCCAAGTTTGAAATGCTCGTGAGAGAACAGTGTTTCAAATGTACATAAACCAAATTTGATCATAATAGTTTCATTATTTCATGAAGACAACTTAAAGTTAGGACTGTCCAAAGGAGATTTTCTATCACTTGACTAGACTTCCAGCAAAATGAATGTAATTCTGTGTTTTAAAGAAATCTGCATTACTTTCTGACATGTTACTTTAGCTCAGCATTTACACTAAAGCTGCTTAAAGAATCATAAAACTGAGAAGGGAAAAAAGCTAAAGACTGAACAACACTGATATGTAGCAGCATGTAAGACCACCTCAGGGTTTTGATCAACTGTGAGCCACGGAGAACCACCTGCTGCCACTTAGAACACACCAACAGACTGAGATCCAAACAGATTTAAAGTTGCTGTCAGAAACACTTTGCAATAAACTGTAGTAGGTACCAAAGGGAAATATAGCTACGTTGCCCAATGTAAAAAGAAAACTAAAGCAATGAGTTAAATGTTTAACCTGGAAAGTATTTGGGAATATAAACCACCAATTAATATAAAATAATGAAACCAGAAGCTAACCCTGCATGTCAGACTCTTAAGGTTAAAAACATAACTGCAGATCACAAAGATCTCACAAATATCAAGCCTCTTGAATATACCAAGGGAGAAAATAAAAGCCCCACCCACCACTCCAGAAGCCCATCAGTTATGATTCAGACCTTTATTAATACAGTTCTGGATCTTCTTTTTCCTCAAGTCCCATCAATTCACAGTGTTTCACACTCTTCAAGTTTAGACTTCTCCAACATTAGTATGCTGACAAGGATAGTGGATAGTCTGGTTGGCATCTTACTAAAAACTGCAAGTTATTCTAGACCTTTCCAGTAATTTAAGATTTAGTCATGATTTTATATTCCTATTGACTGTGTGACTGTATTACTGATGATTGGCACAATATTTATACATATATACACATATATTCTTATTAGAAAAATACACGTGTTCATTAAACGGAGATCAAGCAGACTGATTTCTTATTTTCTTTCAGTATAACTGATTGTCTAGACAAAGAAAATGCAGTAGCTCTTATCTTCTGGACTTCAATAAAGCATTTGATACACTGCCTTTTCAAAAATTATTAGTCAGTTGGAAAGAAATTAGAGAGATGAACAGACTGGCAACAGACTGGCTAATCAGGAAATGGTAGTGTTGAAACAGTAATGAGAGTTCCTCAAGACTCAGTGGCAGGGCTAATTCTATTTCAGAATTTCATTGAATACTATGGCAAAAACTGTAGAAGCTTTATAATGAAATTTAAAAGGCAGAATTCTATAACAAGTAAAACCACAATGGGATACAGAAAGAATTACACATGGAAAATCTGAGTAACAGAAACATAATTGTATTAAGTACAAGGCGATGTGTTCAATTAGTAACAACTAGCACTTCCTCTACAAGCTAGAAGCACATTAGTTCAGTAAGTGTATCATTAATAAGCAGGCTGAGTATGAGGCATCAACAACTGAAAAAAGCAAATATGCTTTTCAGATATCAGGAAAGTTATTTCCACTTTATCAGCAATACTGTGTAAACTTGCGATTCATATTCAAGAAACAGGATTAAGGATGCTGTTAAGAATGAAGAACCAATTTTAGGTACGCAGACTGTAATAGTTCAAATTTATTTAGGATCAGAAAACAAGAGCTAAAAGGAGGTAGGATTATTTTAAATGAATGCAACTGTGCATTAACATCAAAGGAAGGGGAAGAGCTATTTAAACTAAGGTAGTATTCCCTAGACTTTAAAATTGGGGCTGTTGGAAATTAGATAGAGAAGGGCAAGGATGTTCCAGTTTTATGTTCCCACTTACATTTGACACAAAAGACATTCTTAGCATACACTGATAACATAGATAAAAGTCACTGTCTGGACACTGGATGATACCACAAACATTCAATGTGTGACTCAGCATAATTCTTTCTCATTCAGAAAAAGATTAATTTTCAACTGAACTGAACACTCTCCTCTAAAAGACCATATTTTTGAATGCATTTGAAAAATTGTAAATCCCCTTTGAGCTTTATTCTTCTTGAACTGTTTTGGGCACTGCTTGACTGCTGTTATGCCTGCATTGCCCTGAGGGCTATGACTGCTATTCTGGATCAGAGTAGAGATATCCTGCTCTGAAGTCTGCATCATTTTTAACCACCTAGCTGTGTACATCCAGTACTCAGTGGGTCAGATTCAGACAAATCCAAATTCCTGTTTGGTCCTGAGGTGTGTGAATGAGTATAAGTATTGTTCTGCTTGTAATAGTTAGAATATTGTTGTGCTAATTACATACATCCATATGATCACAGGATCAGTATTTTACCCGCCCCCCACAATTTTCTTTCCATAATTTCTTCTTATCAGCCTATTCTCCCTGATTGCTTTAAATGGAAAGTAAAAAACAAAAAAACCCAAACACACAAATAAAAAAAAGAAAAACCACAAAAAAAAACTCAAAACAAAGCCGCAAAAACACATCAAAACAAAACCAAATCTAACAAAACCACCCCTGCCAAGAATCTCCACACAAAACCAAACCATCACACTCAAGCACCTAAAAATGACTACCTATTTTTACAATTCATTAAAAATATATTCATTATGACATATATTCACTCTACTATAATAAGAGATTCCTGCATCAAAATCCCCATAATGCTTGTAAGAGTTTAGCCTTAAATCTTTATATATTTAGCCTGGAGCCAGTTTTTATGCCCAACAAAACTCAGAGAACAGAAATTTAGAAAGGACATGCTGACAGAACTGAATTTTCATAAGTGTATTCTCACTGCTGCATTCAACACTTAATTTCCTTTCCAGTGGTCCTGTGTAACAAAGAGAAGCAAAGGATCACAGCCTTCACAGACTTTCCTGTAACCTAAGAACAGAAGTAACGAAGACATTATATCTCAGTTCAGAAGTTTAACTGCTAAGCTGTTCATTAAAAAACAAGGGCACAGGTTGAATCCAAATTTACTAATTGTCTTTAACCCTTTTATTTATTAAAATCCCCCTTTGTCACATATTTACTATTGCTTCACCTCTTTCAAAACAAAAATCTTCATTCTTTTTCCAAGACTGAAAAATCATTCAGCTTCAGTGCCCCTGTTCTCACTGTTCTGAATGGTCAGTTCGACTTCAATTTTGAGACGGTTTTTACCTACTGAACTAACATAAATCTTCATTCTCTCTAGAAAACAAAACCAAATACAGCATGAATACACAAATTTTACACAGTATAGTAAAAAAACGCAAGGTTTTCAACTGAACAGAAGACATTATGTAATTTCTCATTGTGAAATTAGAACCAAATTCAACAACATACTTCTCTCCAGGCTTGTGAGTTAAAATTATGTTATAGTAACCATCTGTGCATTCAAATACAAAGAAAGGTAAACAGAATTTTTGAATGACTGAGACTGACACAGTGATATCTACTCAGTTTCCCAACAGAAATGTGATGGAAGCTGCATATCACATCAGTAATATTTTGGGATTCAGTTCAAAACATTTCAATGGAAGCAGTCTGTTCTGCTGAATTACTACTTCATTACAGTTATGGCAGCTTATTTCTGAAAATAATTTATCTTGATGCCATGTTGCTGATTGTCTATAAACCTGCCAGATATGGGTTTCCAGGTTCTATATTCCAAAGGTGCTGCTACCTGATCTTCAGTCCTCACAGTATTTGTCTCACTGTTCATGCACCTGGTATAACTGCAATAAAACCTCAGTTCCTCTCCTTTTTTACCAGGGTCTATCAACCGCATAACTGAATTTCTTCAGCTCAATTTCGTAAAATAACCACCAAGGCTGATCACTGGATGCTGAGGCAGCTCTCTCCCCCAGCCTGCCCAAAGATCCCCTGAAAACACGTTTCATTGTGTATCCCCCACCCCTTGTCTGCCTGTAGAAGAGCTAGAATCCATTTTCCTACTAAAGGCAACTGTTAGGAGAGGGTCTGAGGAGTGGTCTGATGGCCAGGAACGTGTTCCATCCAGACCACTGGTCAATTAACTCTTGAAAAAGTACTCGACACCCCTCTTGAAAGTTTATGGAGTTTTTGTGTTGGCATATGGACATCTGTACTCTAACAGAGATACTGTAGCAGACACCAGTCTGGAGAAGTTAAGGTCACATTTTTCAAATGTAAGTAGAGTCTGAAAAAGGTGTTGACAGATTTCCTCAGGCAGATTTAAAAGTGCCTAACTAGGTACAGGGAGACTAAAGGTACCTCAAGTAGCTAAAAAAAAAATAATGGAAAATCAGATGCCTAACTTGATTAGAATCCATACGGCAGCCCACTGGCATCTTCAGGTGTATAAATATCTCCAGTCTGAATAACTTTATAAATACAACCTATAAGCCTTACTATAATCTTCAGCTACAGTGAAAGTTCTAATATGGAGGAAAAAAAATTAAAAAATTAAAAACTCATGTTTGATTCCTGAAAAGCACCTTAGACAATCCAGTATCATTCCAGATCTTTCAAGTTTTTTCCAGTGCAGCATATAAGCTATGATTTCCTCAATGACTACTACAGCATATGAGCAGCAACAGTCTAACTAGGTTAGTTGCATTCTCTATCTGTTAAGGGAGTAACTTTGTCGTATCAGGAGAAATGCCCTTTTTTTTTTTCTTTTTGCATTTATGTGGTATATCTATGCTAAAACACAAAAAATAACAAATAAAGTGACATGAAGCAGAGCTTCTCACAAATTACATAAATCTAACACTCAAGGTGAACAAAAATTATGTAAGAATCAATTCTCTCATTCTTTGCAGCTGCCAACTGAACAAAAAATATTCAATGAAATCCATGCCAAAACGTTCTCTTTTGTTCAAGGGTAACGCATCTTGTGCTTTAAAAGAGAACCTGATAAGGTAGGACCATGAAACAGAGGCTGTCACAAACTATAAGGCCATTGAAAAGAAACTGTTAAGTTCAAAGCACTTTTTAGAAATCTAGACATTTGCCACCAGACCAAATAAAGCTGACTAAAATCCTTCTGGGAAGTTTTTAGCTCTTCTGTCAAGTCTTTAGAGCTGCTGCTTCTGCACCACCAGCTTCCTGCCATGCTGGTTGCCCACGCATGGGCACTGGTCAAACGGGGCCCCTACAGCACCAGAAGGTGCTGGGGAAGCCATGGCAAACCAGGCCTGATTCACTATTGAACTAATTCTCCAAGTTTCTGGAACTGAAAGATAGGAACTCCAACAGCAAGCAACATAAGCACAGCAAAACTTCATAGGGAATTTAACAGTTTCCGTGAAGATCAGTGAGGTATCCATCTTTCCTTTTTCTGATTTTTTTTTTTTCAACAAATTCCCTTTCAGCTCCAAATATGGATAGATTGCTAAGTATCCTGTTATTTCCGAAAATACTGAATTTAAATATTATTTCTGGAGACGTAATTAGGTAAGTTTTCACATACATTTACAGTACAGAAAATTTTCATTAAGAAGACATTTTCAGAGTTAAATTACATCCAGAGTACAATTCAAACCCTATAAAAATACTAACAACTCTGGGAGGTGAAATGCAGCTTGTGCTAATGTAATGCAAACGTCATTATCCATCATAAAAGCTACTGTGACTAACATTATCTTTAAGACTGTCAGAAGAATTCAGTTAAACAGAATGTCATTGCTTATTCTCGAAGCATTTTATTTCAATACATCCTTGCTCATCATGAGGATTTACTCCCGAAACAGAAGTCCGGTTCCCTGTGTTCTGGCCATGCTCTTGACTCAAATAGCTATACCTGCCTGTCAACAGCCTCCCAGTACCTTCAGTAAGGTATGACTTCAGCTCTTATCTTCAAGCAGCATGTAATGTTGCCATGTCTTAGTCAAACAGTTGTTAAGTCCAAAAGTGAGTACATTTAACTTAATTTTAAGTGTATCTCTCTCTCTCCGTATAGAAACTACATTCACACATGACAAGAGAGTCCATTTGCCTGGCGCAATACTGCTGTGCAGACGCACCTTCTGCTGGAGGTCTCACAGCATACCAAAGACAATGTCTCAGTTTGCAAAATACTTCTAAGAGTTTTCCTACAAATGACAAGCACTGCACATAAATCTAATTTACTGATGTGGCTAGGTCTCTTCGACAGAAATTCTAACAGACTCATCTGCTTTCCACAGTGTAAGCACACTAATCCGTATTACAGACCAGCTTGCCCAAGCTCTGAAACTGTCCGAACAGATCAATCATGAAGGGAAAAGCACTATGGCCTTTCCTGCACATACCCCCCCACTGAGTAATTTCTGTGTAACAGTGACACTTCGAGCCTGACTTAGAGCATGCCTGTTAGAAGCAATGTGGGCAGGAGCTGAAGAGCCATGCAGATCATGGGTTCAGCATACTCCAGCTTTCTCCAAAGACATTTCATTCTCTTCTAGCCTACACATTATATATAAGGATTTACGCAAAAAATGAATACAGAAACCTTGCTATCAAGAGGTATGTGCAGAGACTGCACACTTGGCAAAACTTTGCAATGGTGCTACACACAAGGTACGATGTCATAAGAATAACCACAATTACAGATAACTAACATTCAGTTTTATCTTCAACATTCAAATAGTTACCTGCTGCCATGAGGCTTTTATTTGAAAAACAGGAGGATACGCATGTGAATTTCTTCAGACTAACAGGGCAGTCACTGTTGTTCTCTGCACAAGTATTTTCCAGTCAATAAATTGCTGCAAGTTATTATTTGCTATCAAAATATTCTGAACATAGTAACATTACCGTAGAACCCCAGAAGAAACAAGTGGGAGCACTCACTACATGCTGCAAACAACTCTGGGTTTGGACTAATACCACCAGAGAAATACTGCAGCCACGCATTACCTCCACTTTCAGATACAGATGTTAGAGAAAAGGATTGATGAAAAAAAAAAAAGGTAAAATTCTAACTCTGGATCTGAAGCTAACCAAATGACAGAAAAAAGCACTAACAAATAAATAAGTAAATAAAGATACCTGATATGGTAGCCTACATTTCAGCTTTTTTCTTTAAACATCCCAAAGAAACTGTATCTTGAAAAGTAGCACCTTTTCTAAAAGACTGTGTGACTGTAAATACATAGGTTCCTCCTGTATACATGAAAACTGTACTATTAACATGTAGTAGACCTTCAGTGCTATTCAGAATTTTGGTGCAGACTGGTTTCATTTTCCTTAGGATTTTGTTACTATTGACTTTACAGGCAACATACAGAAAAAAGTCAGAGCACTAAACAGCACACACTGCTCTTAGACCACGGGGGACAAACTCCAGTCTTTTCAGCCAGCTTGTAAAATAAACCACTTCAATGAGATCTTCTCAGTGATCCGAAAACTGGGAAAAGGAGGAAGATATTAAAAAGGAATCACTTAAGTCCTCTTCTAAAAATTAATTTTAAAAATTCATGTAAGTACATGCACCCTTCAGAATTTCAGCCTTCTCTCTTACAAATGCTATTAGTGCTCAGACACTAACCTATATTCCAGGCTGCAAGCAGCACCCTGCCCTCAGACTCCCTGCCAGCCCAAGCTCCAGAAATTATGCCACATGGAAATTTTGACCCACTCACTCAGCTAGACCTGGCAAGTTGAAAGTACCATCAGGCTAAGGATCTTACTGGAAACAGTCCCCCTCCCCCTAGAAGCATCCCCCCAAGAAAAGCAAACCAAAATAAAACCACTTCAAGAGAAATCAAAAATACAAGATGAACATTCTTGTGCCTTTTTTTCAAACACTTAAAGGCTGCTTTATCTAATATCACCTCTTAAAACAGGTTTGATTTCATGAAAGACAAGAAAATAAATTAACTTTAGAAATTTGAGCCAAAAACAAATGTCCCTCCAAAACCACTGTATTCTTTGGGAAGGTGAGGTGTTATTACAGGTGAATGGTCTTCCAGCATCAGCATAGGCTAATTCAGGAGAAAGTGTTTATCTGCTTAAAATAAGTGCTAATAATAATGTAGCATTATTACATTAATTCAACACCAATTAAAATGTTTCCCTCTTTGAAAAAGGCAGCTTAAATATTTCATTGAAAAATTAAGTGGGTGTAATAAAGTATTACAGGCTTTTTCTCATAGTTTGGACTCAATCAAAATGAGCCATAAATGAATCACATAAATGAGAAACCACAAATAAAATGAAATAAGTTATTTGAAATTACGATTTTGGTGTAGATAAGAAAACTACACACAATTCAATATTCTCTGAATACAATTTTTTTTTTTTTTAAAGATAGTGAGAAATACACTTGCATAACATCATATTGCACTTGCTAGCAATACTGGTATATATTGGCTGCATTTTCCAAGGAAAATAAATATATACATTACTTACAGTTGTTTTAGTTAATAATGCTCTAAGTTCCATGTTTATAGAGGCTGAAACTGAGTTTATTCCCCTCCTCCAACTTTCATACTCAACATCACACACACACAAAAAATTACGAATTATTATATTCAATGTGACTATATTGGCGACTGTGGAAGCAAGTGACGTTAACACTACTTAACCTGAAAGCCTTAGCCACAGAAAACAAGAGTGTGCAGGTATCCAGTGTAATGACATGAGCTCTGGATTAGCAAAGCAATTGTAGGGAAACATGTCGTCTCCTTCATTTTACCTGAGCTTTGTACTTCTATCACTTTTTAGTCTTCGTATCATGCATATTTTAGCTAATTCTGTATTTTGCAGTACAAACTCAAAGACAAAGATGTCCCAAACCACATATGCTTACTCTTACTGTCTCTCATTTAGAATTCATAATAAATGTTAAAACCATCTGAAAACGCATTTGCTTTTCTTTGTAAAATAAAGCTTTGATTTTTATCTCTAATAAAGCTATGCAATTTGTTTCAAACCTAGAACTTTTTCCCAATCTCTAGACCCATATTAAACTAGTTGCCATTGCTATGTAAGGTATCTATTGCATCTGATTTCAGACAGTGCAACCTCAGTTGTGGAAATTGCCAAACAGTCAGGATGCAAAACACCTGGTCTTAAACAGCCAGGACTTACAGTGCTGAACTCCCAAACTCAGAACCAACCACTTCCATTTTAATCAAATATGAAGTGTAATGCTGTGCAGGTTAATCTACAGCATCTCAATAACCAGCTATAAATGACAGCCACTCGCTAAAGAAGCAAAGAATTTATTGCCCCTTCCATTTGTAATAATTCAAACACATCAACAATTATAACCTACTCAAAAGAAGTGTCTAAGCTATACAGTCTCATAAGATTCACTACAATTGCATCACAGATGCAAATCTAGTAAATACAAATTTCATGACAATTTCTCTTAAAAAGGAGATTGACGATCCAGAATATCTTATATTACTTTGGGTAAGTGTTCAAACCATAAGTAATATAAACTACTTTGTGTAAATAACCTGAGTTTCCAGTTTTTTCCTATGTAAATGACAGATTACTCATAATTATTAGTATTTCAATGTATATGTCCAGTATGTCTAACTAAAGGTGAAAAGAAATTCAGGTAACTCTAGAAACAGCTTCATCTAAGAGTTTCAGAAACATTAACAAAACAGCACGGTCCATCTCAGGCACACAAAACAGGCTACACACCTAACAGAAAACCAAACTGCGAACTGGCAGGAGGAGGGGCAAAACAAACCAAAACCAAGGCAAATAATAGTTTGCTTTTTTCAAATTAGATGATGTCCCTTCACTTCTTGTTACTGTCTCTCTAACTCCTTCAATAGATAGCTCATAGGTTTTGGGAAACAATATTTAAGGCAGATGCTAAAAATGCTAGTATCCTATTCCTGTGGAGTTTAATGCAACAGGAGCGAACAGGCTTTTTGTCTTCTTCATACTGAATGTACTGCTGATTATGATGTTTCACGTCTGTCTAAAAACAGACATGAAAACTTTAAGCCCTCGGGTCCTTCCTACAGGAGCCTGTTCTTGGGGCCAATGAGTGACTACCTGAGGAACACCCTAAGAAAGGAGCAGGGGAAAGGAATCCTCAGCTGTACTACTAAATAATCCATACTAGGGCTAATTCAAAATCAGGACAGATTTATCCACCAGGAGAGGACTGCTAACTGATAAGGCCAAGGTTGTCTCAATGGACAGTGAAACTCTGGACACAAGTCTCACACAGTATTGTACAAGCACAGAAAATGTCTTTCAGGAAGCCTCTCAATGCAACATGGTGTATGTACCTATACTTTAATTTATACTGCAAGGATAGTCTTTCTTCTGTCATAGTCAAGCTTGAAAGCCATTTGGGCACAGTTAATTATTCAGAAACTTCCTTGTCACAGGGGTGATGTTATTTCAGAAGAGGGTAGCAATAATTGGGCAGTAACTGTCCAGAGCTTCCACATTCAGAGATAATTTCTTGAGCGAGAGCCTTGCAATTACTTCTTTCTGAAAAGCTGCCAAGTTATTCCCCAGGAACAGAGGCAGTGAGAATCTATAGCTATAACAAATCAAGGACCTCCATGCTCGATTTCACTAAGGCAGCTGGTGTGTCAAAATCCAAGCCTTCCAAGCATCTCAAAGACATACCGAGTGCTGCCTTCTACAGGAAATAAATCACATTTGTCCCACATGATGCAGATTTTCTGTCAGGAAGCAGACAATCCTGTCTGAAGTAATCCCAACAGAAAAATGGTTTTTTCCCAAACCAAACTTATGAATCTGCATTTTAAGACAAAATGGATCCATACAACTGCTTACGATTGCAACAGCATCTGCACCAAAGGAATTAGCTTTTATCTCTCAATGCATATAGAAGAACATTTAGTATTCTTGACCACTTCTGACACTCCCAGTAAAACTTCTGAAGGGTAAAGTAGGGTACACAAAACTGAGGAGCTGTTATCCAATGCTGCCTCTGGTCCTGCTCCTGGACTTTGGTGGAAGTAGTATAGACATAAACTTGCTAGATACTAACATCTGCTTAATTTTGTGCTAATAGATAATATAATAGAGAGATAAGGTAGTACACTCTTCTCTTACTTATACTCCAGAGAGATCCAGTGATTTTCTTTGTATTGCCTAAAATGATACAGTGACAAGTGCCTATAGTCTTACCATAGAACCAAAAACCTCAGCAACGTATGCAACCACATGTAACAGTAAAACACACAAAGTAAGAACGCTTCAGCCTGCACCAGAAATGATTGTACATATCAAGTCAGATCAATGTAATACATACATCCTGAAAAAATTTTCGTCTTATCTCACAAGAATACGTACACTAGAATTGGTGCAAACATACTACTCCTTGGTGTGTATGACAACATGCCTGCTTATCAACTTGTAGACAAAATGTATTTCTCTGTTTTCTCTCCAGTGAAAGCCCTTTTGAATTTCATTTGAAGATGGCTAAGGTGTAACTTTTACAGTCAAAACTGATGGAACAGTTTTCTAATTGATATCTTTGTTTTTGCTCTAAACTAAGTTACCTTGCTAGCTCTATGAATCATTACAATGGTTATGTTTCAAATGCTGCACCTTACTGAAATATGCTGAAGCCTGCAGAGAAAACCAGGGGAAAAAAAACAAAACTAGCGGGAGGAACTATAAATAAAATAGAAAGCCATAGTGTTCCCTAC